>VXAL01000052.1:132000-191428 GCA_013399475.1 Chauna torquata
GTTGGAGCTGGCTCTTATCTAACATGGAGCAGCTTCTGGAATCTTCTCACAGAAGCCACCCCTGTGGCCCCCCTGCTACCAAACCTTTACCATGTGAAGCCAATACTGGAGGCCACATGAAGCTGGAACTGTAAGAACTATGAATAATCTGGGAAAGCCTGGGAGAACCAGAGACTGAAAGGGTTAAAATTCCCTAGTCTAATTTACCTGCTCCTTCTTCCCAAGAGAAATCAAAGCCCCAGGGATTCTTCAAGGCCTAGACCTGACTAGAAGTATTACAGGGGTTTTGTTTTCCCTCTAGTTGGGGAATGGAAACCATACTATGAACCTATGATTAATCACAACAAACCAGCAGCTCATGGCTGGAATACTAACTATGGAATACAGAAGCAATGCTTTTGTGATCAATCTGCAAGGGGTTTTTGTTGTTGTTGTTGTTGTTGTTGTTTTTAAGGGAGGGAAAAAAACCTGCCAAAAATGTGTTTAGTATTTTCAAATAATGAGTACATTCGAGGAAATTTTGATTTTGCTCAGGGACCATCTGCGTGCAGAGAAAGGAACTAAATTCTTTCAGCAAATTACTGGCTGCAAATTATTTTCTCAGCACTAGTTATGAATGTTGGAACTGCACAGCTGAAAATGCATTATTAAGCTGAGAACTTGGGATTTGGGAACCATATCTAGTGAATTCTTTTATTTTATTTATTTTTTATTTTTAAATGTCCCGTGGTACATGAATCGGAAATGTCAGGAGGTTCAAAAGGATCACCCACAAGTTAAGGTACCCCTAATATGATGGACAAAGATAAACTCTAGAGTATATTCATGTGGAATATTTGCAGAGATATGATGGGCACCTGTTGGTTACAAAAATGAACTATCTTGGCTGCTGATATAGAACTAAAATCTGCTTAATGGACTTGAAGTAGGAGAATGAAGCAAGAGAAGCTCAGCAAGTTATTCAACTCTGGGACTGCTATAGCTAGAGAAACCCGGAGACAGGCACTTGATCAGGGACTGGTCCAAAGTTATAGAAGAACATGGAAGTTTCTTAGCTGGCCCCTGTGGAGGGCAACCATTTCATTTCACCAAGTTGTGGGGAGTGAGATGGGTGGTGGGATTTCAGAATGTGCTCCGTGGACCAGTGGTGTGTTGGAAGTCACCTCCAAACTAGCTGTAGCTGCCTCACACAGGTAGGTGCCTACTGCCAACCCTGTGTCTGGCCTTGCTACTGGCAATCGTTCCTAGAGGCAATATCTAGCAAAATAAAACCTACAACTCTCAACACCCAGGATTCAGATTTTTGAAATATGAGCTTGACGTGAAACTGGAACTGGACTCCTGATTTTTGAGAGTTTTTTCCATTAGAGAATATTCTGGGGAAAGGAGTTTTTGTGTATGTATGTAATGTGTATTTTATTTTGATGAAAATAACACATCTTTCATTTAAACTGTTTCTTCTTGCATTATATAATGTGTCACAGAACGCATTTTCTAGAATTATCTAATGAAAAATAACCTTATGAAGGTAAAAGAGTTACTTTCCCCTATTCCCAGCTTTCCCCAAGAAGTTCTGGCTAATTTGACCTAATTTCATGTCACTTTTTGATTCCAATAGAACAGTAAGGCCTGCAGTATTAAGCTCTGTAACCGTTGCTGCTCACTCACTTTACCGTAACCACACACCAAAAAAAAAAAAAAATTGCATGTTGTGAAATAATCTCATTATATTTCAGTTAATTGAATCCAGGAATACTTTAATCAAGCTGGGTGTAGACCAAAATTCCTGCTTGAAGACCTTAGAGATATTCAGATCTTGATATAAATTTTGCAGGTTAGTTTGTGCCTTGGAACAGTATTTCCAACTCTTGAGACTTGGACTGAGCCCTAATGGAGAGGGAAGTGGAGGTAAAATTATCTCATCTGTCTCACATGTGATTCCTATGCCTTTCTCTAACATATGCAGTCTGTCTACCATCAGAGATAAAAGCATTGTGCCGTAAGCAATCAGACATTTCCTAACCTAAACAGGTCTGAAGAAGTCTCCTTCCCAGTATGGAGCATTAGCTAGTTTCAGACAGATATATTTAAGTGTGGACCCAAATCCAGTATTAGGACTAATATGTAGCCCTGTGCAGGTGATGGAAAGAATTACCAGAAGGATTCCAAGGATCACTAGTTCAGCCTGATACGCAAGAATTGTTTGAGGATTACATTAAAATGAAATACAGCAATGTTATGCCAAAAAATAAATAAATAAAAATAAAAAAATTCTATTTGAATTCTTGTATTTACTGCCTGTCGTTCCTACCTTTCCCAAAAGTCCAAAATACTTTTTTCTTTCCTCTTTTTTCTTTTTTTTCCCCTTTACTTCTCTTTTCTTTTAGCCTCCTTCTCTCTTTCTCTTTGTCTCCTTCTTCTCTTCCTTCCTTCGTTCCTTGAAGGAATGGACCTCTGAATTTCTTCCTTCTCTATACTGCATTTCAAGTGTTGAAAGGCTTCTGATACATTAAAGACTTCATGGTAGGAGGTCATTTACTGATTCAAGGGACGTGTATAAAGATAATATTGATTCTAATAATAGCCTACCCACAGCTTTGAAAGAAAAAGTACCACTTCTGGCACCTTACTTCTACACCCCGAAATGTGACTTCAGTCCTGTGAAACCATGGAGAGTCTCCAGAAAGAGTAAAGAGGCAGAAGGTGAAGCAATCAAGTAAAAAAGTGTGAAAACACCAGGAAAAGGAGGAAGGAATGAGAGCAGTCAGGAAGACAAGGATTTTGGAGGCAAGGGGGAAAGAGGAAAAAGTACCAGGAAAGATTAAGAGAAGAAGGGGAAAAGGTGACAGCATGTGGGCTTGGGAAATGAGTGTAGTGGATGAAGAGAAAGCAAATATGTGTGTGTGTGTGTGTGTGTGTGTGTGTGTGTGTGTGTGTGGAGAGATTAAAAGAGGCAGTAACAGTAAGAAGTGAAGTTGTCTAACATGCAGAGATGGGAAGCGACATGTTTGTTTGAATTCTGGGGCTGCTCAGCCTGGCTGCACTCTGGTTTCTGCCTTTGATCAGCTGCATGGCAGACTGGTGTCAGATCAGAAAGCAAATGAGATGATAAAGCGACTGAAGCTGCAGTGAGTTTAACAGCAGCAGAGTGGCAGGGGATGGGAAGGAGGAAGTGCTGAAAGAGGCAAATGCTCCCTGTGCTTCAATTCACAGAGCACTGGCAGCGAATGCCTAGGCTGCACTGGTCACCTACGGGAAAAGGACCCATCTCTCCCTGCTGGTACTGTTGTTGGCAATGCTCTTGCCAACTGCAAGCCTGGTGGCAATATCAAAAGGGGTTAGTGGGCTGACAGAGTGATTAAAAATATCGATTCCTGGTTTAGCTCTTGCCTGCTTTAGCTCTGCTTGCTTTCCTATTTACGAGTTTGCTGTGGCTGGCAGAAATGCAGGCAAGTGTGAGAAGTTTTCCTGTGGTTGGCACTTATCAGTTATGGGTTATGGGTAAACAGACAGAAAAGGGAGGCTTTGCTCAGGGGAGAAACAGTGACTATCCCATCAGACAGTCACTGGGGTGGACACTGTCTTCTGACTTCACTCTGTGTCCTCCCTGTTATCTAGAAGGGGGAGGGAGAGAGAAAGATTGATCTGCGGGTGGAAATTCAGGACTGCAGTGGTAAAATAAAAAGGAGAAGGATCCCCAACAGCCAGCAAGATTCAGCCACATGCTGATCTCATTGTCATTTTCAGTAACTTCTGGTGCAATGTCCGAGCAGAAGCCTTGGAGGCAGGATCCAGGTCTGGGAAAGAGTCTAGGGAGCTAACCAGAATTGCATGGGGCCAGAGGTGGTCGTTTCTGCAAGGTGAAGCAGGGAGGGTGATTGATCAGGGTCCTGACCACCCTCACTTGACAAAGATAGCCTATTTAGTGCAGTGTGTCCACGCTGGTCCATACAGACACCTTCCCTCTGGAGTAAAGTTACTCTGCCTTTCCCACTCAGTGCCCTTGGAATGAGTACCTAAAGCTGATCAACTAAAATTCAAGCCCTGATGCAGTGAGACTCAAGAGGTCCTACTCACAGCTGGCACTTTGATGCATGGTTGTAAGACCAAGGTGCTAGGCATTAGGACTGATTGTCCCACAAGATTCCTCCTCACCTTGGAAAACCCTTGTCTCCTCCCAGCAGGGGAGATCGGCTGCCTGTCCTGTCATGGATGCTGGTATGCCAGACGGATGCTCTGAGAGCAGGTAGCATCACATCTCTACCTTGTTTGTCCCAGCTTTGTAGGCTGTGTTTAGATTTCCTATCTTTGTTCCTCTAGAGTATTACTTTGCCTCAATTTCCTGGTAGCAGAGTCTATTCCAGGCAAGTTGAGTCCCAATTCAGGACCCAAGTGCTCTAAACACTTCCTGGCAGCGATGCTGGGTTTTTGACAGCTCTATCATGCTGTTCCCGGAGTGAGGATTTCTACAGTGATGTTCTGGGGGCGGAGGTTGAAAGAAGTTTAGGATATCACAGAACTAATTAAATGCAAACTAGGCTGCCTGCAGAAAGCCGTGCATGCTGGTTGCTATGTTTCTGGCAGGAACAGACTGGGAGAAGGGGGGCTGAGGGGGTGCTGTTTGTTTTTTCAGTTTAAAATGAAGATGCCGACAAAGTTCTGGTTACTCACCAGCCTTTGGAATGTGGATGAAACATGAATTCTTGCAGCCATAAAAAGACGGGAAGGGAGAAGAGGAGGTAGAATTAAGATCGATCAATGGGTGGCTAGATTAGATAGAAATGGGGAGTAGGGGGTTGCTTCTGTTTATATTCATACATTGTTATCTCTGCATTGACAGATGCTTTGCCTTCTAGATCACCCCCAATTAATATGGAGGTTTTGTGCTCTCCTTTCAAAACAGTTACTTGTAAATTACCTTGAATTGGAAACCTTCAGAGCACTTGAAGCTTGACAAAAATATACTCTGTGCCCATGTCAGCTACCCATCACCAAGGGCCAGCATGATTTGGTTTGCTTTGTGAGGGAGGAACTGAAAGGACTAAATAAGCACGCAAACACATGTGCATCCAGACTCACTAAATCAGTCCTTCTTTCATTAGTCCTCTGCAGGTAATAAGAGGACATGTTAAGCACAGCTTTCAGCTTCTTCACCCGAGTAACACTTGGGGGGATAATTAAAGACTTGCCTGAGAGAGAAAAGAGAGAGACAGAAGACAGAACGAAGGACTTTGAGAAGGGAATGAATAAGCTAACTGGGATCAATTCAAGAGTGAAGTTGGCTTTGAAGAACACCCACTGAAGGTATTCAACCTGCTTGAATGAAGGCGTTCCTCAAACATCCGTGTGGAAATCAATATTGAGCTACCTGGGGCTGCTTTCATGTGAATCCTTAGGAAAAAGAGAATAGACCAGATCAAAGAATGGGGTTTCAGTGATGACAAGCAATGCTTTAAACATCTTCCTGGATCATGGCACAAACTGGCCAGTGACAGAGACCAGGGAGAATAAAAGCAAGCAGAGGCAGCATGGGACAGGGAAGGAGTTGCAGGCACCACTCGGTCAAGTATTAAGGACAGGAAAGCCCATCAAGCACAGGAGAAGTCAGAGCTGTACCAGACGGTTTGAGATCTATGAGAGTGGCAGCTATAAACGTGGGGGACAGGGTGCCAGATGCACTGAATAAGGATGGCTGGGATGATTTAGAGACAGCATGCCACCTGTCACAAGCAAGGGTTGTCCAGCCAGCTGGCACCCCCTGCCATGACATCCCTACACATGTGTGTTAAAGGGTGAGCACTTTGCACTGGTGATGAGGCAGGACGGCATGCCAGCAGGCAGGACTGCCTGCAAGCTGGTCCAAGTGCAAGCTGGGTATACTGGTACACTGCAGCTAGCCTTGCTGCTTTTCCCTCACAGTACTGAGATGTGTGCATTGACACACTGAGGAGGCACATGGTGAAGGCAGGCCTACAGTCTAGGACTTCCCCCAGGAAGAGTTTTTCTGCCTCCTCTTGCTCCTTTTGCTGCATAGCTGGCAGTGCCTGAGTTCCCAGGACAACATCACAGCTCCTCACTTACCTCCCTTACCCTAGACTGCAGTCCTCTGCTGAGAACAAGAGCAGTGGCAATGTCCCAGCAGGGGATTGGGAGCACAGAAGGAGAGAATAGGGTGGTTTAAACTCGTGGTTGGCATGGCCAAATAGTCCAGGGCATAGACACAGCTGCAAAAGCCCCTTGCCACATGGAGAAAATGTTACGCTGGTGCAAGGCGTTACAGAGGGTGGGAGCATTCCAGGAGAGAGTGTCACAAGGACTCCTGCCTTCCCTAAAGCTCCTGTCAGGGAAAGATGGTACTAAACTCTTGGTTGCTCACCGTCATACAAAGGCTGTACCCATTGCCAAGCCTGGAGCCAGCCCTTCCCTGCTGGAAACCTCTTCCCCTTAATGATAGTGCCCTGCTCTAACGAACGACAATTTCTGTGACAGCACAAAATAAATGGGGAACACTCTCAATCTGAAGTTTGTATTGAATTAAATATTACAGCATTGATTGGGTTATTCATTTAGCATCTCACTCAATAAACATCTCTTGCAGCACATGTTTCTCCATTTATCTTACCTTGTCGTGGAAGCTGGGCTTACCCGCCGCACTCTGCACTGCTGCCAGGCTCAGACGGCAGGAGGGAAGATGTGTGGGCCAGGAAAGCTGCATTCAGCATTCTTCCAAAGATTGAGATCTCTTCTTAGAGTTACAAAGCAGACTAGAGTTCTGGTATGTGGAGGAGAGGTACTCTCCTCTCCCAGAGCTGGTTAAAGCCAGTGCAGACCTCCAGGGTCTCAGCTGAGATGTGACTCAAGCTCAAAACCCAGAAAAATCGAGATATGGGGAGAGCAAATAACAAGGAAAGCTAGCGCAGTCCTGAGGGCTTATCTATGACCCGTGCATGTGTTTCTCCTGGAGCTCTTGTTTTAATGCCCTAGTAAGTTGTTTCTGTGGCTGAAAGAATGCAAAACCTAGTCTGATCCTGTTACTTAATCAGGAATATTAGGGGAGGACCGGAGCTATTTTAAGCTTCATCCCTTAGAAAACACTTGTGAGGCTAGAAAGCACCATAAAAATGTCAATGCAAATCCATTTGGATGTAGGGAGTGAATCCACTCTTGCAGGCACAAAATGGAGCTAGCCTGTAAAATGCTTGGTAGGCTTTTGGGCTCCGTAAGTAATCCAGGAGCCATTCTGGGAGATGGAATGCAATTACTAGACTAGTTGATACCAATTTATTTAGTGAAGTTTCTTTATTCTGCTCAAGATCTGATCACGGCTGCCCGAATTTGTTTGTTGTTTGTATTTGTTCATTGAATTATTTGTGCAGGTAAATTATAGCCTATTAATCATGTTTATTATGACAGTGCCTAGGGATTGACCAAGAATGCACCCCCTCTGCCTGTTTTCTGGGTAGCATGCAAAGACAGAATAATAGGCAATCCCTGGCCTCATTTATGTGTGAATTGAGTGCTTTGATTATTTGCTATTTGTCAGATGTTGGCCGTTTAAGTTGTTTAGCATTCTTTGTTTTCCTTAAACCTGTTAACAAAAGCTCTTCAAGTAAGAATTAAACATTACAAAAAATCACTGGAGCTTTGGCTTTCTCAGAAGGTGGGTGGTGGGCTGGGACAGTGGAGGTGAGAAAATTCACTAAGAAGAGAGAAAGAACAGTCAGACCCCAATTTTTCCAAATAGCTACATGCCTTACTGAGTGGGGGAGTGCAGAAACTGCATACAATAATGACCTTCTGTTCCTTTTTCTCCCATCATGTTGTTTTGTTGCACATACCTGTACAAGAATAATTCAGTATGTCATAGATGAAGCTGGGTCCTTCCTTATTTGGTTGCTTAATACAGGGATTCAAAGGTAGTGCCTTGTGCTCAGGTCAGCATTCTCTGATTCAACTGCGACACTCTACTCTCCAGTCAGCAGCCTCACTCCTCAGTGGCACATATTTTCTTGAACATGTTTTTGCAAAAACTAGGATTGCTGTACAGTTCTGAAGTGGTGCCTTTCCCAGCTGATAAGAAACATTTTCTTACAGCATTTGAAGGTCTGATAAAACCACAACACTGGCTGTCTATTTACTCCTTTGACTCTTGTCTTCCCTGCCTCCAACATGAGTTGCAACTGCTTCTTTTCCTTAAGTCTACTCTCCACAGTGAGCCTCCATCATTGCATCACGTTGACCCCTTTGCCTTCTCTGTTGCCCATTTCGGTTCTCTTCTTTGATATTATCCTTTTACCTGCCTTCTTTTCTATTCATTTCTCAGCATCTTTCAAGTATCATCACAAAAATCTGTGGCCAAACTTTGTGAAGGATTCTTTTCTTCCTAGTGGGCAATTTCACCCCTTTTCCTCATGTTCAGATGAAACCTTATGAGCTGGAATACTCCTAACTATCAAAGGAGCCCAAACAGATTAAACCAAACTCCTGTCTAGTGAGTTCCTGTTCACCACAGTTTATCATATAAACCTGACCCCAAACATGGGAAAGATTTTCTACTGAATGAAGATAAAAGGAAAAATTTCTCCTCTTAAAATTTCAGACTGGATCTCCACTTTCCACTTTCAACACTGAAGTTAAAATATTTTACTTTAACCTTGTTCAGTTAGAATTTAATATGGTGTGCAAGTGGCAAGTCCAGTTCTTGGGACCATCATCTTAGGACTCATTTCTAAGCAAGACCATCTCACCAGTGGAGAACAGACTTATATGTTCTCAAATCTCAGCCTCCATAAGGTCCTGCAGCAGCATTTAAGCTATAGTACTGCCTTTTGCTTCCATTTCCTGCTTAAATTTTATTTAATGAAAATCCCAGGGTTCAGTGGGCATTTTTTGACCCAAATGTTATTAAGACCATTGACAACCTCTTGTATTCAATACTAGAATTTTGTTGGGTATAGAGGTCAGTTCCTTAAAGCTTGTATTGTCCTTAGCTTTCCTCCCTTTCTTCCTCTTTTTCTCTTGTTGGACTGCTTGCTGTTACATACAACTGACCACAGTGAAGCGCCTTTCTTTGATAGACTTATTTATCCCCCCTCCCACGCCTTTTAGCACCCTCGTTTCTTCTCCAGATGTAAAGTGAACCTCAAGGAAAGCAGAGAGTCGGAAGCAAGAGAAGCAGGGAGGAGGATTAATCCCAGAGGATACCATGATCAGCTGAGTTTTCAGTTTGAAGTTCTGGAGCTGGAGGGCTGCATCCCCTGATGGACTAGAAATAATTGCATATATGAAGCTTGACATAAATGCATTGTGGTTTAAATCCTTTTGTGCTCGTAAACCAGGAGTCACCGTAGTTACATAGCACAATGAAGTGTGCAGGCCGAAACAAATAAATGCTCTTTGTCTGGAAAGGGAATAGAAGCATTTCAAATCATCCCTTTGAAGAGTAGTTCTTCCTGGTGCATATTCGATTTTACTATACATATACAAAGTATTCAAGCTAAATGCCTCTGCTAGCTCAATTACTACAGTTTACTTACCAAGGCTCTGTTAAATGCTTGCAAGCACAAGTCCCTTCTGTACCATTAAAGAAGCTTTCCATTTCTGTGATACTGTATTAAGCTTCACACTTTCACTCCCTAGTGGACTTTGGCTTGTAACTGGATCCTAATACTTCCTATTATACAAACCAAAAGGATGGGGAATGGCAATGCTACAGAAGGACATTTAGGATCTGCTTTCCTAAATCTCTCAAAGCAGGTGATTTTGTGCCATGCCTTATTTCCCAAATTTTCAAAAGTATGCCAGAAGCCTGGCTATTTTACCTGACAGCATGTTTTCCTCATGTTCATTGCATTTTGGTTAAGGTTGTGGCTGGGATGAGAAGAAACACAGCCAGGCTCCTCTAAGGAGGCTCTGTGACCTCGTTACTGTGAACCTGTAGTCTCAAGCGATACCACAGGCAGCCAAGTGGACGACGAGATGTAGCAGTGAGGGCATATCATTATTGACAGTAGTAGGAAAGAGAAACTTCAAATTCTTCTGAGAGTTAGAGACAGAGAGCTCTCCCAAAACATCCATGGCGAGTTCTCCCCTGTGTGAAGAGGAATGAAGCTATATCCCCAGCTGCCCAGCAAATCTCTGCTGAATTTCGTCTAGCGCCACAAAGCCTGCTTTTCTGTTGGCTGGTGTCTCAGAATGTTAGCTGTTTGCAAACATGCTGCTACCCATGTGTTTACTTGTGATTATCCCAAAGGCATATTCGCATATTCCACAGGCATTTTGTGTTTTAGGTTAAAAAAGAAAAATCATATGGAAATTTAAGCAGGAAAGGATGCTAGTCACTGTGCTGTGTTTAAAAACAAGGACTGGACTGTGATATGGCTTTAATGACTAACCACAATGGAGGAAAAACAACAGACAATACAGGTGAATGCATGGGCCACCTCCTGTTTGAGAAGCTGCCTTGCAGGTGCCACCCCTTCCATTCAGAACCAGGAGGAATGTGTTTCTTCTCCTTGGCAAATTAATAATATCCCTGTGACAGCTCCAGTGATCACTTACACAGAGAAGTCATATGCTGAGGATATTTTGTGTATTGTTAACATCTTTAAATGTGATTCAGCATCTTGAAATGAGGAGAAGCTGGAACTACAGGACCATCATGTTACATCACCTGTGTTTAATATCTGTACTGTGAGCTCAGAAATGGAGGGAGGAAAGAGATTTTCAGAGGCTTTCAATGCTGATAATCTGCCACAAGACTAATGAGAGGCTGGGGCAGGGCTGTCTGGATGAAGTTGCCATTTTCTGCATGCAACTGAATCCTACCTGTCTGTGCAGAGGTATCCCCAAGAGGCCAAATAAATAAATAAATAAAGTTAATCTCTACTTGCAAAGAGAAAGATGTTGTGTTTATAATGCATACTAGTTGCATTTACCATGCAAACTTGCATTTGCCCTGAGGCAAAAAGACCCTAAGTGAACAATAATCTCCTGGCTACACCTCAGATGATATAAGGCAGACCATGGTCTCCTTTACAGGGAGGTCCAGGGACAAAACAGAAATCTTCCTGCAGAGTGCAGGCAGACAACTGTAAGTTAGACCAGAAAATCATCCACTCCACTTGAGGACAAGCAGAAAAGTTGAACTTCTTCATACGGAATTCAGGTCACCTTAATCATTTCCTCTGGTGTGTGTGTCCTGCTTTAAAACTGGGATAATCCAGTGACTGGAGAATGCTTTGAGAGAGTCTCCACTTTAAGTTCCTGGTAGCATTCCTCTGCATCTGAGATCTTCCAACCTGCATTACATACATTATCCCTATGCCTTCAGGGAAGGGGCATCAACTGCCCCCCTGTTTTCAAGCAGCAAATGAAGCTTGTAAGCATCAGAAGGAGGTACCACTCTGGAAAATGTAGCTCTCAGCTGCCGATAGTTTAACACACAGCCCGCTGTACTGCAGGGCTGGGAAGCCTGCAGTGTGGTTCAACAATAGGCTAACCCAAACTTTGGAATCTTTGTACCCGAGCAGCAAAAATGCCAAATGTCACACAGTGGCAAGCTGCTGGTACAGTGCAAACTAACTGATAACAAGAGCATGCTGATGGGGGAACTGTTTCCACAAGCTTTACACTGTAATGGGGATTGCCTGTGCATGTTCCTTTAATTTTAAGCCAAATCAGATGATGTCCCGTTTTCCAATAACAGGCATAAGGCAGGCATGCACTCCTCATTGCGTGCAGATGAGAAATAGCACCACTTGCCAGTTCCTGGTTCAGGTCTTATTTACAGAACTGCATCCACTGGTGCTGTACGGATATGGTACTGAAAGACTTGCAGGCGCACAGCCCGAAACATGGCAGTATTCTCCCCACTGTCCTCTAATACAGCATTCGTTCTCGAAACTCTACATTTGAGGGACAGGGAGACAGCTTTTATTTTTACTGGTACAGCAAAGTGAGGCTATTTGTGATGGTGGGAAACATCTGCCTAACATCCACTGTGGCTTTATGGCATTGCAGTGGTGGAATAAGCCTAAAGTCACGGCATCACTGAAAAGCACGAACTCATCTCCAAGCTGTGGGCTTTCGCCTTGCAGTGGGGAAGCAGGTGGCAGTGAGGACAAGCTGGGTTCCCTGGCAGGCGATAAGCAGCAGGTCCACGTGAGGACCCATGCCCAAGCCCTCCCTCCTGGCCCAGGGACAATCTGTAAGGATGCTGTTTAGCCAATACATATTTTCCTCTTTAGTACATAATGGTAACCTGAATAAAAGGTTTGAATTACAAAGCAGGCTCACCAAGCACATTCTTTGAGCAATGACTGCCATTTATGTCAAGAAAATAAAGAAGGAGAGAGCGAGCGGGAGCACATGGGCAGGAGTGACTGAGCATAAGGGAGAGCAGGCGATAGAGGCAGCAAGCTGGAAGTGAGAGGCTTACTCTGCTGAAATGAAATTAAAGAAGGCCACAATGACAAAGGAAATTTGATTAAAAAAAAAAAGAAAAAGGTAGATTGTTATTATTGGAAAGTCGAGTGCTTTGTTCCAGCAACAAGGCAATGTCGTTCACAAAAGCCTAATAACAATTGCTCCTCTTCCCCTTTCCCATGGCTCCTCGCCTGCCTTGCCATTCCCCGCAGCCAGCCAGTGAACAGCCTGGGGACGTGCGGGGAGCTCGAGAGCTGTGGGGCTGGGGCGACCCACTTCCTCCTGTAGCTCACCCAGGACCTCATTGCCCCTCTCTCCTCTTGCATCTCTTGCCCAGATCCTTTGCCTTTCTCTTTCCTTCTCCTCCGGTGCCCTTCTCTCCCTTGTTGCCCCTCTCTCCGTCCTTCTCTCCCTCCCTCCCTCTCCCTGCCACACTCTATTTTCCCTTCTGTCTATCCGCTCCATCTCCCCTTTCCTCTTCCCCATCACTCAGCTGGGCCTCTCCTTTCCCCACTTCCCTGTCTCCCTCTCTCTCTTTGCCTGCGCTGTGTTACTAATGTGCAGTAATGGTATGGCTGGAAAGTCATTTGCGCTCCCTTTCTCTTTATTTTTTTCCCGCAGTATTATTAAAACTGCTCCATCACTGGCTGTAATGGGAGCGTCTGTATTTTCTCCCTCGCCCGTATCCCTGACATGACATAATGCCTGCCCTCACCAAGACGCTATAACACCGAGGTAATTGAAACATAACTCACCGTAAATTACAGGCCGTTGTTCCAAGCAGGGCCCTGGCCATGCTTCCTGGAGCTCATTCCAACTGGAAGCTAAACATTGCTTTAAAAGGGATGCTTAAGCAAAACAAAGCCATTTAAAGAGCAACACAAACATGGAGAGGGAGGGGAGCACGGGGCTTGGGCTCTCCTCGAAATGTGGTCTCCCGCCCGTGCAGCAGCAGGTGCTTCTGGTGGCTTTCTTTGGTCTGTGGGTACTGAGCTGGTGCACCAGGGTTGAGGTATCCTTTTGGAAGCAACCACCAGCATACAGGAAGCCTCCCTGTCCACAGAGAGGCTGAGGACAGAGCAGGCCATGGGAAGACCTTACCTAAAATGTTTGCTTGATAGGTCAGAGGTTCAAGGCTTTGATGGGAAGTCTGCTGAGGCAACGTGCCCTAGTGCCCATTGCAGATGTGGTAACCTAAGGCGCTGCCCATCTCTGTGGGATCCGAGTTCTTCCGTTTCAAATGCATGACACCCAAACACAAGACAGAAATCAACGTGGGCTGCAGGGCCCTCAACACTGCAAGAGACCACGCACACATTCTTAAAACTAGCAACAGACAGAAGGAGCTCAAGTATTTGCTGACCCCAGGACTTGAAAGATCTTCAGTTCTTGAAGGCTCATGGTTGCAGGTGTCCCACTTGTTTGCTGAATGACATCAGGTAAGTCACTTCACTTTCCTCCTTGCCTCAGTTTCTCCTTCCACAACACAGGGGCAAAAATACCAGCTGCCTTTGTCAAGCAGCCTGTGACTCAGTGATACAAAAATTACAGGAAGGTGGAGCAGGGATAATTACCCCTCTCCTGGTGACGGGGGCATGAGCTGCTAAGAAATATCATTTTGTAGTCAGAAGGTAGCCCTGGAAATCAGTACACCCGGGCTTTGATTTTGACTCTTGCTTTGGCTGGTTCTGTGCCCTCCAGCAAACCACACTGACATCCCATGGCTGAGCTGCCCCCTCAGGTGGCATCGCCCAGGGAACTGGCTGGTTTGGGTTTGGGGCTGTCATCCCTTGAATTCTGAGAAATTTTGAGCAAAAGCAGGAAAAGAAAAAAGAAAAAAAAGAAGTGCAGTGATTTTTCTTTAGCAATGGAAGTGAGTATTTGGAAACTTTGAAAAGGTCAGGATCAGACAGAACAGCATATCTCTCACAAGCACAAATTGGAGTCTGTCCAGGGCCTTTCCATTTATCGTCAGTGGACACCATGGCCCAAATTCACGCCTTGGTGTCATGGGGCTAGTGTTGTAGGAATAACAGGGCCTTGTAAGAAAAAGCCCTTAGTACAATGCTTCACAAAACACAAAATGCTTTATTTTGGGGAATGAGATTTACTATTTGTCTGGGATGAAATGGCAAAAACTCAGGGAACTATGACCCTGTGACTGCTCCAGTTTTCCCTGGAGCCTTTCACAGTCAAAACTATTACGGCCAGCAACCTAGAAGCCACTGTAAACTGTCCTGGAAGAATATGTGGACCCCCTCTAAGGGCTGGCTCTCTGGCAGCCAGGGAAAAGTCCCCTCAGTGTGATGTCATGTGGTGGAAATATCTACCAGAGCTGCACGCTCTGGGTGATGTATAGGCTTGCAATCGATTACTGCAGAGCCACAGGAACAGAGGATGCAGCTGCAGAAACGAAGCCTTGGCAGCGGCCGCTCTGCAGCCTTAAGTGATGCATGTCTGAAGCGGTTCTGGCAACAGAGGGAAATTTGCTCGTGGGGCCGCAGGGCTGCTCCATGGGTGTCCCATGCTCCTGCCCCGAGTTGCCTCCCCTACTGACATTTTGAGCTTTACGCCTGCTTGGTGATGAGAGAAGTCAGGCTAAAGACAACAAAATATTGCATGAAGAAGCCTGGCGCTCTGTTTCGTGGGTTTGCACCTGAAGCAGGTTGATGTACTGTCCCGTGCCACTGCTATTCAGGCAGCAGCAGCTGCAGCAGCAGCAGCGTGGCAGTGCCATAGGTGCATGCTCTCCCACCCCCAGCTTTCCCTGGTGCCTGCTTTGAGTTGATTGCTTTCTGTGAGGCCTGCCACATGCCCCTTGAAAGTGCTTCCATCAACCCTCTTACCGTAGCTAAGGTTTCAGCAATCTCACCCCTCCTCTCCTTGACATTATTAGTTTATCTTTGTCCACTGGCAAAGTTCCCGAGCAATTGAACAATAACAGTTGTTTCTCTGTGGCTGAAAAAGTCATCTCTAGCTCTGGCTGTTATTGATCATCTTACAGGAACCGGACATTTTCTTTTCCTTTCCCACTTTTTAAAATACATATTTTGAGTGAGTTTCAGTCAATTTTAGTGCTCATGAAAGTGAAAGACTGATGGTGTTGACTAGAACTAAACTTAGCCCTACACAGCTTCCCCTATGCACACATCTCTACTAATGCACCACAGTACTGGCCTGCAGTAACTTCTGGCTCTCCCAGCCAGGAGGTGTGCTCTGTCTGGATTCTCTCAGCAGAACTGGCACAGGATCAGCTCCGGTCTTAGTCTTGTGCACAAACATTCAGGTGTTTCTCTCTCTGGCAGCCATGAATGTGCTTTGATCTATACACAGGGCAGTTCTGCGCTTCGAGAATTCACACAGATCTTGTGGGATTTGCTGTGGTGAGTGGAGGGTCTGCTCTGTTCACAGGATGGGAAGGACAGGTCAGAGTGTTTTGCCTTTCCCATTGCACTCTTCTTCCAGTAGTTCCTTGTCCATCTCACAGCACTGTTTCCTCTTCTCTCATCTTCTGCAGTTCACAGCTCTTAGCTGAGGCTAGCCAGTGCAAAGCAAACTGTGCCTAAGATGCCTCCTACCCATTTACCTCCCATGCAAGCAAATAGCTGTGTAGTTTCAATCTGTCCAAGCAAACAGGGTGGCAGAGACAAGTGACCTACTTCTTGAGAAGCCCTGGTACTTCAGTATCCCCGCTTTCCATCAGCCCTCTAGGAATCACATGCTCACCCCCTGAGGAAAGTACTGAATTATAACTCCTATGACAAATCACCATTTCTAAATGAAATACTAAAAAGTCTAACCTGTCATTTCATTTTCAGGGTATTGTTTCTTTAAAAAAAAAAAAAAAAAAAATCTGAACATGTATTGTAGCCTGTTTGGTGGGGGAAAAAAGGATTTGAGGCTAAAGCAAAAATTGAGTTTTTGATTTTGAAGCATTGATTCAAAATAGAGGGGAGGAATTCATTTTGAATCAATTCAGAATTTCTGGTGAGAACATACTCATTTTTCCCTTGTCTTCTTTCTCCTCTCCTCCCTCCCCCTGCTATAGTCTAACAGGTAAAGGAAAAATAACAGCAAGCAAGGACACACATTAGTGATGCTGGGGTTTTCATTAAAACGTTTTAAGTTGGGGCAATGAATATATTCATCTTCCACCCTCTGTGGGAAAGCGTAGCACACATGTCTCTTCTGTAGCAAGCCTGAGAACAAAGTGGCTGTTGCCTCAGCAAACCAACTGAAATCCTAAGTATTTAGTGCTCAGAAAGATCTCCCTTTGGTAGTCACATGGATAGGCAGAGATGTGCACTACTAGTGCCACCATGCCCTCTTTCTGCTGTGCAGGGAGCTTTGCCACCTGTATCCCACCTCATGGCTCTGTAGGGACTGAGCTCCAGGCTATGGGCTCCCTTGGGGTCCTGTCCCCCCCAGAGGCCTGCCCCAGGCACTGGAGCCAAGCTGCCTTGCATTTAATTGTGTTGCCTTCCTCGGTTTGTTTTCCACCCAGATCCTGTTTGTCCTGGGTCCCCGAGGAAAGCTCTGGGCCGCTCAGTTAATTGGAATTGGCTAAAGCCATGGACAACAGCTATCGAGGTGGAGGTGGCATTGTTGGGTTCAATTTGTGGAGACCGTTGGAAATCTCTGTCTTAGTTTAGCAGTCATTCGCTATTAGGGTGAGATGCTTGTCTGGGTACCTGTGGGAGATTTCTGAGATGTCCCAGGGGCCTGAGGAAGTGATGGCAATTATCTTTATCTGTGCTGTGCTTTATTAAATAATGGTGAAGACTGAATGAGCTGGAAAGGAGTAGAGTAGGTAAGGCTGAGTAAAAGGACGTGGAAACAAGGCATATGTCAAGACACGAAGGGGTAAGGAGCACATACACACTGCCAGGTATACAAAAATGTTAATGATAAAAGGGAACGGAACATAGAAGAATAATTAAGAGGCTGGCATTAAAAGGAAAGAGGAGATGGGCTAGCAGTGGGGTGGGACTCAGTCAGGTCCCTCACGTGTGTGACAGAGACGGAGAGGAAAAGGCACGATGGAAAAGCGTGCGTGTGGAGTGTGTGCGTGCAAAACAAGGGAAGAGGAGAGAAGGCATAAAGTCAAGTCGACGGTAATTGGCTTTGCTGGGAGGAGGGTGCAAACTGGAGGCATGAGTGCTGGTGAGCCAGCTCCCAGTCCTGGAGTCCGGGAAGGGCTGCGGTGTTTAGGTTTATGCTGATGGCACATCTTTCCACTTGGGCAAATGGACGGATTCCCTCTCTAAATCACTCCAACGTGATTTTAATAGCAGGCAGAGGTAGCTTTTGGATAATAAATGGGTACTAAACCCTAAAGAGACACAGGCTGTGTCATACAGAACAGATGGTAAATTAAAAAGAATGGAAGCCCGCGACTTCGCTTAGCTCTGCTCCAAGACAGGGAGCTCTCACTCTTGTTATGCTAAGTATTTAGTATTTACACTGGAAGGTTGCTTCCTTGCCTGCCCTGACTTGGAAGATCACAATTATGTATAATAGCAGCAAGATCACACTGATTAGAGAGGTGGCAGGAATGGCGAGACCGCATGATGATGATGATAATCATCATTCTTATTAGTGATCATCAATAATTAATAATTGCATTGTTTATTCTTCATCAGTGGCAGTAAAGACACCCAGACATGCCAAAAGGTTTAAAAATCATCTCGCTTTGTTTTGTTTACTGACAGAGAAAGTCTCCCTTTGTATTTGCTTTTTACTTGGGGGTGCCAGGGCCCTGGGTCTCTGTTCACCTTCCAAAGGGTTTTCAGGCCAGCATTTTGTGCCCTTCAGCTTCAACGGGCTGCAAGCACCAATTAAGTGCTAAGCAGATACCTAAACACAATGCAGAGACCCTGGGCTGGGCCATGCCTCTGGAGGGTGGCGAGGCTATGTGACCAGCTCTTGCTGGTACTGGGGGGACCGTGATGTGATTGTCACCCTGTCAAACGTGTGTCCTGGTACTTCTTGGGCTATTTCATGGCCCTGTGAACTGGGACAACTGGGACTGTGTGATGAAATCTAGCAAGGGGTCTCAGTAAGAAGGCATGCAAGTGCACGAGCCCAAGAAATCATTGCTTTAAACATAAAAGCAGCCAGTTAAGGAAACAATGTTATTGCTTCTCTGTCTGATAGGTATGAGACAGAGCAAATCCTAAAAGCAGCTGAAACCATAAAGGCAATCACTTACCAAGGCCATAATATATTGATCTTCCCCCATCTGAGCTCTGTCAGGCTGGCATGTTGGAAGATGCTTGTACCTTTTAAGCAGGTAAATGATGAAGAAAGAGTGAAGACAGCGCTATTAACCTAGAATTTTGCTTGGAAGTTCTGAGAAAAAATCCTTCATCTTCTGGGACCTGAGTTCTCTTACAGCCTTGCTGAAAAAGATCTTTAAAGCCAAGTACTTCTGGTTCTGCTGAGCTCTCAGAGGGGGAGGAAAAGCAGGAAGATGAGTGCATTTATGTTTTGATTGCATTTCCATATAAAAACGTATTTGGGGCCCTAACTTCTCTATTTTGCAGGCTCCTATGCCCACTAACTTAGGGCAGCATTCTCCAGTTTGCCCTCCTAATGACAGATACATAAATTCACATACTCTCAAACTATCAGAGAAGCCCATGAATGCTACAAGAAGGACTTGGAAGACAGAATAGCTTGGGCTAAATGTCTTTTTTTTTTTTTTTTTAAAGAAGTATTTTTAATTCTCCTCCCACTTTATTTATACACTTTGGAGATTGTATGATATATACCTGTTTTAAAAATAAAATAATCTTCATAAAACATAATTTTATGGTGCGAGTCCAGAGGAGGGCCACGAAGATGATCAGAGGGCTGGAGCACCTCTCCTGTGAAGACAGGCTGAGAGATTTGGGGTTAAGAAGAGAAGGATCTGGGGAGACCTTATAGTGGCCTTCCAGTACCTAAAGGGGACATACAGGAAAGATGAGGAGGGACTCTTTACCAGGGAATGTAGTGATAGGACAAGGACTAACAGCTTTAAACTAAAAGATGTTAAATTCAGGTTAGACATAATGAAGAAATTCTTCACTCAGAGGGTGGTGAGGCACTGGAACAAGTTGCCCAGAGAAGCTAGGGTTGCCTCGTCCCCAGAAGTGCTCAAGGCCAGGTTGGATGGGGCTTTGGGCAACTTGGTCTAGTGGGAGGTGTCCCTGCCCATGGCAGGCGGTTTGAAACTTCGTGGATCTTTGCGGTCCCTTCCAACCCAAACCATTCTGTGATTCTGTGATTCTATGATAATTTTCTTTAATATTTTAAGGGGAAAAAAAAATCCAACAAGTGAAGGAAACCCTGATATTCAAGCAGAGTTATTGTTTTCTATTATTAAAGATGAAGACTGTAGCCACCTGTAGTGGCCAACCACGAAGAGTTCTTCATTGTATCTGCACCATACAACTATGGGGAGCAGATGTTCCCCTCCCCTATAAGCTCATCATCCAAACAGACAAGACAAATTCACACTGCAAGGTGGACCAGTCACACACTATATAGAGGTGGGAAATCCAGGTACACCTGCAACAAGTTGAGCATGCAGCGAACCTTCTGATGGAGTAGTAAAGTCTAATAGGATGATTGATGAAACTGGAACATAAATACGTTTGCTTAATGTGTCACTACAACCACTTCTATGAAAAGACCAGGTTTTTAAACCTCCTCCCCCCCCAAAAAAAACACCCTAAAGATAAGAACTTTTTTTTTTTTTTGTGGGAGTTATTTTGTCGGGAGGTTGTTAGGAGCTCAACAACACAAAACTAGTTTGATTTGCTAGCATTTGCATTCATAATTTTCCGGGATTTAGATTTGCCAGTTTTTACGACAGCAATTAAAATAAAACCATGCTTTCTCACCACTAAATAATCAGGAAATAATTCCAATAGGTTTTCTACTAGTAGGACATAATAGGTTCAACAGTGAAAACAGACTCAATGAATAGACAAGAGGGCTCCAAAGAAAAGAGAAGACACATATAAAAAATAAAACAACAAAGACCAAAGCTGGGGAAAAAAAAAAGTAATAACCTTCCATGTTATATTTTCCATCACTCCTTACTGACTTGGTAAACTGTTCCTACCAGCTCTGACACTTAGGCCTTTAGGGAGGTACAGAAGATCAAAGACCCTTTGGTCATATTGAAGCAGTCAGCAGCTAGCACGCAGCATCTCAGAAGGACAGACTAATACAGATGCTTCAGTGCAGACTAAAGTACCTCGCCATGGTTTTCAATCCTATTTGTGGACCTTGAAAAATTGCCTGGTAATAGTACAGATCCCTTTGTCAAAAACTTAGGTTTAGAGATATTAGAGTGACTTTTCTTTACCTTCTGTGTTTCCCTTTGACACAGTCCATAAGCCATTAGCGGTGTTGAATAAGTTGAAAACCATTGCATTAGATAACCGAGCTTGAATAGAGCCTTTAGAGGCTGGTTCCGCACAGGGCTGACGACTTCCAGCTTCAGAAGTGCACACATTGCCCGTGAGGTTACATCCCAGGGTCTGTTTGTAGAGACAGGCTGCCGTGCTGGTGGAGTAAGATGTTAGTCAGAGCCAAGAAGAGTGTTAGAGTCAGCTAAGAAGGTTAAAAAGGCAATGCCTTCAGTGATTAGAAGCATTTTGGGGTTGTAACAGCACTCAGGCTTTTCTGAACTTTCCTAACATGTTTTTTCCCCTGAGGCTGTTAAAAATATATCTCTCTTTCTAAGATTATGACAGAGGTGTACAGATAGCTCTGTGAAGAACTCTTTTTTTTTTTTTTCTTCAGATTTTCAACTTTCAGTGTCATTTCAAATTTCAGAAAATAAGTGTGGAAAACAGCCTGATGACAGCTTTGTGACATCCACCCCTCTACCTCCGCATGCCTTCTATCCAACAAGAAAACAAAACATTCAGTTACGGAAGACTGGAAAAGTTAAGATAAGTGCTCGCCCTTTCTCCTCTATCCTCTTCTCAACCACCTACGTTTATGATTCACCTAGTGACACCTTTTCTCATATAAGTCTTAATCACAGAATGTTTTCTTGTCCCCTCCTGCGTGTGAGCCTGTACACAAGGATGCCTGGTGGAGGGGATGGGAGTGTTGGCAGTGTGGGGCAAAAGAAGGGAAAGACTATTGCATGAAGATGCAGGGAGGGAATGGCTTGGGACCATTTGAGGAGATGCATGCTTAGCTGGCACTCACTCACTTCCATGAAGCCACCCAAGCTCTTAGGCAGAGCCATTGCTTTGGGTGGAGAAGCAGCTGTGTTCCCGCGATACATGCACACACATCTTTTGACATTGCTTTGGGGAAAACATGAGGTAGAAGTCAATTGAACAAGATCTGTACATTATAGATGAAACTTACAGGTCTTCATCTCACAAACTCTATCTCATCTACTACCTGTTTCCTGCAGGGCATTGAAACTCACACAGCAGCACCATTAAAATAAGGTTGAGTGCCTGTTGTATTATAAACAACCTTGATTAGTGACAATGGTATTTTCATAGCATCATCAGCTAGTTCAAGGCAACTGCTGTTCACGTTAAAGTGAATACAGGTTTGCAGTGGTGTTCACAAGCATAGAAAGCACATTGCTGCCTGTGCTTAATTACATTTGTATGGGGTCTTGCTCTTCAAGTCATTTTGGAGAGTCCAGTACTATTGATTTCATAAATGTTACATAAATCTGACTGCCGATGCTGCTATTAAATTTCACTAGCTGGTTCACTGTTGGACCTTGAGATGTGTCCCTTCCGGGTGCCAGTACAGGAATATACAGGGACTTTTATGTGGTTATATTTTAGGAGTCATTGACCGGCAGGTCATTTTTAGGCTCAGGTTAGAGTCTGCAAGGCAATTAGGATGGACAAACACAGTTGCTCTCAGCACAAGCAGGAGAAGGAGAGCCAGTTTCAGTCAAAATAAAGGGAAATTTTGTTGTCTGAAAGATGGTTGAGAGACAGAAGAGGTGTCCTGAATTTCATCAGAAGTCCCAGGTGTATAGATCTGGACAGATGGCTGCCTTGTGCTTTGGCTGGCTGTCTACTGCATTTCTGTGCAAACAGCTAGTGTGACTGTGATATAGAATTGCTACACATGCAGCTGACTTGTGCGGGTTGGCCTGTGTATGCACAGAGGGACCAGTGTGCAATGGATAGAGCCTACCACTTTTGAGTCTGACAGTATTTTGTCTATCTAGCATTCCTGGTCACTGGCTATCTTGATCAGTTAGTAATGCAGTTCTGCAAAGGGGATGAGAACAAGAGAGTGTGTAGTAGTATTTGGCTTATTTTAGGCTGGTTCATGAAGACTGGTGAAAGGGAAAGCTATCTGTCTTATAATACTCAAAGTTCCTCCAGTCACACCAGCAATCGTGGATTAGATGTAATGGCTTGGGCTCCAGTGCCAGCAGTAGTGCAAGGACCTTAGCTGTCATCTGCTAGTGTTTGTTCCTGCACAATTGGTGGCCGTGTACAGATTTATAACAAGAAAAATACTGTGGGCTTTTTGCACTCTGCTTCTGATTTTAAGGGCTTCTTTGATGGTTCTGAAGCTTTTCCTCATAACACTGAGCTAAAAACCTCCAATTTTTTTCATATGTGTCTGCTGTGGGCAAAACAGTCTCAGTTCAGGGAATTTCACTGAATTTGATTTATTTCCAATTAACATAAACCTTTATTTACTGATTTGGGTGTTGAAAACAAAGAAGACCTAAATAATTAAACACTGAGGGAAGTCTCTTTCCTCCCTCTTCCCCTGACTCAGCTTCAGTCCAATACCTCTCTCCTACCAGCACTCTCCCACCCTGTTCTCGCAGGAGGCTGGGTCGATAAATGATGGTTTCTTGCTGCCATTCCTGTTTTTTTGTTCTCTTCTTCCCCTCCACCTTCCTCCTCACTCATTTCCTGCTTCAGCTTGGGTCTTCCATGGGCCATGGTCCCTTGTGGTGTCCCTGCTCCAGTGTGGGTCACTCACAGCCACAGTCCCCCCTTGACGTACTCCCAGCATGGAGCACTTCCCTCCAAGACCTGTCCCCAGCCCTGTCCCCTTCCACGTCTCCTCCTATATCTGCTACTGTGTCCTCTCCCGTGTCTCCTTTTGTGCATCCTCATATCTCCTCCTGTGTCTCTTCTTGCTTGTTCCCTCTCACATCCCCGTGCGTCCCCTCCAGAGCCCTCTGCTCCAGCAGTGCCGCCCTCCCCTGCACATGCTGGAGGAGTGGGACTGGGATCTCTCTAACTGGCCATGGTGTTGGGGTGTATTGGGTTGGTGCTGTCCATTACAGAGCCAGCCAGGACAGACTGGGACCAGCACGGGGCACCCTGTGACCCACCCCACACCCCAAAACCTTGCCAGTGATGCCCAAGACAGTGCCCTTTTACACGAATTGGAGAAGAGCCTTCTGCATTCAGGTGATCCTTGTGGGCAGGACTTGGGAGGAGAAGAAATCCCACATTGTATGGTGTGAGGCCTAGGGTAAATTCCCATGGGCTGGAGCAAGGGGTGCCGTGCCTTGTGTGATAGAGGAGGGAATTTCCACCTTGTAAAACATCTCATCCATTTTCTCCCCAAAAAGAAGTCAAAGTTGCAAAGTTGCAAATTTCTTGGTTCTGGAGAAGTCTAACGGGAAGACAGGAAGTTACCAGGAGCCCAGGTCTTCTCCCAGCTATGCTGATGGCTTGCTAGATCCAGCACTTCAACTTCAAAATGATTTTTTCTCCTAGGCCTGCCATACTGTACCTGTTAAAATGTGTTTAGTCTGGAAGCTGTGTAGAACAGGGTCTGCCTCCCACTGCATGTGCAACACCCAGCTCAATGGGGCCCTGGTCCCTGCCAAAGCCTCAAGGCATGACTGTAACACAAGTAATAAATAATAATACTGTTAGCGAGAGAGCATACATATTTATATGAAGATGTACTGATGCAAATCACCTTTGACTGACAGCTGTGCTCAGCACACACACAGTGATGGCATTACATTATATCTGTGGCCATAGCTTGATACACACAAAGTGCAGCCCATAAATTAAACCAGGGGTGATCTCTGCCAAAGGCACCAGCATCCTTACTCATTGCACTCACAGAGCATCGCACCAATAGCTTCTCAATAACACATGGCCCTAGAGACACCTGGCCTGCGCGAGGGGCACGTAGAAGGAGAGTCAGGACAAGAGCTCTCCTCTCCTGTGCATTTGACTTAAACATGCAAAGTCTGGGACTGCTCCTCCATGTGTTGCCTGGGTATATATGACAGCTAAGTGGGAAACAGCCCTTCCTTTCCCTCCTCTTTTTTCCTCTCCTTTTCTCCCATCCTCCTGTCCTCAGTCTGTGCAGCTGGCCAGGCAGAGATGGCAACGCTGCGCTCCAGACTCAGGAGAAATGCAGCATGGTGTGCATTCCCAGGGCCCCTGGCATTGTGTGGAGGCATGTTCCCCACCCATTTAAACTCTCTTGCTGTAGCCGGGTACCCCAGGTCTCAGGCCAGGCACCTGGGCACCGGTGCAGAGGAAGCTCTAAAGAACATACACCAGCACCTGGCCAAGCTGACAGATCTTCCATGCCGGTGGTAACATCTCCCTTAGTCATCAGCACGGAGTGTGCTTCAAGCAGCTCCACATAAACACCGCCTTCAGACGGTGAAGGGAAATATTTTAACTCACCCACATCCCATAAATGCAACTACAGATCTCTTGATGGCAGCAACAGAGCTGTCATCACCCTTGATAAATAGACAGGGTGTCACTTGTTTTTCCGTGATTTCTTCCCCATAGTTGTCTTTGGGCTTTATTAGATAAATCTGTGCCTTTTCCCCCTCTTCAGGAAGTGTGTGTAAATGGTGGAGGAGGCAATCCACCCATGCACAGACATCTCAGTGGTGCCTGTTGTCTAAGGGAGATTCACACAGGCAGCCAGAGGAATGATCGGGTCCCAGATGCTCAAGTAAAAACAGGAGAGTAATTCTCCACTGCTGCTTACATGCACTTCAAAAAGACATCAGAGAAGAGAGAAATGCATAACTGAAAGGTGCTGAATAATTTGGGAAAATAGGGTCACGCCCACCCACCCATTTGTAGAGCTTAGAGATCTGTATAAAGATGCAAATGAATACATCTGTTGTGTCATTAAATGCAACTGCAGCAACCTAGATGAAAGGGAGAGAGTGAGGGAGAAGTGCTGACTGGTAATAGCACCACGAAGTTGTCTTCTGAGATGAGGATCTGCCAAGTGCAAAGCCCTAGGCTAGTACTCCAGGTCTCGGTTGAGCACGCATTTATTCTCCCGCTCCTTCCCTGCTGCGTCTCATAGTCCTGGCACGTGTCACATGGCATGTGGCACTGTTTAGAAATCACAACCCCTTGTGCACTTCTTAGGAAGTCTGTGGGAGCAGACAGAAATGGACCTTCTGGTTTAATCCCCTTTTTACTGCCCTGTGGAGCCTGGCTGTCTTGGCTGCTCAGCTGTGGGCTGGTGTTTTGCAGGGAGTGGAGAGGACGGAGGCATCTGAGCCTCTGAAGCACAGTAGCCCTCTGCTGCCTGAAGCATGTCTGCCTCCAGGAAGGGAAGGGGAATGAGGTCAAAGTGACAACGCAAATGTACAGGCTGCCATGAGTAATTGAACGTGGGAGTGATCCTGTCTGCCTGGGCGTGAGTCAGCTGTGACGCCAAGGTCTGAAAAGACACTTCAGAAATGTCAGAGCCACAAGAGCCTCTTAGCGTGACACTTGGCAGCACCAGCTCAGCAAGTGGAGGGGGCACACACTTTTCCCACTCCCTCAGCAAAGCAAAGAGTGCAGCCCGCACCAACCCCTTCCCCTCCCCAGCATCCCCACCACCCACCAGAGATTATGGGTGGCCCAGACTCCCTCTATCCTGGCCAAAGACACACCACAGGGACAGGTCGCTGTCCTCTTATGACTTAGGCTGCTGTCTCTATTGTCTGTATGAAGTGGAGTGGATTGAATGTAGAGTGATCTTTAGTTTCCCATATAACTATTTTGAACTTCAATCTTTTAGTTAATACTGTTTGCTTCCTTTTCCCCTTTTTTTTCCCCTATGTGGTACATGAGCACTCTGAATTTCACACTACCTCTGTCACTGCTCAGTCCTGCTGAGTTTTCCTCCACTGCCATCTTCTTACATGTCTATGTCATGGTGGCCTCTGAGACCTCTGATAAACTTTGCTGAAGGAACTCCCAATTCTCATTCATACATAAGTGAGTATTTATACAAATATATATAGATATTGTATGCTCTCTCCTAATAAATTTTACTTTTGACATTTGGGAAGTTAATCTTTTCAGAGGGCCAAGTATATATATATTATTGCTTGGCACTATACGTCCTGTGCTCATACTGAGAGTAATCAAATCAAAATCACTGCTCCCTTGTAGCTGCTCCCAGGGGCTTCCAGCTTGTACTGCAACAGGTTTGAATGAGCATCCAGTGAGTATAACAGAATCACACACAGAATCACAGAATGGTTGAGGCTGGAAGGGACCTCCAGAGATCATCCAGTCCAACCGCCCTGCCCATGCAGGGTCACCTAGAGCACATTGCGCAGGATCGCATTCAGGTGGGTTTTGAATATCTCCAAAGAAGGAGACTCCACGAGCTCTCTGGTCAACCTGTTCCAGTGCTCTGTCATCCTCACAGTAAAGAAGTTCTTCTTCATATGGAGATGAAACTTCCTGTGTTTCAATTTGTACCTGTTACCCCTTGTCCTATTGCTGGTCACCACTGAGAAGAGTTTGGCCCCATCATCTTTACATTGTCCCCTACATAACCTTTTATTAACTTTATCAGCCCCATTATCAGTTGGACAGGCACATACAATTGCTTTTGTGTGTGAGTGCAGGTGCAGGGACACTTGCAAATGCGAAAGCAACCTTTTCTGTAGCATTTTAGTACCTATTTTTACTGGTAATGTTGTCCAAAAGCTCATGCAGGTGCATACATCTCCTTATCCCAGTGACGTTTCCCTGCACTGTTATTAACCAGTCATACACTAATCATCCTGTTAAGCATGGATCATTGAATAGTTACTTGTGCCAATTTGCAGTCCAGGAGCTAATCATTCTTTTAAGTTATTTATAATTGTCCTAAATGTTTCTATCTCTTTATTTATGGTTCCTGGGCTCTTTCCTGTTGAGCCTGTGGGTATCAGTGTAATGAGTTCTTGAATTCCTGAGTTCTTGTTTAGTAAGTCTGCATTTTGTTACTTTATACTGATTTGACATCTGTCCTTCTTGGTCTGAATCCCTCATTGAATTGAAACCCACCCTCCAGAGGCAACCAGCAGCTTCCAGACCAGCCTTTCATTATTCGTTGTCCTTCCTAATGAGAATGACATTAGACTTTTACCTCAGCCTGACTGCAATGATTTCACAGTAGAAAATGATCATCTCTACACTTCAGAAGCATTGGTGATGTTTGCTATTGGCTGTATAAAACCTCTAATGTGCTTTCAAATTAGAATCTTTCCATAATAACTGTTTTTTTGTATTTCCATATGCTACAGAGAAGAGCAAAATCATTATTTTCCATCAGTTAATTTAGTAGTGGCTGAAAAACTCCAACAATAATCCTCTGAAAGTTTCTGCTAGTAAACACAAGGAATGGTCTCCGCTCTGAAGAATCCAATAAATAAAAAAACATGGTGGTATCTTTTATGCTGAGCATCACCCCTATGCCTTTACTCTCTTTTTCCTTAAACGTCTGTAACTAGACTGTCACATATTACCGCCATGTGACTAATCCCTACAGGTTTCACCAATGACAATAATATCAAATTTCTTCTCATCAATGGGAATTTCCATTTCCAGCTTGTTTTTTACCCCGATGTCTAGGACTGCTGTATAAGTAATAGGAAAACCTCCTTTTCTTCACGACTTTAGCACAGCAGCTCAATTTGTTTGCAACATGCTGAGCTTGAGTTTGGATTGCATTTGCCTTCTTAGCACCTTCCCTTCGTGTCATTAGTCAAGCGACCGCCTGGCTGCTCCAGCTTGTTTCTGACAGAACAGAGTAGCTTGGAGATGGAGACCGTTCTGCTCATAAGTGATTGCATATATATATAAAAGACTGAAAGCGGCATTACAAAACCTCCAGTAACTCGACTACACAGTGCAGCCACTTATTCTCCAGTGACACCAGAACACTGTTTTTCCTACTCACCAGCTGGTGAGAAGCGTCAAGCGACAATGCCAGCAGATCTCAGGAAGAATTGCTGCCTTCAAACACCAAACTTCATTACAATGAATAGAACTGCATTGTCCCTGCTGCTACTGGTCCTTGAATACCCTTGCACCTGGAGTGCCCTTTTTCCTCATTTCATTCCTTGGTAGCTGTTGGTAGGTGGGAGAAAGGGTGAGCATCACCCTTGCGAGTAATCAGCGTCACAACAGAGGAACTGCTGAATCAGATGTCATCTGGGAATTTCTTCTTCAGCAGTAACACCTTCCATGCCAAGCAATCACACAGACCGACTAGCACTCCTCCTCCGTTTTCACAGCCACTGTACTGATCAAGCAGTATGTCATCTGTCATGCTGACACAAAGCTAGGACAAACCAGCGGCACAGGAACTCTGTCTCCTAACCTGGTCAGCTGAGAAAGTTATCTGCATCCTCTCTTCTGTATGGGAAGCCGATATAAAATCAAATTTGATGACCACAGGAGGGAGGGGGAAAGAGGTTTCTGTTTGTAGCCCTGGGCTAGAAGTGGGTGATTATCAAACAGAGACCAATTAATTCAATAAAGCTCCAATTTAAGAAAGCACTTGAATATGTGGTTTTCTCTAATCATGTCTCTAAGATGTTTCTTGTCTGGCAAAGGATGTAAATACAGGCAGTCTTAAGCATGTGCTGAGGTACTCTGAGGTAGAGACCTCAACTCTATAAAAAATGGTTGCCATACTGTAGAGGAAAATGACAATATAAAGCATTTCTCCAGGGCTGCCTGGCACTAATGACTTTAATACAGCAAGTTGAACAAACTTATGTGGCAGCAGTGACTGTGAAGGAGGACTTTTAACTTGCCTACAATAACTACCTTGCTAGGAGCTGAGTGTTTCAGTCAGTGTGATGAATAGTGAATAGGAGCTACTGGAAAGCCAGCAAACAGAGGCAGCATGGAAGGTGAATCAGGATGGGGCAGGTTGCAGTGCACAGCCATAGGAGAGCGTCTCTGGTGGCATAACAGTGATGTGGTGAAGCACATGTTTGATTCCTTGCAGCAAAAAGCTTGGCTGCATGGGGAAGGATCTGACAAACTGGTTAGAAATGCAGAAGAGTTACAGATAAAGGTGCATGCATGAGTACACACTTCCCAGAAAATGTACACATGGGTAATAACTAGAGGGGGTGGCTGGTACAGGGTCAATGACCTCAGATGAATTCATAGCAGATTCAAGCCATAGAGGTGAGCAAGTAAGAAATAGCGTGACGATAATATGTGTGAGTATTCTAACTCTACTTATACCACAGCTGTTCTTGTGCATTAGCAGACAGTGACATAAGACGCAGGCAGAGTTAGTTAGAGGAACCAGCATTTTACAGAGCTGATGGAGGGGCCAGTGCTGAATGCTGAAGCTCGCTTGCTTTCTGTCTCTGCATCTATCCCTAGGCTGATGTTCCAGTGCCTGTAGGTCTCCTCCTGCAATCAGTCTCAGTAGCGTTCACCGGACTGAGCCATACTTCCAATTATATTTATAGATCTATTAGTAAAACTTGTGATCTATTCATAGACAAGCCATGAACACAAGAAGAGAGTCAAACACAGTCAATAGATTGCCTGCAAGAAGTAAACTGTGCCATCAGCAAAATTTTGTGTCTGTGTTGTTCTTCTCTTTCTCTTAGATCGTTAATAAACATATTGAACATCCCTGGTCCTGATGCTGATCCCTGGAGCATCTTGCTATTAACCTCCTTTCATGCGGAGACTTGGGCTCTTATTCCTTTCCTTTGTTTCTTACCTCTTATCTAGGTTTTAATCCATGTCAGGACTTTGCCTCCCACCCTACCGGTAACAAATTTCTTTAATAGCTGCTTGTGAAAGACTGTATCAAAAGCCTTTTGAAAAGTTTAAATAAATTATATCCCCACACACCCCTTTTCCTCAGTCCAGTATTTCATTAACTCTTCCCCAGAATCCTAATAGGCTAGAGAAGTACAAGTCACACTTACAGAAACAGGCAGACAGGTTTATCTTTTTCGTGTTATACTCATCTAGAAGCTTTCTAACTCCATCTTTAATGATTTTTTTTTTCAGTATTTTTCTCTTTCTTCAGAGGCAAGGCTCTCTATTTTATAATTGGATCATCTTTAGCTTCTTTGTTAAACCAGGTTACAATAATCGCCCCCCTCCTGGTCCCTCAGTCCCACAGGCACTTGTACAAAATATTGTATGAATGAGCACTACCTGCGTATTCAAACAGCTAATAGCTCAACTACTCTGAACTCTGTTTCTCGGGCATTTGCAGATGCTTATCATCCACTTTGAAGTTCATATCTTGATCTGTTGTGTCATCTTCTCATGCCTCTGACCCCTCTCAGCCTGAGACTTTCATAAACTTCCAAAAGTAACTCTCTCCTACCACTCTTCTCCTCATCTCCCCAGGTGAAAAAGGCCAGGGGAAAAACACTCATTGCTTTTCATGTGCCAGATCCCACTCTAGGAAAGGATGAAGTGAGAAGTTGGCTAAGGCAGCAGGTGGCTGAGTTTGGTGAACTGGTGGTGGCTCTTCTACCTTTCCAGTTACCAAAACACTTTATGCTGATGAAACCTCAGCCCTCCTGCCTCAGCCTTCTGGATTAGCCAGGCAGTCCTAAAGTCAGTACAGGTGGACGCTATCCACTTGCCTGGCCTTGCCAGTGACTTTCAACCGCTTTTTTTGAGAGAACTGATGGCAAAGCACTATTGGGGCTGGGGACACAAAATGACAGACACACAGAGGAAGAGTTGATTTCCACCAGTGTAGGAGAAGAAGTTCAGGTCCCCAAAGTACCTCTTTGCACAGAAACGGCAGATGGTTTTTTTCTCCCCACACATAGGTAGCTCTTCTGCTGCAGTGAAGTGTTTTCAGTTCCAAAGTACAAGAGATACAACCAGCCCCAAGGCAGAATAACATGTGGCCAAGCCATGGCTATCATGAGAGAGGAAAAACAGGCCTTCAAAATGTCCGTTTGGTGTTACAGACAGAAAGGTCTCATTGCTGACCCTTGCAGCTGCTGCACACACGTACAGCAGCAGCTTGACATACCGCTTTGTAGCATTGAGCCCAAAGGTTGGCTTACGTAATGAACAACATGCACAGCTCTCCACTATGTGCAGAGACTGGGTTCAAGCCTGGAAGATGCTACAAGTTATAGCAGGCCCTAGATCAGGCCCAGGGAAGAAGAGGGTTTGCTAGGGTAGCTGAACATCCTAAGCCTGCCTGTGTCTCACCAAACCAGGACTTTTCTGTCCTTCTTACACACCTGGCACCTCCCAGGCACCTACCTCCACAAAGGTACCCTCCTACAGGATTCTCATGCCTGCGCTGCTGCGCACTGGAAGCTGCATGTTACCCCACTGCAGATGGACAAGTTGCTGCTCATCAACTGGTGCATGGCCATGCATGCTTGTGAGAGGTAGTGGCTCCTGGTTCTTTTTCTTGTTTTGTTTTCTCTAACAAGCTTCTTCCACAACACCAAAAAAAAAAAGTTGATAGTTTTGGAAAATAGGCTACATACAGATCTTTACCCAGAGTTGCTAGTTCTACTGTGTCATTTTCATGTCTATCATAGGCAGAAACCATCACCCTAAGCAGAAGCTGGAGTCACAGAGTCTGAGGAGCTTTGGGACAGGAATCTCTTCACATCCGCACAACTGTGGAGCAGCAGCAGTGTCATTCTGAGGAGGCTGTTCTACTTGAATGGCTGAGGAAGCTTTTTATATACCCCAAGCACCTCTCTGGGCTGAGCCAGAAGACAGCTCACCATGCTTACATCTTGTGCATTGTTATGAAGGCTGCCTCCACAGGATGACTCCTGTGCTGTGGGAGGGATGAGTCCCCACCCCAAGCTCCCCTTTGTAACCAACTCTTGTCTTCTTACTCAGCAGAACTGCACCATTTTGCTCTCAGGGGGAAATCAGGTGCCTGCAGAGTCTGGGCACGGATTTGCCACTGTATGATTTGTTCAGCAAAGCTCCTTATACCCTCCTTAATCTCCGTTTTATATCTCCCCTGCTGCACTTTACAATCTCTTATATTCCTATAATTTGGGCTGGATTTCCATATTTTAGAAAATGCCTCACTAAATGACTGTATCTTTCCCCTTATCCACAGTGTTACTCCTCAGCATTACTTCCCACCTGTGGGGAAAATGTATATGCATCATCTGGAAACATGTTATGGCTGTAGTAAATGACCTCATATCATCTGGCTGTTCACCACTCTGCTATGCACATCGAGTGATATAACTGCAGCGTTTCTTCCTGTAAGCCCTGAGGCCACTCTCAAACCAGACTAACTTCTTGTACCTACAGAGCTCTCTCACGTATCTTCTAATAAGACCAGAGCACAGCCTCACATCCAGTGTGTGAGCATGCTGCCGGGCTTTCTTACATAGGTTGTCCCATAGGCTCCATGCGAAGCTGCCGGTGAGGACAAACACAAGATGCAGTGCTCAAAAAATCCCTGGAGGCTGCTCTTGCATTAAGACAGAGGCTTAGCTCAGGAATCTGCATATGAATCACTGGGATCCTGCATTCGGAACCTGTGCTGCTGGTGTGATTTCTGTGCCTCAAAGTTTCATATATTTCGTGTTCCACATGAGTCTTTAGGAAGAGTTATTGACAAACAGGAACTGTTCAAAGGAGAGCAACCGAAATGATCAAGGGAGTGGAGGAATTGATTCAGAAAGAAAGATTAAAAGGATAAAGTCTGGAGAGATTGGTTAAACAGCAACTACTGTGAGCATGATAACCTACACATACTTAAAAAGTATCTCAGGAACAGGAAAACACTAGTAGCATGATACATGGGGAGACAAGTGGAAACAGGCAGAAATTGAGAGTAACTTGAACTTTCCCTTTGACATTAGCTTTCAGACAACAGGAAAGGAGATGTTCACTGTCACTACCTTAGCTTGATGGCAGCACTTAAGAAACCCAGTTGCTCTCAATTTTATTAAAAAAAAACAAAACTCATAAATATATCGTAAGAAAAGATATCCAGAGCTGGCATTGGGTCAGAGAACGGTGCGGGCATCCTGGTGAGGATGCTTCTTCCAGAGTAACAGTGGGTGAACAGAACTCTTTTTAGACCCCACATAACCCAGGGGAGCCCACCTTACACAGCAAAGCCTGCAACGTGCCTCCCTGGGTATTTGCTTTCTTCAGTTCGCATGAGGAATGGCTTGTGGACAAGAGCAAGATTGCTCCTACCAGGGCCATGTTAACTGGTAAGGTTCCTGCAATCCCCACTGACCATCTGGCCCATGGGCTCTGGTATGCTACAGTCATTTGTTAGTTTTAAACTTGATTACACAGCATGCCAGAGTGTGCAGCTGAGCAAGCCTGGCCAGATGCTTATCAAGTGCAAATCAGTGCAAATGTCTATTTATATCAGCTGAGGCTGTGCACCAGCCTTTATAATGAGCTACGTGTCCATCGTACACTCATAGACTCACAGAGATGAAGGCTAAAAGGACTCTTAGACCAGCTGTTTTGACCTTCCCAGTACCACTGGCCATTGCTTTTCACCCAGTTACCCCTGGACTGAGTCCAGTAATACGCCTTTGAGTAATACATAATTTGTGTTTAGCTAAAAGGGACTTTTGAATGAGGTTTCATTGATCTCAATGAGATCACCTTGATCTCAAGGTGTCCAAACATGGCCAATTCTCTCCTTCAGGTGAGAGTTTCTTGCTGCAGCCTATCACCTTTGCTCTTTCATAGAAAGCCTGCAGTTTCCATTTGAACCTACCCTGCTCCACTAGATATTATCTTCTCTTGAAGTCACAGTTTGTTCATCTTCAAGCCACAGTGTCCAGTAATTTGTAATCACTTCTATGTTTTCTGAGAGTTTTCAGACAAAAATATTTTCTGCTGTGGGTTGAAAACTATTTCTAGTGAGAATTATGCAGAGTATTTTATATTCTCCATGAAAATAGTTATATGTTAAAAGCATGTGTATATTCCTTGAATCAGATGACATTGGCTGATCAACCCACCTATTTGTCTGATCAGTCACATTATCCCACTTAACATTTGAACACTTCCCTGTGATATCAGTAGCAACAGCGAAGTCCCTAATGGTTTTATACTGTGGCATGCTTGTCTTTGGTGAAGTAATTGGTCTGGTCACAAATTTCCTTGAATTTCTTCTTAAGGTTGTTGCAGACAACTGTACTGGGGTAGAAGGGCCTGTAGTCTGATCCAGCACAGTTTCTCTTGTAAGCAAAACTATGCTTAAGAAAGGATGAGGAAGAGTTTTCTTGCTATCACTTTTCTCCTCAGCTACTAGGGATTTGGAGTACAAACACGAGCCTAAGTTTTAAGTGTCATTATTCCAGTAGAATTGTTTTTTAATGGAGACGGTGAAAAGACCTGTATTAACACATTCAAAATGCACTTTCTGCAAATAGTATGCAACACTGACTTAAAATTTGCCATGTCTACAAACATCCCTGCCAGTAAACTGATTTGTGAGATTACTCATGGAAACACAGCAGAAAAGGGGAGTGAACTCAGCAGAAAAGAATTAATTAAAAATTTGAAAGAAGATTTGTGGGTCATTCCTCAGGACCTGGTAACAGATTTAAAGCAGTTTAGCAGCGAGCTGATATGGAGTATGATTTCACAACCCTGAGTGTCTCTGCACAAAGGTGTCTTTGCTTGTGTGGCTGGGGGCAGTGTGGGAATCTCTCCCGGTGCACATAGTTATTCCTGGGTGACTTATGGACAGAGACCATATCATGCTTCTGATCACAACGGCTTTCTTGTTTTTGGTCATTTAGGCACTGCCAGAGGCACAGGGTCTGAGCGTGATCCAACTATTGGAAAACAGAAACAAAAATAACAAGCTCTCTGCCTTTTTTCACTGCTCAGTAGGCCCTGTAGGGGAAAGAGCCTGATTAGTTTACAGGGCGATTTATTTATTTGGACTTGTGCATGTGCTAATGAGTGGGCTTGTGGATGCATTGTGTTTTGCACCCACGTGGGTGGGTGCAGAAAGCGTATTGATGGAGGGCCATGTAGGGGAGCCGAGTTCTCCAGGGAGCATGCAGGAGCTGCCATGACTGCTTGCACTGTTCCTGGGTGTAACACAATGCACCTGAGGAACAGGGAAATCCTATCTCCAGCACGCACAGACCCAATCCTCCAAGGAGGGAGCTACCCACAATGTAGCTTCCACAGAGTTATGCGGAAAGGTGTGTTTCCTCAGCAGCTCAAACAAAACCCGTGGCAGGTGCTGAGTATTGGGGCAGAGACCTTGAAGCTGACTCTGTCTTCACTGGTGGCCAATACAAACGAGGGAGCAGCAGGGTGATGTTCTTACAGTAATCTGTGTTGCTAGGGAGACCAGAGACTGTGTTTTGTCAACTGGAGCTTTTCCAGGATGCCTGGCTTCTTCACTAGATATTAGCTGCAATAATCAGTCACGAATGCCTGGATCACTGTGCTGAGACCTGTGTCTGATAGGATAGGACACCATCTTCTGGCAGGATGCAACTGGAAGTGGGAATGTTTTAGTAATGTGGTTATCTGGGAGTTACATAGCAGCAAGGCATCCACAGGGACTTCAAAGCTACAGGCAGACTTAACAGTCTGGGGCTGATGTCCTCAGTGGCAGGCAGTGCTATGGAAATGCATAAGTGCTTTGAAGCATTTCCCTTCTCTTTGTAAGAATCAATTTGTTTTCTACTTTCCTGCTTTCCCCAGCCTACCACAACTCTTTCTTCAAAGGTTCCTTTAATGGAGACACAGTGTGTAGTACCTCATAACAAAATATACCATTTCCTGCCTATGGAGGCACTACCCCAGAATAGCTGTTCCTGCAACGAGACCCCAGACTGGTCTGGAACCTGTCTGTATTACTTAGGTTCACTTAATCAATTGGACACCTCTTCTTCCCACAGATTTAAAAAAGCAGTGCACTTTGATTACAGGATTTTTCCCAACTAGCATTTACATCCCAAACAGCTAACAGTCAATCTGAAACACACAAACTGCAAAAATGGAATTACAGATAAAAACATAGATCTAAGGCTGCAAGGGAAGATTAATAAAATTCAAGTAAACAAAAATAATCATGTAAAAATATCTTTCCAGAATGATATGGTTCTCTAAAAAAAGCTTCCAAACCCATCAGTCACTAAAAGCGTAGGAAATTCAAAGTGAGTGTGAAGATATGAGAAACTCTAATAACGGTAAATACAGAATTGCACGGTGAAGCAACCTGAAGTCTGACTCCAGCAATGATTGGAGAAAAATCAGACATTCTGAGACTAACCTTGTCCATCCATTACCCACAGTGTCATCAGATCAATGGCCACAAAACTAGAATGCTTTATTCTCCATCCCTCCGAGGTTGTGCTGACTCTGGCCCTTCTTTACAGCCACGCACACTCTACAGAAAAACACATATTTCACAAATTCCTCACCAGACAAATAGCCCATTGAAACCATCGCTCTTCACTTGTCATTCTGATTCTATTTACCACAATTAAAAAAGGACAGTGAAACACAGGGCCAGTGAAAATGAATCTCAGAGAAGCAGAGCCTGACTCCTTGGGAAGTGCTGGGCAGAGCAGTGATTCTCAGTGCATAGGACTTCTACGATGCAAGGACCTGCATGCCAGCAGAGATACCTGCTCAGGTCCCCCAAAGTGGGGGAAGCAGATTGTCTGGCCCTGCTTCAGCTCTTAACGGCTTCCCCACAGCTGAGCTGGTGCTGTCCTTCTCCCTCCATGCCCAGCGTTGCAGTGTGCTCTGCAGTAGAGCAATTTTGCCATTTTGCAGTGGAAAAGATCTTTAAAGAGGGTACAGGTGCTGCATTGGAACTTCTCTCTGTTATCGGATGGCTATAAAGAAACTTTTGAACACATGGCTACCAGGACTATAGCACTTTTATGCACTCATTGTGTCTGGACCTTTCAGCTACACACCATTTATACTGATATTTTTAATACCCTGCAATAACTACAGCTGTTCTCTCTCATTTGCAGGCACTGCAACAGAGGGGAGCAGCAGGGTGGATGGCCAGGAACTGGGAATATGGTCTCTAAGGCACCCAGAGGATGTCCTGGGGTCAGAGGGATCTGGTAGCTCCTTCCAGACAGCTGTATGGTGGTGTTGCATATAATAGAGACATCGCGCTACAGACCAAGCTGGCTCTGCAGGTGTCAGTGAGCAGCTAGAAACAGAGAACTAAGTCCAACATTGGACTTGACACCTAACACTATGGCTGGATCCAAAAGACACAAAGCATTACTTCTTGGAGATCTTGAACGAAACAAAGCTGGAATATCTATTGATTTAAACAAACCTCAGCCAAAAGAAGGCTGCAATGCACTGCAGGCACAAAAGCAACAGACTAGGCTTTGCTGTGAACAACATTTCATACAAAAAAATGCTGTTCTAGTATCACTGTTTTTCTGATTGGGTCTGATGATGGCACTGGTTGTTTTCTTCACAGGGAGAGCCATCAAAAAATAGTCATCTTTTCCCTTCTGTCTGTTGAATGGCTCTATAACCTTGGTGTGAATTTATAGTCTGTCATTGCCTTTTGAGATGCCATATGTGCAAGAGAATGAGAGGGAAGGAGACACTTTGTTTCTGAAAATGATGCCGTGCTTAGCACTATTACAGCATTGTGGACAATGTATATCATTTAAAGTAGCAAGAAGAGGTCTTGGGTGAAGGAAGACCCTGTGGCAAGCACAAATGCACAAATGTCTCTTGTCCTTGGGGGAAAATAAAAATAAAATAAAATAAGATAAAATAAAATAAATAAATAAAAACCAGCACAACCCCCCCTGCTACTTAATGTAATTTAATTCATTCCAAGAGGGAGAAAGTTCTGAATTGTTTTTAATTATTTCCCATGGATAAATCTTCTGTGACAGGAAAGATTCAGCAGTACCCAGTGAAGGGCAACTCTTTGTCAGGGTAGGAATTCACTGCAAGCTTCTTTTCAGCCTGAGGGTGACTTTCTAAACAGGAGATTTATGGAGAAACTCCCATCACACCTGAATTTTTGAGTACCTCAACCTTGCTTGACCCTACTGATTTGGTGTCACCTTGTGGATTTTGCTAGTCCAGTCTTCTCCTGCTCAGAAAACAAAGACCAAAAGAAACTGCAAATACCTCTGCCTCTGCTTTTGCTATCCCTCTGGCCATTAACTATTATTATTATTGTTATTACTAGTCTTAAAACAGAAGCCACCTACAAGCCCCTGGACTAGAACTCCACTGAACAAACACAAAAGAAAAACACATGTTTCTTGACCTGTAAGGTTTAGGATTTATTTGCTGGCATCATTTGGGCAAATGATCCACGGCAAAATGCCTTAGCCTTCACAGCCACTGAAGCCAGATTGCACCTCTGAGATCCGCTACCCTATGCTTGCAAATTGCTTTGCCATGAGGCAGTGTCCAGTTGTGTGTGCTCAGGTGTGCGTGTGCTAGTGATGTACCCCCTACCCCTCCCCAGCCTCTTCAAGTATAAGTAGTGACAATGGCAGCACAGACTGATAGTTATGTGCCAGGCTATGCATAGGTGTCAGAAAAGGTCTTCAGCCGTTAACCAAATTCAGTTGTCAGTTATGTTCTATTAGGAAAAGGCTGAGGGTCATGTGGAGACATCTGGAAAGTCAAATATGGGTTGTGGTGGGAGCACTTACGATATGTTGAATACTGCTGGTCCTAGCAGTTAAACAAGCTGTTTTAACCAGACCTAGGTCCTGAACCACAAGATATATGCTGCTTCCCATGCTCTTCCATCCAGAAGCTCTGAACTGAGTCAAAGCTGCATTCACGTGTTCATGGGACTCGTGGCCAACTCACAGATCCCTGCTGAGGGATGGGGCAGATGAGCTCTGACTCTGTACTATGACGATGCTGTCCATTTTGGAATAACTAATTTGTTTTCTATACATCCCTCTGTATACATCTGTAGCACTTGTGGTGCAGCATACATGTACATGATTAGGTGATCAGACCCACAGTGTAGACTGTAAAGTTGCTTCTGGTGGCCAGGACTGGAATTAAGGATAGGTCATTTTTCCTGTAGTTACACAGTCAGGTATGTGTAGACAGAGAACACAGATGCATACACAAAAAATACCATGATATGATGGTAAGTGTCTAATGGAAAATAATAGTAATCAGTGAGGGTAGCAATAATATTTATTTCCTCTCATAGTTTGATGAAATCTTCTCAACAATCAGTTTGTTGGCCATATTTTACCTTGGTATTAAAATCAGAGCTTTACCAGTTTAAACACAGCTTCAAAAGAACATGTATTTGAAGAATCTGAATGTTGACAGAAATGGCCAAGTTACTATGACTCTTTTTAGGGTCTTGGCAAGCAAGCATGGGTCAGTTATGACACTACTATTATTACTATTAATCATAGTATTATTTACTACAGTCCAACAAATATGTTTTTCAAGTTTCTTTTTTTTATAATTTTTATTTCTCTACTTTTTGCTTTTTCTAATTTTCCCCCAAAAGAGATTCTAACTGACCAGTTCATGGCTTGCTTTTAGATATTTTTCACGGAGCCTTAGAAGTAGTGCCTGGACCACGTGCCAAAAGACATTGGGATAAAACCCAAGAGAACTCCAGAAAGAGTCACCCTTGCCCAGGTGTAAATATGAATATCTTTATGTTTTGTGTATAAATATGAGCATTTTTATGTTTTGTATTGTGCTCAGCACAGTGGGAAGCTAGCCGCAGTCTAGGACTTTGAGGTGTTATCACAAAGACAGCAATGAATAAACAAATTAAAATAAGACACAGAAGAAAAAACAAGCAGACGTGAACAGGAGGAGCACAAAGTAACAGCAAGATGGTTAATTAATGAAAAGCTCAAAAAGCAAGCAGTTCATCCCCTCTTCCAGGCTATTAGAAAATGACATCAGTGGCAGATCATGTCTTTAGGGTGCTTTTCTGTGAGGTCATCCTCCCTTCATGCTGGCAATTGACCAATGACTTGTATTTAAACATGCAGAATACATAGAGAATGAGTCCCAAGAATTCCTTTTAAATGGTTATGTGTATAAGTCTAAATCTATCCATCCGGCTAAGCAATAAATTAACATAACCAAGTCTGAACCAGAGACCTGAGAAGGGGTGACTGCCTGCGTGAACTGGGTTTGCAGCTTTGGCCGCTGGCTGGGCAATGCCGCAGTAGTTTACAGGATTGCAATGTAGTCCCCTGCTGTGGCTGAGGCTGTGATTCCTACCCAGGTAGAAATGGATAAGCCTTTATGGTAGCTTTTCACACATCTTTAAGGAAGCAAAATGCCTCGTTAATTGTAGGTGTGGTAAGACTTCTTCCCGCTGGGCTCGAAGCAGCAGGAGCCGTTTAAGCTCTCAGGGAAGGTGTTGAGGCTCATCTCCATCGGGTGCTCTCTCTAAGAGGGTGGGGGCGAAGCAACCAATCTGGCAGCCCTCAGGACTACAAAAGGTCTGGCATGAGCAGTCAGTAGGGTTAGCTGGGTTTTGCAGTCTGTGGGAAGGGTTGTGGTTGCTATGAGGTGCAAGGGTGGGTAAGGGAGCGAGCTGGTTAGTGTGCTCATGTCTCCTGCCCTTCATCGTTTAGGGTGAGTGCGGTGTTCGGATGTTATGTTAAGGAGGTGAGAAGAGCCAGCCTATCTTGTCGGGAATGCACTCAGCTACAGAAATATGAGGGGATCCAGCTTACAGAAGCTGTGTCAGATGCTTTCGAAAATACTTATAGGCTAGATTCCGAAAACGAGCTAGGGAAACAAAAGGGAAAGATATAAAAAACCAGATTTTAGGTGCCGGGCTTGTGGAGTAGAAGTGAGGCATTTCATCCCTGTGCTGTGTGTGGAATGGATCAGGTGCTTCAACAAGCTAACCTGTGGTTTTCTACCACTCTCCACAGAGCAAGAAGGCAATCATCTCAAAAAGGCAGCATCTGGGGTGGGAAACTCCACTTGTTGATCTACACGAGGAATTCATGAGCCGTGAGTGAAAAGTGCCAATAAGAATCCTTACTTACAGGGCTGTGTACGTGTGCATGTGTAAGCACAGTAAAGGCTGTGAAGTGCTCACCCCCTGTGGCAGTGGGAGCAGCCCCTGCGTTGCAGCTGGCTTTGCCAGCCAGTTGGAAGGAAGATATTTTTAGTGCATCACACAAATGCAGTATATAGCTACTGTTACAGTCCTGTGGAAGAGAAATGGGGGGGTGAACCCTGCAGACCAGTGCTGTAGCCTGAGCTGTGTGTATTGATTGAGGGAGCAGGTTTCTTCCATGTATTCGTAGAGGCTGGTTTAGCCTGAGCTGGGACTCAGAGACTGTGTCTTTCTTTCTCTGGTTATGATTTATGACTTCAATCCAATTTATGGCCATTTACAAGAATGCTGAACTGGCTGTAAATCAGTAAAAGACCATAAAATACTCATGAGAACTGCTGAAATCCATCTGGGTGAGCTTCCCTCCCTCCCAAGAGCAGCCAGCTGAGGGCAGGAAGATGTAGCCCTCCCATCGAGCCAGCTAGCAGTGACAGGGGGTGGGGATGAGATGAAGTACTTGGCTGAAGGAAAGGGTGAAGGCAAAGGAGGATTGTTTTCTGAGAGCATACAGGAGTCAGAGGAGCCGTTGCCTGAGGAGAGCTATGGTAATAGCAGCAGCTCTGCAGGGCTTTCTCAGAGGAGCTTCACCTGAGAGCAAGGCTTACGTGAAATCCATGGCCTCCAGTGGAATCTACGATTCTCTTACAGTAGCTCAGTGTTTTATTGAGTCACTGGCTTTTGTGGGCAGTTTGTGGGGAGCACAGAGATAAACTTTATTCTGTTTTTATTCTTACCAGTTACTCCTACATATTTGTGTAGCATATTGGTTTGGATGTGACAAGTGAAAATCGGTCCTCATAGATTTTTTTTTTTTAAGGTAAGTCTTTACTAACCTATCTTGCTCCTCAGCAAGGAGATTAGTTCATGCTCAGAGTGTAAAGAAGCCCTCCAAGCAAGGAGCTTCATTGTGCCAAATTGCATACTCACCCCAGCAGCAGAGCAACAAAACCAACTGGGATATGTCTGATGGGATTCAAATCCCATCTTTGCCTTGTTTGCAGTACAGACTTTCTCCTCCAACCCTGAAAATGTCTTAATTCCCAGGTAGCACATGACCATGCATATATGTGTCTGTGGAGAAATTTTATTTGCTGCACAAACGCATCCCAGTATTGATAAACATTTTCTATTACATACGCAAAGTGGAATTCAATGAGAGGGTTAGCAAGTCTTTCTTCCTCTTTACTGTAACTTGAGCATCAAATAACAGTGGAGCACCATACTAGAAGGCAATGCAGGGGTCAGCAAGTCTAGTTTTGCTCTTGATCTCTACCAGCAATGAGGTTATGGAATAGGATCAGTACAGAATAACTGAGTTGTCCAGAAGCATCCCCAGAACACTCACTCTGTAGCAGAGCCCTCCCCAACATCCAGTGTGTGGTAGCTTTCACTTATCTAACACAAGTGATAGAAAGTCAAAAATTTGAGCATGCCAGAAGGAGACTAAACACTCCAGACTGCACTGCTCTGAATCACAAAGAAAGGAATCTTATTGTTAAACCCTTTACCTCCCAAGCAGGGATACCAAATTCTTGGGTGGAGCTGTGATCTGCTTATCTTTCCTCCTGTTTCTTGGTGAGAAGATGACTGAGCTTTCTCAGGTGCCTTGGCAGTGAGATCTGGAAGGGTGCAATCTCACTTCTCCTGAGTAGTGGGGTTTAAGCTGTTGGGTTTGCCTACTGAATGTCTGAGAAGCTTTAGTATGGTAGCCAGCTGTGACAGGTTCGTTTGCTCCACTTGTCACACTGGAAGAAGATAGACAGATAAAATAAGAGTGGAAAGATACTCTGTTGTTCTCAAACATGGAGGAGGAATATAGAAATCCCTCTAAGTGCATAGCGGGGACAGTCCTGTATATTCATCACCCACCCTGCTGGACTTTCTCAAACTGTGACCACTGTATGATGAAGATCTCTAGATCAAGGGACTGTCTGACATGGGATGCGTGGTAGGAAAGGCTAAAAGATCATGTATTCAAAAGCCTAGTGCTCCACATGACACAGGGCTGTGGGGTTGCTCTGATAATTCCCGCCCCAAGTCCTGGGTGTTGTTTGAACCACATCTTACTGATTGATTTAAAGAACACTCTGTGAGGAAGCCTCCCCATGAGCCTTGGCATGATGTCCCAGGAGGTAATTACCCTTGCTGTTAAACATTGCTAGTCCAAGTCTGTCCAGCTGCAGAACTGTGGCTGTCTTGCTGATTGTGTGTGTGCCAAAACAGTGCAGTGTTTCACCTCTGGGCCAGTAGTTTGGATCAGGTTGGCTCAGGAAGCCACTCGCCTCTGGGATACTGCTGCAGTTTGCCAAGAGCAATGAACCCTGGCCAGTGCTGTGTGTCTCTTTTCTTTCTTGTATGCAATGCCTTGGGGAGAGATAAGCGATTGTGCTGTCTATGCACCGCCTGTGACCCTGTAGTGCCCTGAGAATGAAATCCAGGCTCTGCTCTACTTCACATTCAAAACAACAGCAGAAAATAGCTTCTACTTTCTTCATTTCTGTGGGCTCGAGCTTATGGATGATAACGAGAAATCGCTATGGCCGAGTGGTGAGTGAGCGAGCGAGCGAGCAAACCTGAAAAGAATGTCTCCCTTATCCCTCTGGCCAGCACAGGTTTAAAAAGCAGTGCTGATCACCTGACTGCCTGGACAGGGCTAAATCCACACCAGGAGGAGTGTGGCCAAGAGTGAGGGAGGGAAGATAACTTGCAGTAAGCTGCTGGGAGGAACCTGACCCTCCGTGTTGAATAGGCCATCCTCTGCCCATCTGATTCAGGGTGCAGGCTTTGGTTTGGTGCCCACTGCTCTGTACATCATTCAGCTGCCGTGGACACAGGACTTCTGGGAAAGGAGAAGAAAACTAAGTCAGCCTTGAAGACTCTTCACTACTGTGTACCTGACTGGGCTTCCTCCAGTGTGTCACCACGGCAGAAATGTGCAGCTGCTGCTGTGCGAAGTCTTTAATAGATTGCCTGAAGCCCAGGTCCCCTTTTCTCAATGCCTACTTAGGAAATAAGCAGTCTCCTCCTATTACTGCTCATTTTCTAAGGAGACTTCCCTCTTGAGGTATTCGTTACAAACAAGCCAGCAATGTCACTGTCCCATGACAAAAGCTCCCAGGGTTGCAAGTTTCCTTCACTGACAGATTTTTTCCTTTTTTGTTAGAGGAATTAGATAACCATTGTCTCCTAGACCTACAGCTGACCACATGTGCCCTTAATGGTCTGTGGGGTGTTCAGTTTGGAATCAGGAAATCTGAAAGCCAATGATATTATGAGTACATGAAACTACTGTTAAGGGTTTGGTTACAATTAAGGGGTTATACAGTGTATGGTTCTCTGGCAATGGAATATTCTGCCATGTCTCCTGCAGCCTGACATTTTAATTCAAATTCTAAGGAGTCTACAGCTGGTTTGCTCTTTTATTTATTTCAGATTGAGTTGTGTGAATAATGGATTTTTCAATTCAATGGCTGGACAAAAAAAAAATAAAGTAAGCTGAAGAAAAAAAAGAATGTTAGGTTCCATTGATCAGAATTACCTTATTCAATCCAAAACTGAAAAAGAAAAATTTCTTTTAATTATAAGGATAATATTCATTTTCTGTAAAAGTTTACTTTTTTTTTAAGCCTGGACAGTTTTAAAAGTACTGGTAACATTTCAAAAATTGAGGAAAACAAACTTTGAGATATATTCTACCCATCCTTCCACACTTCACTTTTTTCTTTTATTGAGAAGTATTTGTAAAAATGGACCTGAACTCATTTGGAGCCTCACAAGTGGGATTTGCTCAAAAATGTTGTGCACAGAATATCCTGACAGGCTTGGTTTTGTGACCTGACTGTTCCAGTGAGTTTGTAGGGTTCCACATTTATTTTCTCTTGGTACCACATGAGCAAATATTCTCAACTAGAATGAAATGCAATTCCTAACAAGTTCTGCAGCTCTCAACTGTCGTTTCAAAGTCAATCCTCACATAAAGTAAACTTTTCTGGAAGCTAAAATGAGGTGCACTGATATGCTGAAAGCCTCCTTGCTTCAGCTGCTTTCCGCAGATGTAGCTGATTCGAACACAGTAAATAATTTGTTGAATGGGAAGGTATAAACTCATGGTGCCTCTCCCAGAGCTGAGCTGGCTGTGTAGGACACAAACTTACTTTGGTAAGTGAATTCACCAAATCTGACTGTCATGCATACCCAGGAAACAGATTTGTTGAAAGTGAAGATTACTGTTCCTGAGTAGCTGAGAATTACGCACATCCTATTATTTTTATTAACCCATCTGTCCTGCTTTCCCCGATGTACTTTTACTTTGTTCTCCTCTTTAACGCTGTTAGCTCTTTCTGTAAGGTAGTCATTTAGTCTCCACTTGTACATCTAATATTGCTAAATTATGTCACCAGTGTGTCTCTGTATATGTCCTGTCTCTATGCATGTCCTTCTTGGCCCTGACTGTGTAAGCAAATGTTCTGTCTTTGGAAGATATTTCTGTGGTTTTGGTTATACTGATTTAAGGAAGCAGTCTGAATAGCTGGATCACTGGCCACATGAAGGCAATTTTGGGGTCATTCTTGGTCCATGGCAGCCAGGTGTTGTGGTTCAGTGGAGATTTCTAAAGAGGAGATGGCCTTGCACTGTTGGTGACCGGTGTGTAATGTTTGTAGGGAGCCATTTGCCTGGAATATGCTCAGGCCACCAGTTATACTTCCACCTGAAGCCAATCTTCAAGGCCCCACATTTACTGCTTGTTGGCAATAGTAACAATATTTGCTTATTCCGATCTTTTGTTAGTGATTTCCAAGGAGACTATGACAGTGGACCTGCCTATGGTCAGAAAGATGTTAGGGCAGACCTTTACCCATCATGATCTGGAAATCTGAGGTGGCTACTCAAGTCAATGTGGATATGGATGCCCTGGAGTGAACAAAGACAAAGGTTATTCAAAACTAAAGGTAAACAACAGTGTAAGATGCAGGAAAATGCAAGACCCAGAAGCCAGCCAGAATTAAACAGGCCAACTTTGTGTACAGTGTCTGAGCCATTAGTAACTAGCAGGGAAGAGCTCCTGAGGTTGGTTCAGACCTGGCACACAGCAGCTCACAATTGGCTCAGCTGTGCACTGGTGCAGATGGTGGCAGCTGCTGTTGTACTAGGTTTCCCCAGACCACTGTTATTACCTGTTGCCAAATAAGTGGGGGGGGGGGGGGGGCGGAGAAAAGGCAGAAAGCGGTGTAGTTTTTCTAAGCCTCTGCCTTAAGTCAACTTCACCCATTCGTGATGCTGAAATTGGGAAATGGCACTTATAGCAATGTATGCAAATCATCTGAACTGGGATCAGTTCTTTTCCATCTTGCTCTTTTGCTTCGATTTCCATGTTAGCTCTCATTTTTTTCCTTGCCTGTGTTTTCCCTCTGTTTGACCTTTCCTCCCCAGTCCCCTGGCCTTTTCTATTCTAAGCTGATAAGAGGGAGCTCAGAGTTGATATGCAGGAATCCCTGGACACAGCTATTTTTTTCATCAGTAGTTAATTTTCCACTTCTTTTATTTCCTTTGAGATTCAATACATCTACTTTCATGCTTCTGTGATTCAGTTTGTGGAGGAGACAGACAAGGAAATGCAGAATAAGTCTCTTACCTTCTCTCTTGATCCTTTACTCCCATCTTTGCATTGCCCTCTCTCCTTTTCTTTATATACCACATTTTTTGCATAACTCTGGTTGTGTGTTTTTTGATTTGTTTGGGGTTTGCTTTTTTTTTTTTCTTCCTCTCACTAGGGCTCTGGATTAGGACAGTTACAGATGTTGAGAGGGAAATCAGAGATAGTCATGTTTGGCTGTGGGAGCTCCAGCCCTCCCAGACTTTCCGTGTACCTGCTTTGGAAAGCTGCTGCATGGCTTCACTCAGAAGCTTCATCAGTCCTGCACTGCGCCAGTTCCTGAGGAGTATGCAGTGTAGGTTAGTGTTCTCCATAAATACCATCCCTTTCAAGGCTTTCTTCTTTATGATAGAAGAAAAACTTTATTAGAGAGGAAAGGTTGCACGCTGTGGAAATGCATCTCCAGCAGTAGGAAAAAGGAGGAGGGAGATGGGAGTGAGAGGGAGGAGAAGAAGAAGGAAAGAAAATGATCAAAATGTCACTCCTGCAACATTAAGCTCAACTCTTTACATCTAATTTATTACTTGTTCATATGCCCTAAGTCTGACTAAATACAGTTCCTTGGGATACTGTGTCCCTAGAATGCTCCCTGCTGTTCTTCTATTCAGTGTAGAGGCAAGTTTTCTACTAGAAAATAGTCTGTTTAGTCTATAATCCAGCATAATAAACTGTCATATCATTACTGATAGAGGGTTGCTAGCCGGTTAAATGCTATTTTATACTAGACTAATGTTTGTAGCATCTGACTATGTTAAAATAGCTGAAGTCACAGGCTAACAGTACCTGTCATGTCTCAGGGGAACATGTGTTGATTTCTGAGCAACTGTCTAGTAGTGTGATTTTTAGGAGGCATGTCTGAGGGAGCACATATGGGCAAAGAACTGCCAAATCCATTTCAAACTCGTCTGGGAGAAGTCTGTTCAGCAGCCAGACGGGACTCAGACATTGTGTCCAAATAAAAGCAAGCAAATATTCGGATTATTAACAGAGCACAAGAGGATACACGATTGTTTCATGCGTGCACTATAAAGATTTTGGAAACAGTAGTCCAAATGTCCCACTTTATATAATGGAGCCAATGATGATGCCCACAGGGACAGCACAATATGATAAGGATTAGCATTTGGGCAGTTCAAGGGCTAAAATTTTCTCATTTTTCTGATTTCTTTGGTGGTCAGATGGGCTAATGAGGTAAAAGGTCAAAATGTGGTTGTTGAAGTGTTTGCCTCAAGCTAATAGAAACCTTTGGGGTTGCTCTTTCAAGACTATGAATGGAGGTTGATCTTACCCACCAGCGAAGCTCTGATAGGAATATTCATAGCAGTTTCCAAGCTACCATGGTGAGATCTTATCAATGTGTGTTACAGTATAAAGTGATCTCTGATCTGGAGTCTTCATCCTTAACCCACTGCTTTCACCTAATTCAGGAAGTAAATATTTTTCCCTGGATCATCCCTCCATAACAAAATCTTTCCCCAATCTTGATTCTTTAGTGAATTGCCTGAAAACTACAAAGAATGAATCTGTACAGCTGATCTGATCTACAGATCCCTTGCACAGTTTAATGCTATGCCTATGTATCAGGGAAGTATTCTGTTAGCTGGCATCATGAGTAATCTTTGTCTTGGTTTGAATGCAGAAGTTCCTTGTTCTTAAAGTGAAAGTGTCCTCAGCATGGCTTGGTGAACAGCCCTGGCAGAAGAGGGCATACTAATCTCAAAAGGAATAGCATAAGGTGCAGCCATGAGGTAAGTAGTTGCTTAAGAATGCCCCAGGAGGAATTAATTCTCTATTGCTTTCTATGACAAAAGAGGGAGATTTATGGCATTTTTATTCAGCTATGCAAACATGACCTGAGCTCCAGGGAAAGGTGTGTTCTATAAATCTGGAAAAAGATCCGTCAATGAAACAAAATGTTTACATGTCTCAAAGGGTTGTCTTTGCTATGTGCTAAGGTGTCAGTTATCTTGAACTGAGGATGTGCAAATTTGATACAAGTTTGAGCCAAGAAACAGGCGATTCACTTTGGGCTCCAAACAGACCTGGCACAGTAACGGATTATTTAGTGTTGTTGCTGGGCCAAAAAGTTAGCGGAAGCAGTTGGATGTTAGCCAGAACAGATTTTTTTTGCAATAGTGTTGCCAAAACAAGGCATCTATACTTTCTCCTTCAGTATCATTTTGATCAAATTCAAAATGCCTTTTTTAATCCCCCTCAGAATGTCAACTGCATTCACAGGATAACTGCTATTACAATGTTTTTATGTAGGGCATCAGGCCTTTTTGTAGCAGTAGAACACACAGATCATTGCTTAAGAGTAGCAGGACCTAAATATCTGTTGAGCTTTCCCAAATAAGGTCTGTGTGTGGTGGGGTGGCTTTTAAACCAGATAAAAGCATTAATATTCCTTTGCTTTGTAGAAGACTTATGGTTTTTAAAGTATCTTATTGTACAGATCTCAGGAGGTCTTTTCCAATCTCAAATACCCTGTGATTTTGTAATTAAGCCACAATTAGTATCAGCTCAAACCAAGTGACCAGTTTGAATGGGATATTGAAAACAGACCATATTCAACCTCAGAGAGTGAGTTAAAACCCAGTTTTGGTGGGTTAAGAGGCCAGACGAATGGGTGCAAAGCTGGGCCATGCTCTCTGGTTTTCCTGTTGCCTGAAAGTAGGCAAGATTCTGTCTGCAATGTGAACAGCACCAAAATAAGAGAACCATTTATAGCCGTATTTATTCTTGTAGCAGAGAAAGGATTTGGTGATCTCAGCTATCTGCAGACTAGGTAAGGGTCTTGGATGCGTCCAAAGTTTTGGCATGTCTAAAGTCCCATCTACAATACTAGTGGGATTGGTCTAGATCTGTGCCCATACTTGCTGCTTGAAGTACAGATGGGAATCTAAGATTTGTTGACTGTGTCCTAGATTAAAAACAAAAATCCCAAACAAGTCCAAAACTTGGTTGAGCTATTTTTTTCAATTTTTGAAGAAGCCATTTGTCCTATTGTATGCTTAGCAAACATCACTGCTCATTAAGAACTTCGGTTATGTGCACTTCCCATCTTCTGCTTGCTACTCTTACTCTGGAGACGAGCTTTTTTTTTTTTTTTTTTTTTTTTCCACTGGATTGGGTGAAATTTAACCATATTTGCATGACAAAATCAAATAGTTAATGGAAACGGATATCATATGAGATCGTGTGAACTTCATAAGAAGAGGTAGCAAGTCCTGGATATGGACAAGATGGGGGCCATCTATGACTAATATGAGTATATCATATAGGAGTATATATGAGTAATAATGCTTCAGTTCAGGCAGATCTGGGATACCTCAATACAAAATGAGTCCCAGAGATGAAAGAAATGCAAAGAATTAACTGCAAGGTTTCTTTGGCAGTGATGTATGAAAACTGAAAGTAAGCAAGTGTAAGCTGACCAGTCCACCTAAGGTGTTAGGATTCTTTACAAGCATTTGAAGGACTGGACATGAGACAAGTGGGCTTGCTTTGGGATGTAGGAGTAACAAAGGGTTGTTAGTTAGATTGGCTTAGGGAAGTAGGAATAATAAGATGAAAATTATATTGTTAGGGATGTAGAAGTAAGAAGATTCACTTAACACAGTTTAAGGGTGTAAAAGAAATAGGATGAAATTAACCATATAAAAAAATTAGATGGTAGGAAAAATTTCCCTTAAGCCTTGAAGAATATGGTTTTCCAAAGAAAGAAATGATAGTAACATCAGTCAAGCCATTCTTTCTGAACTGGATAAATCACTAGGAAAAATATTTTAAGCCTTTGTAGCATCTGGCAAGCAGAGGTGGAAATGGGAGAGGGGGAAAAAAAATTAATAGACTTTGATTGGTTTCTCCAGTGTGTATTTTCTAGTTTAATTTCTGACCTTTAAGAGTCTCCTGTGTGTGTGATTTTTTTTACCACATATGGTATGCAGTTATGTGTAATGTTAAGGGTGAGAAATCAAGCACGTAAAAGCCTAGAAAGTTTAAAAAAGTGAGTGTTTCTCTTGCAATGTTAACTGTTTTACAAAATGTATCAAAGGCCTGTTGACAAATTGGAATGGGTTCAGATAAGAGCCCACTGGAATGATGCAAAGTTTGGAAATCTGCCTCAGAATGAAAGACTTCAGAAACTCAATCTGTTTTGAGAAAATTGAGAAGTATCATAACCATAGGTCTTGCTTACCTACTGAGGAAGATTTCAGCAGCTCTAGCAGAGAAAGCAATGACAAGACCCTGTAGTTGCAAGCTACACAATCTGCACAAAAGAAGGGTGGTGAGGAAAAAGTTAAGGCATTTTTAATGATTGTCCATCAGAATGAAATAACTAGAGAAATGGTAGTTTTCCAAATATGTCATATGTTCAAATCCAGACTGGACTGCTGTCTAAAAGAGAGATTCCAGCTTAAACATGGGCACTTTGCTTAATACAGAAATTTTTAATTGGAGTTCAATGATGTGTGCTTGGAAATCCGGCAAAATCATAATCTTTCTTTGTGGTCTTGATATACGAATTTGTCTTATATGGAGTATTTGGCTTCCCAGTAATAGTATGTATGGCTTTAGAATTAGGATGTTTTCCATTTTCTTGCAGAACATTTTCTTGCAGAATATGGTGACCATATTGTTCTCAGAGGTGACAACCTCTCACAGGGAGACTGCACACAGAAATGTGCTCTTCCCTAGAGTAATGTTTCCAGCACAACACCACTTCCAGAATCTGAAATCAGTATGTTTCTCACCAGAAGTCTGATCTGTGTGCAAGGATGGACATTGTCTTTACTGGAACTGGAGGCCCATACTTGCAGGACTCCCAATAACATGTTTTAAAACAGAAATGGCATTGCAGTTATAGCCTGGGCTTTAAAGACTCTTGTACGGGGGACAGAGCAGCAGCACAGCACAAAGTTGTCATGACATGTGGGAGGTACTGTGCCATAGGCACATGGGACAGGTACATGGGAGATAGTTTTTATGAAATAGGCTGCAGCATCTCTGGCTGTAGAACTGCTGGCACAGAGGGTAGGAAGGAAAGGTTGTAAGAAAATGAGTCTTGTTGCATGAAAGCAAGCACGAGTACACTAATGTTCCTGCCAAGGTGAATGAAGTTGGACAACTGGAGTCAGAGGTGAGTTACAATGCTGTGAAGGAAGGATGTAGAATTTATGAAGTGATTGAGAGATGATGCTGAAATATATTTTATATGAAGAAATAGAAGGCTAAGTGAATGGGTGGAGAAAGTAGGAGGCTGTAGAAGAGTGTTATTAAGGGAGTCATGTTTCTCTGCACAGCTTGTCACTGAATTTAAAACAATCATGTCTCCAAAAGCAGCTAATGTGCTACGCATCCAGAGGAGAGCCATGTTTTGCCACATGATCCCCTGGTGTTAAGGATCTGGCTTTCTTCTAGATTTTTCACCTAAAGGTTCTTCCTTTTCTTTTCAGTGTTTAGCCTTCTTCTCCCAGTCATACCAGATAATGTTGATGATGAAGTTGGCCTACACCGGAAGAGTGAGTTTAGAAGAAGAAATCCAGCAGCAGAGAGAAAGTGACAAGTCTGGACAGGTGACTGTCAACAGGAGAAGGATAAGATCACCGGTGAATGGAAGGCAAGTGCTTTCAAAATTAAGGCTGTGCCTGTGGAAAATGAGATGAATGTGATATGCAGCCCTTGCAAGCCCTCCTCAATGGTTAATCACTCAGGCTAAAAGAAAATGGAAATGACCTTCACCTGTTTCAGATGTCTGGTTTGTGTTGGAATAAAAGGTTGCAATAATCACAATTTTCACAACAGTGGCTTGAGGGAATTGTAGTTCAGGGCACCATTTTTTTTCTGCCTCCCATGCTCCTGTGATGCTTGTCCCATAACTCCAAAGACTAGCAGTTGCTGTTGTTCTTGGGCTGAAGTCAGATCAGTCTGGGTGCTTTATCTCTGATAGATAAGCCTTGGACCCATTTAAACAAACTAGTTACCTTTAATGCCTTGGGCCTATTATACGTATGTACAGTGATCTGATGGGACAGGGAGCTTCTATCATTCTGCATTTTTGCTTTTAAAGCAGAATCCCTAATTTCCTAATAGAGATCAGTGCTGTCTACCACATTTATCCTTTTTTGGCAGTGTTTTTTAGCCCCTGGTCTGTAAGTTAACTCACACGGATGTGGTCTTTTATCCCAAGGCCATTTCTTCCTTCCTTACAAGCTCTATCTGCTGCAGAGTGATAGAAAATGCCTGGCAGAAGCAGTTGAGCCAAGAGGGATGGTACAATTCACTCCACCCCTTAGGAAATAAATGAAAGACAAATAGTGGAGAGCCAGAGGAGGAGGGCAAAGGCTCTTTTTTTCTGAGCACAGAAGGATTGGGGTGTAGAAATAAGCTGCCAGGGTGAAAGCTGCTGCTTCTGGGTGATAAGCCACCTAGTCCATGTCAGCTGGGAAGAGTGTCCTGGAGAACAAAGGCTTTTCTGGTTGTCATGTGGAGAGGCAGGGTGATGAAACAGCTGGCAGAGTTAATAACAAGCCTGCTTGGAATCACTGGAGTCTCCATTCCTAACCAGAACTGGCAGGGTTGTAGGAAATGGAGACTAGTGTGAGACTTACAGGCCCTTCTGTAGGGAAAAGAGGGCTGAGAAGAGGCTGGGTAGGGCCTGATGGGGTACAGAGCTGGGGGCAGGAAACTTGGACTGGATGCAGCTGGGAGTACATATGGGAAGGTGAGTGGGGTTGGAGGGGACATATGTGGTAAGATGGGGTAAAACTTACTGCAAATGCGATTGATGTCAGTATTAAAAAAAAAAAAAAGTTGTTCCCTTGGCTGGGACTAATATCCCTAATAAGATTTGAAGTCTCATTCCCTGCTGCCATAGTTACTCCATAGTTACAGTACCACCTCCACATGACACTTTGCTTGGCTCATAGGGCTCCTTTCCCTGTTGGTGAGGAGGGAAAGGAGGATCTGTGTCTCCCTGCCCTTGTACTGCTGTCACCTTCTCTAGTAGATCTCACTTGAGCACAGGAATCAGACAGATGTTGCAAAGGTAAATAGTCCCCAGATACTCACCCGTAGGTTGTCCTGCATCTTTAGAGCTCCCGTATTGGAAAGGGACAAGTGTTTCAAACCCAACCTTTCCAGTGTGGGAGCAAGACAGGAGAATGCTGAAATACTGAAGGATAAAGACACAAGCTCTGCAGAGCCTGATCAAAGAGGTAAATGTTCAGTTGTTTCACTTCTGTTCCTCAGACACTGCCTCTTGCTGTTCCTGGCTCAGGAATGCAGCCAGTGACAGACTGTTTCAGAGATGATGTGGGATGGGACTCTAAGAGCATCCTGTGTCACAGCCCCTTGTCATGGGAGGTTCACACTCCTTAAGGTGTCTGCCCCAAAATTACTACCATTGGACCAAATCCTAAAGCCTTTATTCATTCAAAATTTTCAGCATCTTGGAATGATGCTTTGCCTGAGTAAAAACTACAGGATTTTGCCTATCCATCAGCTAAAGTAATTCTACAGAAATTGCGTTTAGAGTGCTCAGCTCTGGCTTGCATAAATCCCTGGCAGGGCTGTGATTTTAGCCACTCTTGCAGGAGGGTCATATCAGAGACTGGTAAGGCTGTGGAGGGGAGGTCTCCATGGGAAAACAAGAAGCTGCAGATAATGGTGGTGGTTTTTTCCCCACTTCCAGTGGGCAGTAATCTGAGGCAGTCAGGCAAATAGCAACTTGAACATAAATTTGAATGTATTTTTACATGCTTTTGACAGGAGTCCTTTTACTTAGTGTTAGATGAGTTTTCTGAGTACATCTAGGTTGGAAGGAATCTGCAGTGCTTCTCTTAGCTGAATGGATGTGTAACTTCAGTCCCTGAGTCAGCTGGAGAATTACCAAAGGAAGTGAGACAAGGACTTTGATAGCTCTGTATCCTGCCTTGAACAGAGGGCAACGCAGACTATTTCAGCAGAAATTGCGAAGTGCATGAACATGGAATAATAATCTACCAAAGACACTGTTACTGCTTAACTGATGAAAGAGTAAAAATGTCATATTCTCTCTAACCTGAACAGGGATGCTTCTACTCTTAGCATCCACTGTCCCTGTAATTTATGTGGCCCTTGGCTTTGTCTGCCTCAGCAGTGAGTTCCACAGATAATATATTGAGAGGTGTTGCTTTGTATCAAATAAAAATTTTTGTAACTGCAAACCAATGAGTGGCAGGGAGTTGGTGGAAAATAAGGGCTGTGATGCACTAGTTTGCTGTAAGATATTTCTCAGTGGTTAGTCTCAGAGTAGGTGAAATTATTAGTTTAGCTCTAGGGATTAAGGGTTTAGGGCAGAAAGTTCAACCTCTGGCAGACAAAGGCTACTGCTGCATGTTGCATTTGCAGCTACAATAGTTGCACTTGTCAGTGCAGGTAAGAAGGCTGGAAGCTCTCTACATGGGCTGCCAGGAGAGCTGGCAACTGGGGAGGCCTGCCGAAGAAGGAACTTTCATATTACTCTGATTTACTGCAAACTACCAGGATGCAACAGTAAACTCTTCCACACTCTTCACATTACTCTTATTTATACTTAACATCCAATACTTTGGCTGTCATTCTTTAATCAAGATTTCTTTTAAACCTGTCTGAGTTGCTCGGGGAAAACCCTGGGTAAATATTGTTATTAGTTAAGTAATAAGACACAACAGGGTGTGAAATATTACCCTATAACTCATGCCTACTCTATAGCACTACGTTGAGTGGCACAAGGCCAAATGGCTTTGTGTGTTATTTTTTAGTTAAATCAAATTAAAAAGACACCAGCAAAGTGTCTGTGGCTGTTAAAACATGGCCATGGTGGTAGGGGGAGAAAGGGAGAAGTGTCATTTAATAAGACGTGCTGTCAATTGCTCACTTTTTAATTTAGTGAATGGTGAAAAGTACTAAGTGGAGAGCCCTGGAGATAGGTGTCCTTCACTTATCTAAAGGACAGATTGGAGAGAAGCAGCAGCGAGAGCTGCCATTGCTGTGTGGCAGCAGGCTTGAGAGTTCTACCTCTGGTGGGCTAAAAGGGTCCATTTGCAAAATCCCATTCAAACTTTGGTTACTCAGTGTGAGCTGCCATTAACTGTGGTCTAATAAGATGCTCTCAGGCCCACAAGTTGTGTTGGGGGCATCTGTCAAATTGGAAGAACGACTGAGGCTACCATTTGTGAAAAACACCAGACAGGTTTTTCCTGATGACTCGAGGTTCCAACTAACTCCCTGGGACCAAACGCAGCCTCTGCAAAAGTCAGATGGTGCTGTCTCATTTGTGCTCATATGGCAGGGAAAAGGGATCCTTAATGAGGATGCACAGAGGCCTGTGTTAACTGCTTTCTAACTTGAGTGTTAGGCATTGCATCCACAGCTCTTTTCCAGTTCAGCTTTATATACCACAGCATGCAATCTCGGCTGCACAGGATGGGTGCTCTGGCTGGGATTGGCAGGGCTACCCTTTGGCTGTGGAGATGAACTGGCTTCCTCTGAGCTTTCACCTCTGTTTTAGTTCAGAATGACCTTTTCCTGAGGAAATGGGGTCTTGATCTCTTCCTATCTTAATAATCCACTAGGTAGGGGCAGTGATGTGTGTTTCTGTGAAGGGGTAGATGCTCTTGGGCTCACTAAATCATGTGTGGGCATTTCAGGAATGAACTCTTCCTTGCACTGCAAGGAAAATGTTAAATTTTGCTACAGTCTTTCTTTTGTTTGCTTTATACAGACAGCTGCTGTCATGTCCCTTACCCAAGGCCCATTAGCTACCCAGCAGCTTCTGATTCAGAGTCAGGTTGGCAATATAGAGAACCATATAAAGAGATGCTCATTAATCCTTATTTGGTTCCTCCCATAGGCATTTTCCTTACATGCCCAGCATTTCTCGCATGCTGGACTCCCTATGCAACAGGAGGCTTTCATTTGCTTTAGTCTTTTAAGAGCCAAACAGTTCATTTGTGGAGCTTGCTGTACTTGTTATTCTGTGATGCAGGGGAAAAAATCTAGTCTAGTATGACTAGAGAAGGGAGTATCCTTTACTTTGCCTTTCCCCATAGAAAATTCTGTCTCTCTGGACAAAATAGCGTGAAGGCTGACAAAGTACTTTCTCTATGTGGTTTGAGCCTGGGACAATTCCCAGAGTAACATCCCATCCTTTGCATGTGCTTGCGTGTGTATGTTGGCTTGCAGTTAGCACAGAGATATATCAATATTCCTGATGACAATAAATACAGCTATTAGGATGAGTCGAGGGCTTATCTTAATTGGGTAACAGATGAGCAGGCGTATGTTGCTGTTGAATCCATCAGCATTAACTGGGCAGAGGTAAGTTTGATCAATACTGACACTTGAGTGCATGGGTAGCCACTGGAAAATATTAATTTACAATCATGACCGGCACCTCTCATTAACCAGAAATGTGTTAACCCTAATTGGTTCAACAGAGTTCTGCTGCACTACGCTGTGCTGTTCAGTCTTTCCTCTAGTGCCTGAGCCAGTTTTCTACTGATGGGAACTTGATGGTGCTGAAGCCATGGTGGCCAGGCTGGCAGCTGTACTGCAGCATCCATCAGGCCAGGAAGGTGTGCAATGCACAACCACATGGGTGTACTGCCCATATGGCTGTGTAAACATGGGGAGCTGCATACATGTCTGTTCATACCTTATGGCCAACTTGAATAGGAGTTAGGAGTGACACTGATTTATACCATCTGTAAGTCTGCCACAGATCCATAAGCATTCATATGCCTGTGTGTGTGTGTATGCTTGGGTGCTTGCATGGAGATGTGGACTGAGCACACTTGTGGTAGCACTGGTTTGCTCTCATATCTGTCAGGCTGTGTACACGATACAGCTATTAATAGGAAAAGTATATATGTGTGTATGGAATACGTGTTTACGAGCGTGTGTGAAAAATGCTTCTTGGGCTTTAATGCCAGCAATGGCAATTTTTCTCTACCACAACAAAATCCTCACAGTAATCCATTCAAAGAAGTTGTATTTGGTATGTGCCATAAATATGCATGGTGTATATACAAACATGAGCTGTGAGAGTTGAAATCATCTTGTAATTAAGGCCCAGGCCTGACAGTGAGGGAAGCTGAACTCGCTGTTAGACCTTCTGTGTCTAAGGAGATAGACTGCTGTCCATATCTAGTGAGGATAGAATGGGAAGTAATGGGCTTGAATTGCCACAAGAAGATGTAGACTAAACATTAGGAAAAACTTTCTAGCAATAAGAATAGTTAAGCACTAGAATAGATTGCCTGAGAAGGGTGTAGAATCTCAGCTTTTGAAGGTTTCTTCACAAAAAAATAAAAAAAAGGAAAGGATGAATATCCACTGGGACTAGTTAGAGCCAGAAAAAGGTCTATATGTCTTTTGGAATGCTTTCCAGCTATGTTTTGTCATGACTTTAGGAGCACAGATGTCTCTGCTTCACCTGTACACGATTGGGTGTTAGGGCCGCCTATGCTTTCAGCAGTCTCATTTGCTACAAACTGTGTTACTTGTAAACTCAACTGGCCTTTATCTGTCCTCTGGTGTAATGGTCAGACTTAAACAATAACCTTTGCCAGTCATCATTATTTGACTGTCTTTTTTTTGATATTCTGAGAGTTGCTATGAAAGATGCTGAACAGGAAGAAACTATTTCTTAGTCAAAAGATTTTCAAGACCAAGAAATTCTTTTTCTCTTAAACTTCTTCATGCTTGTGGCTTCTCAACTACATCTTGTTTTCTTTCAGTAGTGAAGGGTATTACAAAGTTTTTGTTAAATTCAATCCACATATATCAACTGACAAAAATATTAAACTCTTGCCCTGTTACCTGGGCCATGCTCTAGATGCTTTGCCTCTATTATGCTTATGTTGATTGACAAGGTTCGCCAGTGTTTTTTTGGTTTCATTGGCCCTCCGATCAGCCCAGCAATTTTTTGGACACTCAGATGTCTATACCATAATTAAATGACTTTCAAACTATATGCCTTAAAAAGGGGGGGGG
>VXAL01000052.1:191461-211703 GCA_013399475.1 Chauna torquata
ATTACTTCTGTATGATTCCATAGAATAATAAACAGTTCTCTTTTCCCTTGTGCATATCGAAACCTTTATGCCTTCATCTGAAGTTTAAAAAGTAGACTTTGCCTTCCTATACCGTCGAAGAGGACAGGCTGGATCTTATGGACACTGAGGGGGTACCTAATACCTAAGGAATCTGAAGAGCAACTGGAAAAGCAACATATTCCAGTAGCTGATCATTAGTGTATGAATAATTCCAGTTGAGCTGTCTGAAAGATTTATTATTTGGTAAAAAAGATTAAATGAAAAGGAACAACTGTTGGCTTGTTTAAATGCTTCCACAGCAAATGAATATGGCATATGGAGAGTGAGAAACAAGGTCAGACTCTTCTATCTAACTCTTGTTGACCTGTAGTCTGGGTACCTGGTGTTTATATTTGCACCAATGCTATTTCTTGAAGCATCTTTCACAGAAGCTCAATGGGGAGATTTCTGACAGTCTTGTCAGGTGTTTTTTTTTCTTGAATACACAGGAATGAACTGGTTGGTTTCAGTATAACTTGTGGTTAGAAGGAGTTTTTGGTCTCAGCTGGGAATTTGTGATGAAAGAGGCTAGCTGGACCTGAGTACCAAATAGCATGGTGGCCAAAGATTTTACCAAGTAAGCTGGAAGATGTGTAAAAGCCCCCGTCTGCCTCTGTTCCCAACAACTGTGGCTTTTCTCAGCTTTTTCCCCAGTTAAAGCTCTTTCTTAGTGTTGCCTGAGGGAGCTATTCTACTTTGCATTAGCTGTCCCAATAATCATCAACTGGGGAGAAAAGTTGCATAGGCCTGCTGGAGCACTCACCTGGGATGTGGGAGATGGGAAATGCAGAAACAAGGACCTCCCCAATCCAGCCAAATGCCTTCCTACTTGTTATGCTTGAATCATTCTTTCTTGTTTTTGAAAAACAACTTTTTCAGGTCTTGTTCCCTCCCCCCCCCCCCTCCCCCGTGGGCAATGACTCATTGCTGACTGACTCAGAAGCTAAGCAGCTAAGCAGGCTCACATATGCCTGGTGGGGGATTTATACTAAGGTGTCTGCCCTGGCAGGTTCTTGCAGCTCTGGAAGTGGAGAGCACCACAGTGTATGTAAAAGATATAATGCTTAATGAGAGCATCTGCTTGGCTTCACTCTATTGGCACCCCACTGACCCACATCTAGATGCCCTTTGTGGTCCAAAGAGGTTTTGGTAGACAGCCTACATAAGAATGCAGTGATAGGAGACGTGGCTTGAGTGTGGTGATGTGAACCATCTGTTGCTTTCTGGTACGTGTGCTCACAAAATTGGATTCCTATGGAGGGAAATAATCTGGGACAGGGACTATCCACACTTTCAGGGGTGCTGAAGAGGTGCTGAAGAGGCTGGGAGTGCTACATTATTTCTTTCTGGTGTGTTGAGGGGGGCACTCTCACAATACCTCATGGATGCTCTAAGATGAGCTAGGCAGCCAGAGAGTGTGACCACAGAGGTGTTGGTAGAAAGCACTAAGAGAATAGCTATGCAGACACCATGGCTTTGTCCTGAGCCTGTCCTGCCTCCAGCTGTATTATACACAGTGTGGAGTGAAAAATTTTTGGCAATCCGAGAAGACAGTCAACAGCATTTCCTGGTCATCTCTAGCCTGATATCCTCTTTTTCAGAGCAACACCTACTTCATAGAAAAAACAGACAGGGCTTTGGTATTGGGGATAGTGAGAAGGAAAGAGATAAAGTCTCATGCACAAAAGTGTTGGCAGTCAATGGAATTGTACTTCCTTTTCCAAGGGCTGAATCTGGCATCATGTCTTACAGGCTTTGAGATTTAATACCAGTTTGACTTGATCTGTGACATAAGATTTATGGCCTGGCTGAAACTGCCCAGAAACAGTACTTCTCTCACTGTAGCAACACCGAATCTACAAAACAGAGAAACGTTCTTTAAGTCAGGAATGCTCAAATGGTGGACATCACTCAAGCCAGGCAGCATAACTATCTCTACAGTAGAGGTATTGCATGCAAAGTCAAGCCCAGTATCCACACAAGAGGTGCAGTAAATGGCTCCCTGAAAAAGGTCCAGTGAGAGGAGTCCCAGGTTCTCAGAGCCAGATCAAAGCATTGCAAGGATGTTGAAACATTCTTCTCAGATTGAAGGGTCATGGGATTACAGACCTTAGGGGGCAGGGGACTTGCCTTTCTGGCTCTTCTGATATATTTATTAACCGGTCACCTGAAAGGATTTATGGTAGAGATGCAAGAACTGCTCTTCTGTTTGCCAGTGAATAGAAAGCTCTTCTCCAGTGAACCCTTGTCCTTTTTGCTAATCTTCACCCCTATTCCTTACCACACAGTCTTAGAACTTTAATTCAGATGTGATTCTCCTTATAACTGGCATTTCTGTAGTTTTAAAACGCTTTTAATAGTGCTAGAGCCACAGAATTATGAGCATTTCATTGATCAGCCCAGAACTCCCTGTATACATCAACCTTCCCAAAATCAGTAGAGATCCCTCCTCCATAGTTTCCAATCTTCAGTTCAAAACAAAAACTGCCTTAATATATAGTGGTGAGAATCTAATGTGATTGACTTCTCTCTCTCATCTCTACAGTGGACTCAAATGCTCCAATAAAACTGTAGTCTGATTTGACTTTTGACCATTCTTCTCAGCTGAGGAATCAAGTATTCCCTCTAAACCTGATAGCGGGAGAAATGGGATCTGGGTTTTTGTTTTCTTACTAGTTACGGTAGCTGCAGGTTACTGCTTTGTAGTAGCTGTCAGGGCAGGTAAAGGATAGTGGAGCAGTTCTTCAACTCATGATGCTATGTAGAGGGTGTCTGGCTTGGAATTTCTGAGTTTCTATACCCTAAATCTACCTGAGCTGACGGCTCCATTTCTGTTTACAATTTGGCTTAACTGAGTGGAATTTTATTTCCTGACAGCACAATAAAAAGCACAAAGGTTACCACATCTGTTACATCCTGGGAAGAAGGGAAAGAATGGGGTTGGGGGATGGGGGATAGGGGGGGAGGAGGAGAGAAAGGAACTCCAATGCACACAGTTCATTTCCAAGGTGACAGAGCATAGGGAAAGGATCATAAAGGGCTTCAAAGCAATTTATTGCCTCTTCTTCATTATTACTGATATTTCTAGAGTGTACAAACAACTGCAACCATTCCAGCCCCATTGCTCCCCTTTTGTTTTTTAGTTGGCTTTACCACTCTTCACCTGCTTCTTGGATGATTTTTTTCACAACTTTTTTGGTTTGGATTGCCAGAGACCCCATGGATGCTATACAAGGTGACAGTTCCTCGGCAGCTTAGCAGAAGTGGGATGACGAACACAAGAAAAGAGGGAAGAGCCCTCCAGAGTTGTAATTTCACTTTATTTTGCAGGATTGCAGGGACAATATAGACAGGAGAAAAATGACGCTAGACTGCCCCAGTTCTAATGACATCAAATGGTTTGAATCTGACATTGATGGGGTACTTCAAGAAGCTACCATCAATTCTCCCAATTCATCCTTACTCCCTATCTTCCCTCTGGGCTCAGAACACTGGACTGAAGAAAAGATGCAACAGCAGGTAGCTATTGCCCAAGACTGGAGTAGCAAATTCTTTATTTCCATCTGTAGTCCTGGAATATTGTCTAACAATCACAAGAAAAATATGAGATGAGTTAACATTGCTGCTTTACTAATAAGCATAAGCACTAGAGATTTTCGAGTTTTCGTACTTCACATGACTTCCAGTGAGTCTGTAAACCTGCTGGAGAGCTTCCATGGTTTTCAGAGTTAACTGATGCACTGTCTACATTGAAGTTGTCATCAATGTAATTATGTCAATTTTCTTAATGTAGAAAGGGCTTTGCTATCCTTCCAGGAATGAATATTGCATAGATCTTCCTTGAGGGAAAACAAAAAAAACAAATGTGGAGCTTACAGACATAGGTGACATAGTTTTTTTCTGTTCTGTGAGAAACTTCTGAAGATTTTAGAGGAACTAGAAAAAAACTTTTGTTACTTTTACAAGACTGACTTCTAAAAATGTTTTCCAAATGATGTAATTTTTCCCCCAGAAGTGTTTTCTTCTGACAAGTAATATAGTCACACTGAATTTCAGGAAGAAAGGAAGTTTATTGAAAAATCTAGACACAATTAAAAATTGAGATGTGAATGGAAATTCATTGTTCTACCCTGAATGTTCTGACTCCCTGAATATTCTGACTCACCAGATGTGTAGGTTCTTTGTATTACCTGCAGTGTACAGAAGATCTTGCTTATCACATTTTCAGAGGTTATAAGGGAGCATCAGATCTTAAGGCTTTGTATTTCTGAATCCTATAATAAATCTATACATTTCAGCTTCACCTCTCTCCCAGGACTTACTCTATAAATGAGAGGTGCAACCAAATCATGGACCTGCCAGAGGTCTGCTGTCTCTTACAGTAGTGGATTAGGAGTTGTCTTCCTTTACTCACTTCTTATTATTCTACCTGAACATGGCTGGTGCATAGATTGACAAGCAAGAGTCACCAGAAAGAGGCATTTTTTGGTAATCATCTGACCTCCAAATTACAAAGTACTTGTATTCACACAACATGAACCAGAGGACAGTAAAACGTGTTTCCATTGTCATTCTTTTGTAGATAAGTGAGCAGCACTGGCATGAAATAATCTTCAATATTATTGATAACAATAGAAATTAAGGACCAAGAGGGAGTTATGGAAGATATTTATTCTTCAACAATCCTAGCAAGTGGTGCTGATTATTGTGAAAACACCACAGTGAACTGTTAAATACTGTTCCTGGAAAACCTTCTCATGCACCTCTTGTTTGTTTCCCCTCTTGCAGCTCACTATCAGTGCGTCTTTGCTTAGTGAAGAGTTGGTGAAGGCTGTGTTTTTCCAAAAGAGAATATTTTCAGTTGTATTCAAGTTGTTTGATGTTCCCTTGTTCATTTTCTCAATTGCAACAGAAGTAACTGAACATCATACCTCTAAAATAACTGACTATGATGGCTTCAGCTGGAGTTTTCCAGATATGCCTAGGTAGACTGTTTTTGATGATTTTTCATAACTGTCAACTTGAATAACAATATCAAAATATTTTTGAGTGGTCTCTGTGTTGTAGTAACCAAAGAATATATGCCAGGTGTTCCTCCAGAAGAGAGACCCAAGGTGAGTCCTGCTTACCTTAGCTGATCTTTCACTTTGTCTCTTGATACTACCAAGCTAGGCCTGAGCTTAGTGATACCTCAGTGAACTTCCTTACTGTACACAGTCCAGAGACAGTCACTTGTTTATCTTATCTAAATGACCCTCACAATGACTGTCTTTTTTAGGAAAGACTTTTTTTTTTCCTTTTAAACACTGTAAGTAGTGGCAACATGTACCCATCTCATGCAACTGTGACACTACTGCTTTGCTCCCCTTGTGCATATGCCATTATCTGATTTTTTTTTCTACCTTATGTGGAATTCTCTGGGCTAACAAACCAGTGAAGGGTTTGGTCATTATTAGTTGTAGCCCAGTTTCTGTCACGACAATACTAGCTTGTCGCTCCACTCATGATAATATTACCACTACCTCTCCTGTTTTTAACTCCTCTGTTTCTCCAAGTTTGGTAGCTGATGCAGAAGGATAACAGACTCTCTTTAGTGGAGGCAGGTAATCTAGTTCCTGGATGGCTAGAGGCAATTGGATCTTTGCTCTCTTCCTCTGTGGCAGCTTTCAAATTAGAGTGATTGAGTCCTGCCTTCCTATCTCTGTGATCTCAATGTGTAGGATGGTGCTGAAGAAGACAATCCTCTGCTGTTTAGTTTCTCCTGATAAAGCAAACCATATCCCAGGTACTACTTTTCACAATGCCAGTCAACCAGTAATGTTGACACTCTGATGTCACTTTTTTGATACCTGCTTCACAAAGATAACTGAAGGGTGGTAACCAATTCATTTTGCTGATAGCAATACCACAGTGTTGGTCCAACAGGGAGCATGCCTACAGTTTAGCAGTAATGATGTAGTTGAAATGGTAAAGCCTATGGAGGTTACTGTAGTGTTGTATTATAGGTAGTTGCATATGTACAGCCCTGTAGAACGGTACTGACAAACTTACAAGGCATTAATTTGGTCACAAACTCTCTTCAGAAGATTAAGCAAGAAGAACAGGCAGCATGGTTGACATATCTCCCCTTGGAGGATATAGGAGAGCAGCTATTCTGACCATGTTGCACTTGCCTTTGATACGATAGAGAAGCATGAGCTGATCTGTGCCATGTCCCCATGTACCAAGTAGGTAACTTTCTCACAAGCGTCTCATAAAGATAGCAGGGAAATGAAAAAGGTTGCAAGCAACGCAGTTTTTCTGGCCACTGCAAAAGCCCTGTGTGCAGAGTCACCTCACACGTACTCTGAGAACAGCCAAGCGTGGCCGCTCAGGCTGGGTATTCTAAATCATTCTAACCTTTTGCAGTGTTTCAAGTTTGCTACTTAGATTTTTTTTTTTTTAATTTCATTTCTAGTTCTGAATTTCTGTTTTTACACTCTGGTGCACTCTTCGCAGAAGTGGGGAGTGCACACATGTGCACACACTCTGGGGACAGGTTATTTTCTCTAGAATAAAATGAAAGTATTCCCCACAGCTTTTCTGGAACAGGGGCACAAATACACTGGCCTTCTGCCTTTGCTGTTCTTTCCATCCATTTCTTTAAAATGAGGAATGCCTCTTATCTTGCAATTAATCCTCATGATTCTGCTGCTAGGTGAAGATCACAGAATCACTGAATGGTTAAGGTTGGAAGGGACCGCTGGAGATCATCTAGTCCAACACTCTGCCAAGTAGGGTCACCTAGAGCACATTGCACAGGATTGCATCCAGGTGGGTTTTGAGTATCTCCAGAGAAGGACACTCCACAGCCTGTCTGGGCAAATAATTCCATTTATTTGTTCTTGTCTTGGGAAAGTTTGGAATGACTGTCAAATCAGGTTATCTATCTATAAATGCTTTTCTGAGCCCTACCTGTGTTAAGTGCTTTATGTCCAACGGCTTACATGGAACAAGTTTCATACACTGTTATGTGCACATACATCTCCTTTGCATTCTTCAGCACGTCTGCATGTGCAGTTGCCATGGGCATAGTTGCATGTCAGAACATGGACCAGGATAGGTGCTTGTCCCTGCCTGGCATCCCCCAGGCTCGCCCAGGCAGGTTTTCTGAAATGGCATCAAAGATGGTTTGTCTTCATCAGCCCAGGCAGGTAAAGCATATTCACAGTAGTTCAGCTGCACTCATGGCTGGCAACAGGGTTTATTTTTTATAGTGTGATGAAGGCAGGAGGCTTCCTGCTTCCCTGTAAATTGAATGGTGTGACTGTTTCATATGATGAGACAAGCAAATGGATGCACTGATCTAGGGCACGTGCTAGATGGAGCTGCTGTACATGCTGAGGGTAATCTGTGTGATGCTGCTGTCTGCACAGTCTCTCTTCTTTGCCTGGAAGAACTGCGACTCCAAGCCCATTACTTACTTAGAGCCCTGACCTATATTGTGCTTCTCGTGTGACATTTTTGAGGTTTTCCTGTTAAAATGAAGTGAATACTTTTCCCTCACTTATCGAGAAAGTATCACTTCTGGTTTTGTATAGAGGTTTTGGAGGATTTGCTGGTTAATTTGGGGACAAGGGCAGGTGAGTCCTCCCTTCTGTTTTCATTTTTGGGTCTAGAGTAACTCATTGAGCAGTCCCACAAGGCCATGCATAGAGTGGCTCAGCGCGGAGTTGTGGTCACAGTCATGCTACAACCACACAGAATCAGCTTTCACCTCACAGTGGCTTCATCCCTGCCCTGAAAAGTGGTTTGTGTTTTGCAGGGCACATGCCCGTTAGGTAGAGCTCAGTAAAGATCTGTGTTCTCACTTCAGCTTTCTCGGAGAATTTCCTCGGGAGGCAGGTGTTAGAGCTGTAAGCAGGCAAGAGGCTGCCAGAGTCCTGTTACCCAAGTAGAGAGGATGAGTGGCCTTGAGTAGCACTCTGCTTGGTCCTGGCAGATGCTGCAATGCCTCATGACTTCTACTCACCTCTGCCATAGCCATGTTCCCTATACTAAGCTCTCCCATACAGGACAAAGCCAGTATGTGTACAGGTTACTTGCAACACGAGACACATGAGCTCTAACAAACCCTGTAAGGGAAGACGTGCTTTTCCAGGCATATAATAAATGTAGGAAGAGGTGAACTGCTGTTAGTGGATGGCCTGGACTGCTGTGCTGTTGTCAGACACGAAGTATTGGGTCAGCACAATGGGGTACCTGTGTGAAACCCTGTTGTGGATGTCTAAGCAGAATCCAGACTGTAGTGGTTCCTGTTGGTGCTGAGCTCTGAGAGGCTACTGCACTGCTGTTCCCATTACTGTGGGGGGAGCTGGAGGAGTCCATGGGGACAAAAGAGATCTGCTCAGTCCTCTGTCCATAAGGTGCAGAGACAGCCAGTCCCAAAGTGGGCCAGAGGCAAGGGGAAAAAGGGGAGAAGCAAAAATGAGGAAGGGAGAGAGGCCACCCTCCCTCCCCAAACTGGGGGTGGAGGACAGCTGAGCAACAGAAACCTGTCAAGATAGTAACTAATAACAATTAATAATTTATTGTACGTCAAATAGCTCTTTTCCTCATGGTTTCCAAAAGCTCTTTAGAGCCTATATATAGCGACTGCATTACAGTGTGGTATGCACTTTTCAGCAGCATGGTTTAGGAACAGCCCTGCTGCTGAGGCACAATGGAGCCCGGTCAGCCCAAAAGAACACTAGCAAAAGATTTGCACCCCCTCAATCCTGCTTGCACATTGCACTGTAGAAAAATGTGCAGGGGAGCAATCATTCTGAGGAGTGGTGAGAAAGCAGAGCATTGTACAGGTGTTATTTCTTCCTGCCTATTAAACCAGGTTGTCCCAATGAATTCAGTTGTATAGACCTTGAGAGAAGAAGGATGGGGGTTGGAAGAAAACAAATGCACTTTAGAAAGCCTATGATAATGACTTAAAATTGCTTTTCCTTATAATTGCAATTTTTAAGAGCTGACATTTAGCAATAAGCCAAGTGCTAGATGCTGATGGCTCATAAAACATGGGGTCTTAAATAATGACTATTTCACACTAATTCTTGCCTATCTTCAGACCTGTTCAACTCAGAAAGGAGATGATGCAGCTCATGAGGCAGTTGGGGGAGGGTGAACTAGAGGGACCTGCAAAGGTGAGCACCCAAAAAGAGCAAGTTAGCTGACAGACACGCTGCCTTGTAATGCGCCCTTTTCCTGTGGCATCTGGATCTGCTCATCTCTGCCCCAAAACGCTGCCTCCGGGAGGGAGCACGCAGTAGGCATCCAAAGGGCAGAGCTGAGCACTACAGGACAGGAGGTGAAGAAGCATGTACCTCACCGAGAAGACTGCAGGGAGTATAATGCTAGTAAGAAAGCAATTAAAAGAGCTGAGCGAACAAGTAATAAATAATGTAGTGAGAGCTGGTGTAATAAACCTCCTTAGGAAAGCTGGCCCATAGGCCAGCCTCAAGTTCCCCGAACCTGAGCAGGAGAAATCCCACTTTATGCAACCACCCAGGGCATAAAGACACTTTAGAGGAGCAATTAGGGAAGAAGGTGCTTACTTGGTTGCTCTTAGATCATGTACTGTTAAGTTTAGGAGGTGGTGGGAAAACCCGGGCAGATTGACTGAGGCTGCTTTTTGTAAGTGAAAGCTTACTTATGCAAATATATTTAAGAGGTGCCTTTCAATGAGACTGTTTGCTACATTTCCTGCAAAGAGCTAATGGAAACCCTCCCCTTACAGATGATGCTATTAAGGCTGCATTATAGATTTCACCTGTGGATGCTTGAAACTCAGGTGACCAGCTGCAGAGATTATTTGCTAAGGGTATGGCCCTGCTTTTCCTGTTGATGGATACAAATGCTGAATTGTTAGTGGACCTCCCATTTCCTGCTTGTTTTATTAGGCCTTGATAGACAGGTAGTGCTTTGAATGCATTTTGAGTTGTATTTCTTGTCAAAGACAGTTGCAATTCTGAGGTCTTGTGATTTTCTTGTTTTCCCTTTCCTGCTTGTCTTTAGACTTGTAATTATGAAGTAATTCCATTCATATGAAGGGTTTGACTTTCACATGGAGCCTTCAGTTACCATTAGCAATAAATGGTCCCCACAGCTTTGTGCCAAGAGGTGTAAAAATGAACTGCTGATGAAAAGAGATGCCTGAAAAAAATGGCCTGGCTTGGAAACCTTGCCTAAACTGTTGCTCAGTGTGTGTGTAGGAGGAAATTTGAACTCCAGGCTGCAATTCTTGTATGCTACTCTCACAGCTGCCTTGAGGTTTTGGAAAGAGTGAATGAATTTCTCCACGTCCTTGAGCATCACACAGCCAACTGGAGTTGTTTGCTCCAACCTTCCCTGGCAGGCCTTGTGCCTCAGGAAAGGATGGGAAAAAATTGTTGGGTATTGGAAGGGAGGCTCTGGGTTGTTGCAGTGAGGTAAAATAGCAGCTTCTGCTTGATCCAGGTAGTGAAAAGGATGGCACAGAACCAGCTCATTCCCAGGAGAGTGTCCTCCTGGACCACTTCCACTAGCTCTGTGCTTTTGAAAAGCTGCTGAGGGGAATTGTGTAGTCTCTTCTTCCCATGTTTCCCCAGTTAATTAGTACTTTTTTTTTTTCTCAGCACATTCAAACAGATTAAAACTATCAGCTTGAGTGTATATAGTGCTATCTTGTGACATGTAGACAAAAAAAAAAGTCCCCAGATGAATGGGGCCTTGTCGCTAGCAATGGGCACTGCCACTTGACCCTTTCTGATACCTGACCCCGGAAAATGGTATCTCATAACATATGGTGTCAGCAGGTGTCAGTGGGATATTGTGGTGGTTTCACCCAGCTAAACAGGCGACCTCCACCACAACCGCTCGCTAATTCCCCCTCCTCAAAGGAACAGGGGGAGAAAATACGATGGACAAGGGCTCAAGGGTTGAGGTAAGGGTAATTTAATTAAAGGGAAAAGAAATAATACAAGCAAAGGCCGCGCGGAAGCAAAGAAAGAAAGAATTCTCTACTTCCCGTCAACGAGCAGTGTTCGGCCACGTCCTGGGAAGCAGGGCCTCAATACGCGTAGCGGTTGTTCGGGAGGACAGACGTCTTCATAACGAGAGCCCCCCCTCTCCTTCCCCTTTCCCAGCTTTATTGCTGAGCGTGACATCATATGGTATGGAATATCCCTTTGGTCGGTTCAGGTCAGCTGCCCTGGTGATGTCCCCTCCCAACTGCTGCTCACCCCCAGCCCACTGGGTTTGGGGGGGTTTGGAGGGTCTGGGTGCTGTGCCAGCGCTGCTCAGCAATAGACACAACACGGGTGTGGTATCAGTGCTGCTCTAGCTACAGGTGCAGAGCACAGCACTGTATGGGCTGCTGTGGGGAAGTTAACTCCATCCCGGCCAGACCCAGTACAGATATGCACGTGGGGGAAGTGTTTCTGTCTGGCTCTACCCTCACTGAATTCCCACTGTAGGCCCTCTTGATCTCAGTGCGAGGCTGGAATCTGTTTCTGGGTGAACTCATCCCTTGGTGGAGGCAGTGGAGAAAGATGAAGTGTGAAGTCTGTTTTTCTCCATCCCTTAGGCTGTGGTCCTCTCTTCCACTGCATGGCATCCTTCTTCACTAATCCATAACCTGCAGACCCTCTTTGAGGTATCTTTTGTGGCAACTGTTGCCTGCTCTAGCACTTTCCTGGAGAAGGGAACTTCTTTCAGAGGAGAGAAATACCAACCCTTCCTTGCTGATGGAGCAGAGTCTCCATAGCGTGGGGAGGGAGGGAGGGAGAGAAATGCAGACAGAGAAGAAGGAGGCTGTGTTTCAGTGGGGTAGGCAGTCCAGCATTCTGGCTATTGGTCTCGTTCTCACTGTATCTCTCCTTGGCTCCTAGGATTTAGCTTTCCTTTAGTTTTCTTGTAACTGACAGATCTGCCCCGGCTTCAGCAAACCTGTGGCTTTCTACCACTGTCCTCTACCAACCCTGCCTGGCATGTATTTTGCCAGTTGCCCATGGCTTATAACTCATGTACATACATGGGGTCAAACAAGCATCTTCTCAATTGAAGAGTGGCAGTTCCTAACTTCTGAGTGTTTGACATTGTGACTTTGAGCACTTTGTTAACAAATGTCTTCCTGTCTCTTTAACACTGTACATCCAAGCTGAGTTTCTTTTCTCAGTCTAGATCTTAGACCCTTTTCTTGCATCCTTCCCAGCTAGGGCTCCTAGAACTAATCTGTGCCTTTTGTCACCTACTGATTCGTTGCTTCTCATCTATTATTAGCCCTTGCCACTCTTGCTGCTGCCTAAATCTAGCAGCTGATTATTCGTCATACAGGTGTCTCTGCTCTTCACTGAGGAAACCAGGCCAGCGTGTCTCAGGAATCCAAGGTGAACAGCAGCATCTCCACTGAGTGGTCTCTCTGCAGGTGAAACTTCCAAATTACATTGCCATTAGATCTAACCTGACTGTCCATGTTCAACCTGTGGATTTGTATTTCGTAAGCTTCAGTCGTGGCAAGTTTATCTACATTTTTCTTGGCTGTATCAATGGTACATTTCTGGCATGAAGCCCAAATTTCATGTTCTTGCTCCCAATGGGAGACCCCTAGAGCTCTTCCAGAAGTTGCAGAGAGAGAGAAAATCTTTCCCCCTATTTTTCTCTCAAACAGTAGCTGAACTTTTGCAAATAAAATTGAAGAAAACAAAACAAAACAAAAAAACATTCACTGGAGATATCTGCTCAGACCATTCAAATCTGGAGAAGTTCTAAGAAACTAGAGAAATGATGCATTGAATGCTACATATACAGGTCTACCTGTAACAATGAACTCCATTATTTTTGTTTTGAGCATGTGCTTTTACAAGAGGCTTTGGGACACCTTCTGTCCTGGAAGCAGAGGAACCCAAAACCTTTGGGATACTTCTGGCCCACTGTGCTCCTGACAACAGAAGCATCCCTCCCTGCAGTGGGGGGGGAGGTGAGATACTGAGAGGGAGAGAGAAAATAAAGTGTTTGGGGGACGAGGGCAGTGCTGGGTGGAAAACGTTTATTCAGAGATTTCACTGGCACTGCTCCTGCCTCATGTTTGCTTTGAATCCCCGGCTTTTCTCCTCACGTCTCCACAGAGACATTCCTCCCTCCCCATTCCTCCTGCTGCTCCCTGTAAGACAGCCTGTGCGGGGCTGAGCAGTGCACGAGGATAATGCAGTGCCTCGGGCTCTCTGCATGGACCAGCCTTTTCTCCTTTATGCCTGCTCCTCACAGCTACACCGTGTGCTGTCTCCAGAGGTTTATTGCCTTCACACACTCCTTTTACACAGCCCCAGGCAGGACGTGGGCAGGAAGTGCCTGAAAAGATGGTGGGGACAGGAGGGGAGGATGGAGATGGGGAAGGAGGGAAGAGGTGGTGGGGACATGAGGAGAAAGGATCACTGCCTCTGATCTATTATGAATTCTCTTGGGAGACAGCCAGTTAGGCTGGGAAGTGAGTGATAGCCAAACCAGATGAAGAATTGTTCTGTGTCCCTGATGTATTTTATCCTCGACAGGGATTTAGTTTCTTTAACTACCAAACTAACTATTTCTCATATATATATTATATAAGCTGTGAAAGATAAAGCACACACAACATCAATCATACCTCATCGGAATCTCTTTACCTCTTCCCTTCTCTTTATTTTTTCTTCTTTTAAGTCTTCCACTCTTCTTAAATTCTACTCAAAACATGGCTATTGTTATTAGGAGTTGACCACAATGTAATTGAAAGACCACTTGACAATTCAAGGGAAAAAAAAGAGAAAGTGTAGGCTGTGGTATTGTTTTGGAGGTGGATATTGAAAAGAACTTAGCACTGGTATGTTTTTCCCCCTTTTCCATCAGTCTAGAGAACTCCTACCATATGAAACAGGTTTTGCCTGGGTTCCCCAGAAATCCAGCACAGGAGAGGTGGAGTACGAGCTCTTCAGGGTTACAATAACTAATAATTCCCCAAGAAATCATCGTCATCTTTGAGCAGAAGCTTTTTTATTTTCATATTCACCTCCACTGTAATATGACACCTGCACCCATGAGCAGGATGGCAGACAGGAAGATATGTAGCTGTTTTTTGTCACACTTGAACCCTAACAGCTGGATTGAGTTGAATCTTTGGAGAAAGTTTTGGATGAACATGCAGAAGTCCTTTTCAAACATCTTGTCACTTCCCCATATTCCCAAGTCTGTGTTCATCTACATGTACCAGCCTGCTCCAACCTCCAGACAGCATGCTGCATGGTCTTGATGTGAATCATGCCTTAGTTGTGACTCTCCCGTGGCTTACCTTGGTAAAGGCCAGAGCCCTCTTTATTAGTGTTGCTGTCTTTTTGGCATGCAGATTAAAGAAAGAAGGAAAGCAAAAAAAAAAAAGGGAAAAAAAAGAAGAAAGCAACAAGACTGGTGGATAAACTTGTAATCTCTAAATGCATTTGCTGCTTAAAATATGTATCCATGACAAGGCATGCAACACATGATGCACCCATGGTGTTATTCTGTAACATCTTGAATGAACAGCACCTAAATTGCAGATTTGGGGTTCAGTATGATACTTCTAAAGTGGTAAGACGGAAAAATACAGCCCTATGCAATTTCTGGATCTCATTTTCAGAGAAGGTGATTATCCAGTGCACCACCCAAAATCAGCAAGAGTGATGATGCCTGAGAACCAGGCAGGCCCTTGTATTTCTTCTTTGCTGATTTCACCTTAAATTAAACAGACATTTTTTTCTGTGCTCCTTAACTCAGCCTTTTATTATGTTTGATAGAGTGAAAGAATGTTTTTTTCCTCCCCTTGTATCTTGTACAATGGAGAACATAATGCCTTTGCTTTGAAGTCTTTGCTGTTATCCTGTCTATAAAGTCAGGCCTCTCTTTTGGTTTCCAGTTTAATTAAATGCATCTACATTGAACAAGGAAGCTGTCACAGAGATCCTGAAATGGCCCCTTCCTCTTATGATAGCACACAGCCTCTGACCATTTTCGAGTAAGTTCACCTTGTACCAGTGCATGCTGGATTTTGTAGCATGCCTAGCATTTTTTAATAGCAGGGAACAGTGAGGAAGGATTGTGGTTGTTGTCTAAGTTAAGGTCCTTTGCTGTTAGTCCAAAGTGAATGCTGCATTGGCACAGCAATTCTTTGGCTTGTTGTCTACCCTACAAGAACCAGAAGACCTTAACCAAGCTTAGCTGAAGGTGGTTTTTTTTTTTGTTTTGTTTTGTTTTGTTTTTCAGTCAATAGTTGCATTCTCTGTGCTAGGTGTTCTTCAAAATGATGCTGGGGCTGTAGAACTGTATGTGGAATGGTGAAGGCTGAAGTCTTCTAAATAACAGGCTGTTGTAATGGTTTTCCTCATTCACTTAGTTTAGAGCAGCATGTGTGTCTCCAGTATCTCTCAATGGAGTGTTTTCCCTGGCCACTCGCTGAACACTGTCCAGATAGCATAAAAAGGCAAATGACCTGGAAGCACACTGGATCATCAAAAAGTTTCTGGTAAAGCCACTTGGTGTTTAATTCTGAAAGAGATATTTGTCTTACTAGAAAAAGTTAGGTTTGCTCCATTCAAATCTTGCATTATGCATGTGGAGCAGCACAAGAAATCACCCGTGCTCCACTTGGCAGCCATTTGCTGGTGGACATATACTTGAATGATGCTTGTCAACAGAGCTGCCTTGGAATTAATTTTAGCCCACAGTTTATCTACGAGCATTGCATACTCTTAATAATTTATACAGATCGCTGAATCTTAGTCTTTACCTCCTTGTAGTTAGAGATGGGACTAATTAGCCACATTCAGAGGTGGACCTTCAGTGCTCAATAGTAGGATACCAAAGATGGCTTCCAGCCATTGATTTCATCCCAACCACTTGAAAATGAGTGTCACATAATCCCTCTTAAAGAGCTTGTTGCAATCTTTTGGGAATTACAACTTGGATCCAGTGCATGAAACAGCCCTCATCAAGTGCTCCATCTGTAAGAGCACTGAAAGAAAGGTTTAACATAACTAAAGCAATTACCTTTGCCCTGAGAAATGTGGCTAATTTTAAAGTGACTCTTTACAGCTTTGTGTTGCTAATTGTGCAGTTGTTAGGATGCCAAGCCTGGCATAGACTGAATACACTTACTCCTCTTACTTGGGGTAAACTGTCCCATGTGTGTCATGCCTGGCAGGAAAACCAGCCGTCAGTACCACACCAGCTGATAAGTCTGTGACATTTATGATGATAGAGGGCTGACAAGGACCTTGTTTCTGCAGTTTCCTCTGTCATCATGAGATCTTGCTTTGGAAGTAGGAAGAGAACAGTTGGTCCATACCATTTTATCCATTATAAGCATAAGGTCCAGTGTAAAGGTCTTGCTATGTTATGCTACATTCAGTGCTTCCCAGGCAGCAAGACCATAATGAGTTTCCCCTTGCACAAAGTCTTTGATTCACAAACAACAGGCAATTATTTGCCATCAGTCATGGTAAAGAGGATAATGGTATCAACTCACGCATGTGATATCACAGGTTATTCTCACTGGTAACTTCCATTTAAAACACTAGAATATGTCAGTGCTGATATATAGAAGATTTCGCTATTCATGGTTTGAAAATATTAGACTTGACAAATACATTGCAGCTTTTTCAAGTGCTTGGCTTCTTCAGCTTAGGACTTATCCTCAAATGTGCCCAGTCAGCATCAAGCAGCTCCTATTTAGGGTTAAAATTTGAATATGGATAAGCATCTTCGAAAGAATTACCTGCTTATTTTGAAGCTTAGCTGGATGCCAAGTTCTCCTGAAAACCTGGCTCAAAGTGCCTTTGACTTTGCTTCAGTCTAGCTGGATATGATGTCCAAGAAGAGGAGCTCCTCCATATTCCACACAGTTATCATATACTTTTTGAATATCACTCTGACTTTGACAGTGCTCTAGAGTATTTCTTTTGTCTGTATGCCACTAGTGAAGGCCCACATCCAGCCAATTTGCATTTGCCTTGGAAATACTGAATAAAGGCCTCGAGCAGCATGGAGGCCTTGGATCTTGTTATAAATTCTAAAGAACTGTACTCGTCAGTCTGTTAGCCCATGTCTTTACCCCACTTGTCCAGATTGATGGTGCATTTTCACCAGAACTCGTCAGCTGCCATAGTACAAAATCTATATAGTAAAAAGAGTGTCTGTCACAGGAAATGGACCCAAGATGATCTCTTCAGCTCCTTTCCAACCCTGTTTGCCATGATTCTTCTATGAATCCAGCTCTGGGAAGCTTGCCAAGCACTCACTGGACAGCTAGTGATCTTATATAATCCATGACCCTTGGTGCTCATCCCAGCTGCCAAGGAATAGCCCATTTCCATATTAAGCTCTCTCAACCTCCAAAATAGGTGCCAACATCCAAACAGCCAATGGGGAACAGCCCCTGGACCCTGCAAGTTCCCACCCTGTGCTCAAGAATTGTTTTAGGCAAGTGCTGCTTGGACTGGGTCCAAACCATGCAGGGAATTGCTCTAACAATTGAAAAATACAGGTTATGAGGTTCAAGTGCCTGGGAATGTTTCCTGACACTGTTATTTATCCAAATAGATGAAGCCATGATGTTCACATACCTTTTGATGTTGCCCTTGAGTTTATAGGAATCCTCCAAGCAGAATGAGATTTCTCTTATAATGATTTACTTTTACACATGAAGCATGGTCACTACTTAATGTATTACACTCAGATTCTCATTTAGCTCCTTAACATCTTTAGCTCCTATTTTTTCATTGACACAGCAATATCAACTGCTTTCTGAAAGGTCAGGGCTTTTTCAGACAACAGTATCATTTGGATGCTTTCCTTATGTAACTGATATACTAGCCGGTCCTTTTAATGAATACTTAAATTTACTCAAAGATCATAAACCTTGGTAAGCATCTTCAGTTTGGGTACATAATGACCAGCACATTCAGTGGGATTTTGATCACAGTTATTAAATCAAAATCTCTCCATGCTAATGAACAGCTTAGGACTGAGGCTCCCATAGCATCACCACAGTCTCAGGCAATGCAGTCATGTGCCTTTCACTTGTAATATAATCTGCAATATAACAGAGTTTGTTTTAGTGCAATAACTTTCCCCTTTGCTCTTCGTTTTCATTACCTTCTATCACGTGGCCCACTGTTGCCATAATGGTAGTTGCTGAAAAGACTGTTAATGACAAACAAAAGATGAGGAAAAAAATCATGTATTTCCAAGACACTATTTTGTCTAATGGCTTTGTAACACATTTTCTCCATGCCTGAATCAAGAGGTTGAGGAGAAAAATAAACTTAATCACAGTAGGGTCCGGATTTAGAAAATGAACTCCATTTATTCATAAGCTCTCCCATAATGCTCCCATAGAAGAGTGGCAGTATGTTCTCCAACCTGTATTAAGTGGATCCAGGTGAGGGTACAGAGAGTAATTCAGAGAAGCTCATTTCAGAAGGCTAAGACTCGCACTACTAGGATCCACACCTCTCCGGTGAAACTTTTAGGAAGCTTTTAGGTGCCACAGAACTGAGAAGGTTGAAAGCCACTTTTTGATAATTGATAGCAATTACCAAGTAGACAAGCCCCCCAGGCCCAAAGAGTGTTACCTCAGATCTCATCTTCCCGTATTTGGAGCTAGAATTTAGATTTGGGTCCATCATGTTTTTTGACAGTATTGGCCCAAATAGTTTAATAAAGCATTTTATTGTTTGCTTTACTGTTGAACCAAAGGATCAGTATCTGGATTATTTTTTAATGGTGTAAAAAAAAGCTTGAAGGGTTTTTTTCCTGATGGGTTTTTTATAACCACCATGGAGATGAATGGTCAAGTGCCATGGAGCATTATGCTCATCAAACTCTGTTTCCAAGGAAACTCAGGATGGAGTTTCCAGAAGCTCTTTGTGGAGAACAGCAAAGCTTCAGCCTGTGTCAGAAGGAAAGTCCCAGGTTAGGTTCATGGGTCAGTTTAAGAACTGCATGCATCACCTAAAAGCAGGGACTTGTAAGTAAATAACTAAGTGGGGAACATCTTGTATTTGGAGTTTTAGGCCAAACTGTAAAGAGGGAACAGATATTTGTAGCCCAGACTAGAAACGGTTAAGTTACTGGCCCACAATTTTCTGGAGCAGGAATTTGTAAAGTGATACAAGTCACTTCAGAAGAGTGAAGATTCACAAAGAACTGCTCCTGTCAGTACGGAGGCAGCCACAGACGCTGCTCCTGAGAGCTGGGCACACAGCCGCTGTGGAGGGTGGTACTCACAGTACTGTTTGTGGACGCTAGCCAAGAGAATGAAAAGCTGATTTAGCTGTATATTTGACTGCGTGGGCTACTGAAGGACAGAATTTAGCATTGTTTAAGGGAAGGCTGGGAAAAGGTTAGGCAGGATGTTTTTTGTTGCTGCTTTTTTGTTATTTGAATAACACACACACACAAACACACAAAATACTGTTCTAAGCAAAAAATGTAGCATTTTCTCAATTCCTTCTCCTTCCCCCACAAAATTAATGGCTTTACCAGTAGCTTCAACCAGAAATCTTTCAATCTGTCCTACAACATATTGGAATAGTTACTGCAGTGTAACTTAGCATAGATGCAGCAAAATTTGTAGAAAGGTGCTTTATATTGTACAGAAACAAGGAATAAACTATTGTAGTATAAGATAATTTTAAACAGGCATTAACATCTTGATAGAAAGATAGAGATGATCCATGCACAATTTTCCATAAATATAACTGCTTTAGAGGATAATTGCCTGAAGGTCAGAAATGCGAGTAGGATTTTTTTTTTTTTTAAACTCAGCAAAATGCAGTCCAGAGGCCATCTTGTGAAATGTGCTAATACTAGTCCCAAAGCTTTAGGTGACTCGTCATCACCGGTGGTAGCTGGAGAATAGCAATAAAAAGTATGAGATGTTCTTGGGAAAGTAATGCAAAAACCATTTCAGGAATTACTCCAGAGATGATGAAAAAACAGGGGTTGAGCACAGAATTCTTAAACTTGAAAAGTAAAAATTGCTTGAAGTGCAGGGGAAGGACTTGTTTCTCCCCCTCTGCCCTAACAAAAAATTGCATCATTTTGCAGTCAAGACTTTTAACAAAAATGCTTGTTGATGTATAATTTTCTACTTAAAAAAAAAAAAAAAAAA
>VXAL01000052.1:227623-249647 GCA_013399475.1 Chauna torquata
GGGGGGAGCAGAATGAAGGAGAAAAAGGCAGGAGAACGAAATTTGTTGGGTATGGGGTTTTGTTCAGTGGAGAATTGCCAGCTGGGTTTCTTGTTTTAAGAGCCAAGTGTGAGTATGGAATTTAGTTTGAAGTGATGACAGACATGCTAGCTGTTCTTGAGATGCTTTCTGTAAACAGGAGTTAAGGGTTAATGCATCTCATGCTGTATGTATAAATACACATTACACATGCACATATAGTCGTAGCCCTGCAAATCACAGCTTGTACATGATCCATGCTCGCTCACACATAGCAGTGGTCCTATATACACATACATACTCATGAATATAGCATGGAAGATAAATAAACTCGCTCTGGCACATACAGTTCTAGCTCCCTAGCACATGCAGTTCCTGGAGTGCCAGTGTGCTTCTCTTTCGCTCACGTTCACTCTTCCTCTCTCCCTCCCTCCCTCCTTCAAGCCTTTTCTTGTGCCCACTCTCCATCCTGCACACTGGCTTTGGTGGTTGCTCGCAACATAAGAATTCCATGCCTATCCTGCTGCACTGGTCTTGCAAGTGCGCGTGCGTGTACACGTACACAGTACATATATGTTCTTTATTTGTATATCCACCTACCTGGTCTTCTCTGTCTTGCACAGTCTGGCATCCACATCATCTTGCACACACACTTAGAGGATATGCCACTGTGACTGTCCTCACCTTTCACACTCTCATGCATACTGTGGTGCATGGAGATATGCCTGATCACAGCATCTGCACTATCCTTTTGCTCCTACTTTTACACACAGTTTCACATGCACTGTCCTCTTCTATTTTGTGCCCACTAAGCAAATCCCCATACAGGCATGCTCCCTGTCGCACACATACTTTCTGTTGCATCCTCACGCTTACCCGTCACTACTGCATGCACTCACTGCAAAATCTTTTATTTTTTTTCCCTCTTTCTCACATTTTCTGAGTGCTCCTTTTCATACAATCTCTCCTCATCTGTCTCTATGTTGCATGCACATGCTTCTTCACTGTCACATATTTTCTCTCAAACTTGCATTCTCTGAATTCTGGATCGTGAATCCAGCACCAGCACCTTCCAGCTGACTTCCCCTGTGAAGTGGCTGTTACTGACAGCGTAGGAGCACATAGGATGCACACAGGGTGAGAGGAGACCAGTACTTGTGCAACATAAATAGTCGGTGTCAGCAATGAAGTTGGGTAGCTTGATGTGAACTTCCCTCTGCTCTGGAAGAATAGGTGCAGACCTCTCGGGGAAGATGGACACTGGCAAATGGCATTGATTCCAAACATTGCCCTGTCTCTGATGTTTGTTTCCTAGTCTGTTGTCAGTGGTGCTTGCTCTACACGGTGTTTCCAAGTCAGAAGCCTTCCCTGAGCTGTGACCAGAGCATCCCAATTCTAGCACAACTGGGAGCTGTTTTGATCCTTTCTAATATCTGCAGCTTATGCCAGGCCTGTGTGCTGTATTACTCTTACCTTCTGTCCTAGTGAGTTATCTTTGCCACAGCTGTATCAGCCACATCTATTCTGATTTTGAAGGCATCAGTCCTTGTAGGGCTGATTTAACAGGTACCCTTTCAGAAGGCAGAGGCAATGCAGTTGCCTTCCCTGGGTTTTGAAATGGGATGGGGAGAGGGTGGGGTTGCAAACCTTGAGCTGCCTTTTCTAGTGCTCCCAAACTTCAGAAGTGGTATAAACCAGCCCTGGTCCACTGCTGGATCTAGTTTCATAGCCAGCAGTAACTTCCTTTCTCACATCTGGGGGGTGAGAGGATGGGGAAGCAGGAATATTGGGGCTGCATGGGAGGAGCAGAGCACATCACAAGCAAACCCAAAGACATCTGGAGGAGTTAAAAGGGAGTAGGAGAGTATTGTGTCCCTTCTGTGGCTTTTTTTTTTTTCTCGTTGTTGTTGTGTTTTTCTCCCTTTTTATTTAAAGGGGTGGGGTTGGGGGGAACACACTTCAAATTAATTATTGTGCACTGAAAGCTGTGGTAACAAGCCTGGAGCATTTCTACAACCCTGCTGAGCACGGCTCTATGGAGCCCTCACCCTAGAAAACTGCAGCAGTGGCTGTGACAGGCACTGACACCCCCCCTNTCCCCCGGAGCCAGGCAGTTAAGCCTGCGAGCTATTCAAAACTTGCCCGTGCCTTCTCTCCCCCTTTTCCTTGCTGTCCACTTGGGGGTGTACCGGTGAATGCAGAAAGAGCTCCTGGTCGTCTTCTGCTCTCCCAAAGCCACCGCACAGGCAGTGAAGAGGAGCGAGGCCGGTGCTGCTAAGCTGAGGCTGAATAGCGAGTGATGGGGGTGGGGGGAGCGCAGCGGAGGCTGGCAGGAGACCCACGGACTCAGCGGTGCCAAGTGACCAAGGCAGGCAGCCCTGGCACCTCTGCCAGGGGATGCGCGGTGGGTCCCCCGTCCCTCGTCTGCCTGGGCACCAGGGCTTGGGCACAGAGATGGGCTTTGCCCCCTTCCCTGTAGGCTAGAGGCTCTGATTCCTGCACAGAGGATCTTCTTTTACTCTGATCGTTATGTTTCCTTAGTTTTGTGCGTGAGGCTTCTAGCGTTGCCCTGATGCTGCGCATCCAGTCGTGGTTTGGAGGCAGGCGGCTTGGGGGTGGGATGAGTGTTCCTCCTGCATGCTGTGAGGGCCTTGCTGCCCTGTGGGGGCTGGAGGCACAAAAATACCTACGCACCCCAGCGCTGCTGGTGGGTGGGATTTTCTAGTGGCATGCTGTAGCTTTTCCCCTGAATGGGTTTGTCTGTTAGCTTGGTGTGCCTCATAGGTTCTGATAAGGATCAGACTCTTCAACTGAACTCAAAAGCTGATATCCCACCCACCACCCACCCACCCCCCAAAAAAAAAAGAAATAAAAAAATGGCTATGTGAGGGTGAGGAAGAGAAAAAACGTTATTTGGGTCTATCAAAAATTGTATATTGATCATTTAGAAGAATCTTTTATTGATGTTTTCATTTTTCTCTTATTACTCTAAATTAACATAGGTGCCAATATGAAAAGCTATTCTGACTTCTCCTCTGAGCTTTTTGTTTAAAAAAAAAAAAAAAAAACCTTAACAAATTATACAACATTTTCTTCAGCATTGCTTTACATTGCAAATTCTTCTAAAACTTTCCTTTGGAAAAATAACAGTTGTTTCAAATCTGCAATTTAGGTTAAAAAAATAAATCCCAGCTTATTTTAATGAATCTTCTCTATAACCCCACCTCATTGGTTAATTGTACAAGACTGTTTTTTTTTGTTTTTAAACATTAAAATACCTCTGCAGCCAATTCTTTGAAGTAGATGCTTGTGGAAAGGACATGCAGAACTGGTCTGCATAGTACTGGCAGCGTTTATTTATGATGTATTTTTTGAGCTGCTCAAGGGTATTCATAAATGGGGAATGAGTCTGAAAGAAATCACAGAAGCACTTGGGTAAGTGGAGTAGGATGCCTTAGGTTGGTACACAGTACAAACGTTATCTGTAAACTCTCATGCTTTATAATATTAGTGGGCAATGCGGGTGTGAAAAATGATGTTTGTTAATGCGCGAGGTTTGTGCAATCTATATGGATGTGAGCATGTATGCAAGTGTTTCTGTACTGATAATGTGTAATGGATGGGGAGAACAGAGAGAGGAGGAGCAGGAATGTATGAGTGTGTGAAGAGTGACGTTGTAGTGTATGTGTAACAGTGTGCGGTGACTGCGATGCAGTTGGATAATGTCTAGATATTGCTGACTGGAGAAAAAAAGTCCTTTCTTGCTCTCCTGAATACACTTCTCTTCCTATCTGTTTCCAGCTCTCTCTGTCAACTGAGGCAGAGAAAGTTCTCATGTGCTGGACTGTATTGATGAGGAAATGATTCACTCAGCTGCCGTGCATTCCTTTAAATGATGAAGAGGTTCAATACCTTTAAAAACAAAAACACTTTTCTTGTACGTTTAAGACAGAGAAGAGGCAGAGAAGGCTCTTTATCTGCAAAGAGACAGCATTGAAAGGATATCTGAAGTGTTTCTTCTAGTCCTATCCCAACACTTGCAGACCATTTGAGTTGTTACTTACCACACCAGTAAAGACCCATTGCCTGTTATAAATCCAAGCACTCTTCTACGTACTCAGAGGGCTTTATTATGATAAGCAGAAATTTGCTACATCTCTTAGTCTACGAGATCTCCTTTCCTGTGAGGGTTTTACTAGCCTTGCAATAAATGCCTTAGTCCCTGTGTTAGTGGGAGCTCTTTTCCAGACTATGAGCACCCATGCACATGCTAGTGGTCTGAGGAGGAGATGAGTCCTTCAAAAGACACTCCTTGCACCTTCTTTTTGTCCCACAACAGTACAGCCCTCTTCTAATCAGGGTGAGGAATATGGCTGCTGTCATCTTGTGTTGATGACAGAGCCAGTGCTTTAGAAATTCACTTCCTTCTTGTGTGCCTCTTGTAAGCCTTCACGTGCTGCTTGCCTCCCTGGTAGGGACCGTCCTCTTCTCTCACAGATTCACTCTGTGCAAGATCAATTTGCCTAGGTAATGAGTTAAAGCAGCAACATTAGTATGTGGGTCCAAGTGTGATGTAGTCCATGGTGAGCCACAGCCACTGCAGCAGCTGCTGGGTGCTCTGTGCAGGGACCTCGAGGGACTGGTGAGGCAGGCAGGGCAGCTGGAGGCAGCACAGTAGCACTGCCTATTGACCTGTACACTGTGCAGTGGAAACAGATGACAAAAGGTGATTATGAGTGAATGAAAGGGAAGCTGCCTTCCCTGGGCAGATCTGTATATCTGACGGGCTTTCTTATGGAAGAGGACCAGGTGAGGTTGCTAAAGGACTGAATCATCTCATGACCGAGTGAAATTCATTGTAGTAACAGACAAAGGCATCACAGAAGAGTCTGGGGAAAGTCTTCCATGTGTGCTTTGAATATGTAGGCATGTGCTTTACAAAAAGTGGTCACTTTCACTTGCAGTGTGGCTGCTGGGAGGATGTGGTGTTTTGCTGCCTGTGGCCCCTGTAGGGAGCATGAATCTTTGCCTCTTCAGTATCCTTTTTCCTTAAAGAACTGTGTGCTGTAGCTTTATGTGCTGTTCAGACTCAGTCAGTAATGGCTTTGACAGTTGATGTTCTCTTCCTGTTGTCATTTTTGTCTGGGTTAAAATGAAAAATGCCATGCACAGCACAGACCATCTTGTCCCATTGTGATAAGGAATAGATAAGGGGAAGATGAAGATTTGTGTGGGTGAGCATGCAAGACAAAGCCCTCTCCAGGTGTAAGGGAAGAGTGGAGATCCCTGCAGGCAGCATGGAAAGGAAGAAGAAACACTGGGAATTAGTGATTCTTACAGGCAGCATGGAAAGGAAGAAGAAATGCTGGGAATTAGTGATTCTTACAGGAATGGGTGGGGAAAAAAGAAAAGTTCAAACTTGATTCTGTGCTATGCTATTGTACTGTGGTGCTCAGAGGGCTGTGAGCAAGAGGACCGTGGGATCTGGGGTTATGGTTGGTGCTGGATAACCTGGAAGCTGAGGCATTTCCCCATGAGCTCCCTCCACCAGGCCACCTGCCAGAGGGGGAGCATTGCACTGCTCATCTGTATGGAAGGAAAGAGAATAGCAGTGCTGGGGGGGACTGCTTTGATTTCTCTGAGCCAAAGGAGTACTATCCCTGGCTAAGGTGTGCAGGCTCTCACAGTGAGGTGTCTTGCTGACCATATCTACTGTATTGAAGGCCATGGAAAATTCTGCATTCCCCTTGCTGAGAGGAAGAATGTCCTTTATGTTATATTTGCTTACTGCTCACTTACAAGTACAGAATAGGATTTTGTTCTGGTTTGCTGCTGCAGGGGTACTGGACTTTGAATGATATTTCTGGGAGGAGATGGTTTGGGGAGAAATGCAATGATTTATGTATTGACTTAAGGCAGGTTTTTTGTTTATGTTTTTTTTTGTTTCATTTTAAGAAAAAGGTGTTAGTACCAGAAGGTAGGCTTTAGAGGTAGGGGTACATTCCCCTTAAAGCAAAGGGGAATATAATTGGATCTGTAGGCTCACAGACAGGGCTTTTGCTAGGTTATGTAAAGTATACCACAGAAACTCCTCTGAAGATGGCTTGTTCTTGAAACCTGCTGCTTTGCCATGTGTGACCTAATGGATGCAAGTTTAGCATGTCAGCGTGAAGCCACTGGGATATGAGTATGCAATGTAAGTGCATAACCACAGCTCCCTCCCCTCTGCCCCTTAGCATGTGTATCAATGGAGAGTTGCAGGCTAGAACCAATTAATCCTTACAACATGTTGGGACAATAACTATCAATATTCTTCTATGTGTCTTCTGGCTGCTGCACCTGCATGGAGTCTGGATGTGCTTGGTCCTTAGCAGATGACTTATCGTGAGTGAGAGCAAGGGTCTTTGACTGCTAGCCTCATGGCCAGTGCATTGCATCACCTGACTTCTGCTTGCATGGCTGTTGGTGAAGCTGACTATGTGGATATACATTTAAGTATCTGACAAAGGAGGTATTTGCCTGCAGGAAGGAGGGGTTATTTCAATGGGCTTCTGTGGGGTTTTTGAAGTGTAAATATGTTTAGACTTGTGCCATTGTGACTCTATCTACTAGTCTGAGTACATATATGTTTGCCTTGTAAGGCTATTTTGTTGCACAATGGGATCATTCATACTACAACATCCAGTTTTAGTCATGCCTATATATATGGTCCATAAGTGAAGTTCTGACCAGAGGCCTTTCAATATATCTTCTCCAGCTTTTGAGATGATGCATGTGAGAAACAAGAAGATGGTGGGTGGATGTGTTTCTGTGCATGCGACAGTAAATGCATAAGCTGCATGGTAAAGATGTTTGTGCTGTGTTAATATATCTAGTTTAGAGTTGTGTTTTGTGCAAGAAGGGTGTTGCAAAATGTTAGTTCAGTAGGTGAATGCAGCATGATTATTTATAGGGATATCTGTGCAGCTGTGTATGCTTTTGGAGTGACCATTATTCATAGCGGATTTTGCATCCTATCTTGGCATGGCAAAAGATTGTTGCAGTGAAACAGAATTGTTACTGTGGCTTGGCTACCCCTACTCATCTTTCTGATGGCCTCAATGTAAGGTGGTAATTTAGTCATGCTTCGGTCACCTGGGCATGAAATACAGTGTAGAGAGGACATCCTTGTCTCCCGCACTTTCTTGAAAGAGTTTCTGAGAACAGAAAGAAGATGATGAAAGGAGACTCTTGCACATGCAAGCTGTGCAATTTTAATAAGACTGACATATTCAAAAATGGTACAGCCTGGCTGAGCCAACCTTTCTTATGTAGCTGTGCTATCTTGAACTGTATGAGCAAAGGGTTCCTTGTCTGGATGCAATCTGAACTGGTAAACCACCAAATCTGCACTTTGGCTGTACCTGCAATAACACAGTCTTGCAAATTTAACTGCATCAACAGCAAGGATTCCTTCCAGCATAGCTGTGTCTTGTCTTGTGTCAGGTTTAGCTAGCTGAGTGAAAGTTAGCAGGATAGACCTATCTGCAGGCATGCCTCTATGAAATTCTGCACTTGTTCTAGGTATTCTGTGGGGGGGAAGGAAGTGGTTTGTCTGCAAGAGTCTTTGTGCTGGAGCTGTGTTAGGGCTTTTACTAACAGTAATTTCTTAGTGTTTCAAAAAAAAATCTTCAAGTAGCTTAAGCGGTGTAAGTGCTGCCTATAGTCTAGGCCTACTGAGAGAGGGAAGGTGGGAAACAGCAACAGACCTGACGTGAGGGTACAGACCCTCTCCTCCATTTCCATGTATCCTAGGTGCCTGCTGGTGACTGGTTTGTGTACCCTCCAGCAGCCAGACAACTGCAACAGATCAGGCTGCTAACAACAAAAATCAAATGCAGGCTGCAGCATGAGGTAAATGAGCTGTGGCATTGCCCCAGAGGGACCTAGAGCTAAGGTCATCAGTACAGAGTAGTCTTTCTTCTCTTCTTGTCTGTTGTGTGCATAGAGGAAAGAGAGAAAAGGCCATTCTGGCTGGCCTTACTCTGTCCCTGTGTAAAGCTTTGTAGCTGCAGGCTTTCTGTCAGGCTTCAAGCAAGCTCTTCTGGCCCTTGCTTGCAGGCCCTGTTCATCCCCTGGTCAACCTGAAGAGTTTCTGGTCTCTTTCTCTCCACGCTGCCCAAAACAACAGAAACAAAAAGTGAAATAAAACAGCCCAAGCTGTCCTTGGTCCTGAGGTGTTGCTGGAGCTGCTGCAAAGGAGGAATGGCAGTGTGAGCTGCTGTGGAGACAGGGCACTTCAAGTCCCTACTTTTTTGGATCACTTAGCAGAGATCCGTAGAGTGCCATCTCTGAGGTTCATTCAGACCTGGGCGTGCTATGTGAGAAGAGGCTTTGAAATAGTTACATGTGAAGACTTTGGAGAACCTTGGCCTAGAAGAGCAATTGTTGTGGAGCTGGTATCTTTTCTGGATGCCTTGGCTATCCCACAAATGTCCTGGGAGCTGGTAGGAACCTTGGAAGGCTTCTTTCTGAAAACTGCCTAAAGTTCACCAGAAATCTGTTGAAGCAAACCAAACAGTTTTGCATANTACAAGCGCTTAAAGGTTCTCCTGCAATGTGTTATCTTCTGTCACAAGATTACTTCAGTCTCAACTATCATCTAAAACAAAAAAGTTCTGAAAATTGTGGCCTTTATAGGTGTGATGAAAAACTTGAAAATATAACCAGAGTGCAGTCAGTAGCTGGTGTCTGTCTTGAGCCTGCAGGCAGCTAAAAGAGTATCCTCATGGATGTACTGCCCAGTTTTTCTCTGGCATGCTATGTCCGAACTCCTCTTGCTAATAACTCTTTGCTTTTCAATCCAGCCAGCAAAGACTGTGGTTCTCCTAGCTCTCTTGACCAAGGTTTAGATGCAATTTCTGAGGAAAATGCTCAGGGAAACCACTGTTGCTATGCTTGCTTCACTGGCTCAAAAACGGGAGCAGCTCTTTTTTGATGGACACTGCCCATAGGTCTGGAACCAGAGGAGCATGCATTATGTGGAAGGATTTTTAGGTCATGGCTTGTGTTTGTGTTGGAGAATAAATACATTTGTTCAGTTTGGCTTGTGACCATTCTTGGACAGACTGAGAAATGTAAAACTGGAGAAAATAATGGAGCAAATTCATAAGAAGTCTTCTTCAAGTTTTAAAAGCTGTGAAAATGATGTCCCCCAGTTTTGTTTGGAGTTGGGTTTCTCTGAAAGAGGCCCAGCTGACGTTACTGGGGAGAGAATATGTGTGGAGTGGGATTTGTTTCCCATAGTGATGCTGTGCCTGAACCACAGGGTGAGCATGTGCATGCATCTGTATGTGCATGGCATGTGCGGGCCCATGCTGTGATCACTGGAATTACAGTCTAGCCAGATAACGAGCTGTTGTTGTTTACAGCACTTGGTTCCGGGCACTTCAATTCCACAAAGATGTAAACAAAATTAGAGGGAATTCAGAGGATTGCAACGAGAATGATTAAGGGGCTGGAGGGACTGACTTATGAGGAATGCTTGTGAGAGCTAAATATATAGCTGTTTGGCTAAATGACTAAAGAGGAGCTATGCTAATGATCTAGGCATACTGGGAAGGCGTGAAGAATTGTCTAGTGTGGACTGAGAGCTAGAAGTGTCTCGTAGTAGAAAATTTGGAGGAGGGAAGAGGAAAAAAATTGGCAGGAGAGAAAAATACTTAATGGGAAGAAAGATTAGGTGGCAAAATAGCTTTGTTAAGAAATGTGGTGGAATTGCTGTCATTTGGGATATCTGAAGTTTGGTTGGGCAGAGCCCTGGAGAATAATCCATGCACTACAAGCGTGAAAAGGTCCCTTGAGAGACAGTCTAGATGCCTTAATAGATTTTTATGCTGTCATTAATTTCTGAATCACAGTTAATACTTCCAGTCTGACAAAGAACCATATTCTTTAAAGCATTTTACTTTCTTGCCTTATATTATTCCTGCTGTGACGCAGATCCTGGCCCAAGACAGACTCATAAGGAAGTCTTCTGCTATATTAACATAACTGAAATCCTGGGTATTAACTGCTTAACTCCCAAGACTTTTTTTCTTCCTTTCTTTTAACATTTTTTTTCTGGTAGGTAGGCAAAGGCAGCCTGCTAACACCCAATAAGATGATATCCCAAAATCTGTGGCCATAACTTTGTCCTATCAGATGTGCTAGACTTTGCCAGGTTTACTGTTGCTACTGTGTGATACATACATATCCTTCACTCTTTTTCTCTCTCATCTTTTCAAGATAACTGAACAGTGGACTAGTCCCTCCAGGCTCGGAAGCTGATTGTAGTTGAGATTGTAGTGTTCCTGGCATGTTACTGGAGCTGAGAAACCCCAGGGCTCAGGGGTGGAGGGAGGTGGACTCATGAGGGAAGCAGAAATGGAACAAATAGTAGATGACCAAGTTGATCGGTGGACGAAAAATTAGCCTGCTGGTTTGCTCTCCTGTTGCTCACAACAGGAACTGAATAGTGAAAGCTAAATAGGTGTTGTTGGCTACCTAGTTTAACACTTTTTGGGGGGGAAGAGAATAGCCTGAATTGAGAGAGAGTTTTGTAGTGGTTACTCTGCTGGCTGGCACCACGAACTTCCAAAGGCAAAAGGTAATGCAGCATGAGTGAAACAGCCAGGATATATAATATGGATTATCCAGACTAAATATTTCCTGTGCTATGGATGCAGACCCAGAGAGAGTTCATCATATTTTATTACCTCAGGTACAGGACTATGCAAATTGCAATCTGTTTCCTGGGCAGGAAAGAAAGGACCACTATTTTGCATTGTATGCAGTCCAGACTAGTAAGTGTTGCTGGATCTTTCCCAGTCTGCAGGGCCAATTCAAGGGTCTCAGCAGCACATCTGAGCAGTGCCCTGGAAAAATGAGTAGAGACTACTGAGATGGGCTGGAAATTGATGTTTCTTAACTTGGACTTGGCATTAGCCTCAGTATATGCAAGGTGGTTGTTGGTAATGACATCTCTGCTCCATGCTCACTAGCAGAGTGGGAGAGCTCGTTAGCTCAGATTCAATACAACAGGAGTGCAGTTAGGCTCTGGCTCTGAACCAAGAGTGAGGAACACTCCCTAGACTTGAGCTATCTGTGCTGAAATTTCTGGTCTTCCCGTTATAATCTCCTCTTTAATGAAATATAGAAGTCCTGTAAAGAATACAAAATCCCCCATTTGCTTTAGGTAGAGTTACTTTGCCCCATTCATGCCAGAATGGGAAACATGAGTGTTGTGAGAAATTCAGTAAAGAAGGAAAGGAAGAGGTTTGGTGACTCCAGGAGTGAGAATCTGTATTGGCAGAGACAAGTTGCTGTTGGATGGTAGGTTGTGTGCTCATGAAGATGGAGAGCTTGAAATACAGGCTCAAAGACCAATGGACTTACTGTTTTCTGGGTGTTACTCAGGCAGTCTGTGTGCCCTCTAGTGGCATAACTCAGGGAGGGGGATAAGCGAGCTACTGCTGCTGCCGTTAATCAAAGGCGATCTTTCCTGCTTGAAAAGCTAGCCTGGGTTTGGAGTCTGAAGGATGAAGGTTCTCCAGCCCTTATTTGCTGCAGAGAGAGGAGTGGGGTGGGAGAGAGGTAATTTGTCTAGTAATTGTTTGTTGCATGCAGCAAATGGATTAGTTACAGCACCTTTTAATCATTGTTCTGTGGGATTTTGCTAATCTCATTCTAACCCCAGCAGTGTTTGTCACTTCACACCCAGTTGTTGAATCAGTGCATGACACTGCCTCTTTCTTTAGATATTAGTGCAATGACGTAGCCACTGGAGGCCTTGAAATACATTCCTGTAACTGGTTGTATGGGATAGAGCCATGGGGTTGCTCTGTGGGTTGCACAAACTGTAACTCCGAAAGGAAGATACCCAGAATGCTAAAAGGAAGAGGATGATTGGTGGCAAATTTGCAGTTGCATTGCTATGTGCTGAGTTTTGGAAGAAAAATCTAAGAAATTCAAATGCAAAATCTAGAATAGCCTACACATCCATTCTCTGAAATTCGTGGTCTAGATATCTGACAGCAGCACTGTTCAATAGCAGTGTTTACAGGGAGGGAGACTCTCTTCCCAAACAAGAAATGAAAAAGTAATTGGCTTACTTTTTCACTTCATTCAGGCATGTGAATAAAAAGTGGATTGACACCATTTTAGTAACTACTCTTGTTACTAGTCAGAGTTGGTGCTATAAAAATGATTGCACAAATACACTGAAACAGAAACTTCTTGGGGAAATGGAGATGTTTAATAAAAGCTGGCATTAGAAAGGATTTCTCATGACTTAGATGGACTTTCTGGAAGGAGCGGAGACTGATCCAAGCCAGTGCAATATGACACATCCAGGTCTATGTTTCAAAATAGAATGGGATCTGGAATCTGATCATCCCACAGTTCAGAAAGCACATTAATCCCTGGATTCTGATCTGCTTTAGAGAGGTCTCCTTTCTATCCAAGTCAACATGTTTGGTGACCAAACATCTTGAACTTCCAGTGTTCAGTCAGGGGCTTGCATTAATTGCTATGTAGGAGGTGAACAAAAAGATCTGCACCTGCCACACAGACAAGGAGAAGAGCTCACACTGCCAAAGGTCACTGCATGTGGACTCTATACCTCTGGCTTGCTGCACTGAAGGCCAGGCTGCAGGAAAATCCTCTACTTGTCACAGTGTATGGCCAGGAAATGTTAGTTGGTTCTGTGGGCAGGGGCAGCAGCAGAATGCAGGCCTATGCAGGTATTTCAGCAGATGATATCATGAGAAAGGTGCTGTGGCTGTTAAACAAAGACCTCCAAATTCCTGCCCAGATCTCTATGCATTGCCCTCATCGGATTCAGGTGGTAGCTCTGCTGCATTTGTAAAATATCCATTACTATGTTTGCCCAGCTGCCTCCAGTCAGTATGGTCCACTGCTTTTTGCTCCTGATGTTAGCTTATTGGAGCTGCAAGCAAGGGATGGTCCTGGGTCTTTTCTTTCATACCTCTGCATTAAACCTCAGTTAAATACTCCAGTTTATCTGCTCCCTGCTGCTGCAGCTTTATGACCAAAACAAGGGTCTGAACATGTCCTCTTAGCAAAGCAGAGTAGCCCAACAGCTTCTGTGATGTGTTTATTTGTTGTTGTGGTGTAAAGGGTTGCCTAACAGCACTTGAATGCTTTTTGTTTTTTTTTAATGATTTTTTTTCTTTTCCAAACCATAACTCTAAGGGCTGCTTGTCTACTTTAGGTAGACCAAGTGTAGAGTCCTTAATCCAATTTCAGGGAGCAGAGAATTCAGGCTGGATTTACACCATCTCTATCTAGGAGGTTAAAGATCTATCATTTGACTCAGATGTCCTCTCCAGCCTCTGTTCCAGCCTGAGGCCAAGAAAATTCTAAACTGGTGCATTTCCATGAGGGGGAGCTAAAAGGGGAATAGATTGTAATGCATACATGTTTTGACAAAAGACAGTTCTACCCTCTGAGTGAGAACATTTTTAGCCTTTTGCTTTCTGCTGGCACTGTGAAATTCAGTTCATTTCTGTCTAGTTTATTCGTTTTGTTGAGGGTATTACTGATGGAGAAATTTCCACCCTCCCTATGATGACAGCAAATTCTTCATGGGGTCTGATATGGGACTTAAAGGTTGCATCAGGATAGCTAGGCACACTATTTAGCTTGCAGAAACTTCAAAACTGATGATACAAGTGCAAGAAGCAAAGCAATACCTGGATTCTCAGATCCAATAGTGTCTTGAAACGCAGGCTGGCAGTTAGAAGAAACACCTTTCCATGTATAATCTTGGGCACCTTTGAGTTGCAAATGACTGAGACAATAAAACACACATTGCTACTTTCATAGAGACCCTTTTAAAGCTAGAACTGCACTTTCAATTAACTCTACCATATATGGCCAAAGTTGACACTGCATAAAACTTTGATAATTTCACATTTAAAAAATGTATTGGGAAGTCTCATTCATACATCTTCACTGAAAATTTCATGAACTGCACATTTCCTAGTGTTAGATGTTCAATAAACTTAAATAATGCAGCAATTTACATCCAGAAGGTTTGCTTTAAAACTGTAAAGACTGGCTACTTCTCTTTTGGATTGAGAACAGCTCGCTCTTTTTATGCCTTCATCAATTTGAATTGACAATTTTGTTCTTCTGAAATTGTTTGAGATCTGTATTGAACCTTCAGTAGCAAAACCCTGACCTCAGGAAGATACCTGCTATATTTGCATATAGCTGGACGTGATGTATCCCTCCTCTATGAGCTTGAAGAAACCTTTGTTTCATGGGCATCAACACTGAACATAGTGAGAAAATTTTCGGCAAAACTCTTCTGTATTTTAGTGCCTCCTCAACCAATCAGGAACGTGAGATCAGAGCAAGCCTGAACAAAAACCAGTTTGTGAAATCCAAAATGAGACTTATCAACATAAAGCACTTCCCCTGCAGGAGTAGTCACGTTGCTGGAAACATTTTCCTTGATGTTAAAGACTCAAGGTGAAGACTCAGTTTGAATGGGATGTTCTGTCCATTGATGCAAACAAGTCAGTTCCTGGAGTACCCTGCTTGTTTCAAGCGGAGTACTGTTTCCACATCCTATCCCTAATTTGGAAAACACATTTTTTTTGCCTTTCATCTGGCTGCTTTCAGAGAAATAACCCAGGGTGTGACAAATGAGCCTTTAAACAAAGCTTTTTGGAACTTTCCTCCCTCTTAATCATCTCGTTCAAAGGCTTTTCGTAGTAATCTAGTCTTCTCATCCTCCCTGTCCTTACTGTAATCAAGCTGAGGGTGTAAATGTGTTCTACCACATCCCTGCTTTTCCAAAAATAATCTCAATTCTTAACTATGGATAAAGAGTAAGGAGATTTTAGAAAAAAAAAAAAGAAAAAAAAAAATCCCAATGTACCTCTGGCAGTCCTGGGACAGCAGTGCTGCAGATAAACATCAGTTCTTAAGGTGATCTGCTGGCCACAACCACAGTGTTTGTAAGAGGGTCATCTTAAAATTGCCACAAACACACCATGCAGCATTTCTACTCAGGAGACAGCTTCTACTTCCTTCTGCAATACTGCTCAGTGACCTCCATCATCAGTCACATCTAAGGGTGTAAAAATATATGTATAACACACTATCCCTTTATCTGTCAACATCTCAACAAAAATAGGCTGGGTGTTGTTAATCCCAGCTGGCCATGTACAAACTGAAGGCTAATATATTTGCCCACTGTGGTGAGTTGGTTGCAGAGAAGCACCTGGACCACCCTTTCTGTCTTTGGCTTCCCTTGCGCAGTGCTCTTGCAGCAAGGGTGGGATTTCCCAAATTCAGATCTTCTTGGGCACAAAAATGGGCAGCACTGCTGACAGAATGCGAAGCAGAGAATTGTTAGGGGTAGAGAAATGGTTGAGGAGAGGGAGGCTCACTGGTGTCGGTAATGAGACATGTGGAAGATATCCGGGGGAAGGAACAGGGATGCATTTGACAAGCTTTTGAAGTTTTGTTTGCTTAATGGGAGCTCTTGCAAAAGCATAGGCTGCATAAGCCATAAAGAGAAGATGGCTTCTCCCAGGGCCCTTGCAGCTGCACCAGGCTATGATAACAGAAATTAACTTCATCTCCTTTGTCTTGCTATCCAAGTGCCCCAAAATAGCAGTTACAAAAACAGTGCTGTTTAATACTGCCTTTGATCGAGCAATCTGACGGGAGCCCTGGGCTTGTTCTGCTCAGCTTTGTTAGTTTCAGACCCTAAGGCAACAAGCTGTTGCCTTCAAAGCCCATGCAGGGCTGCGTTAAGTGTGAAGCACGCAGCAGAAATCCCAGTTTGTCAATTCAAATGGCACTCACCTAGCAGCAATGCCTGTGTATTCAAATCAGCAGCAAAGTATGGGAGGCAGGGCACGTGCAGCTATCCCCTCTGGAGACAGCAAGTCTCAGGAGTTGGTGAAACAAGGCAACACCCTTGAAAGACCCAAAGGAAAACAACACAGGGTGAATTTCTCCCATTAGTATCCAGCATTAATATGCTGGCTTTTTTGCATTTGCTGCCTGCTGGCTTCCTAGTGCATTTACAGCCAGGCAGACTTCGAAGTGTATAGTGCAGGAGGACAGCATCACTGGAGAAGGAGGTTCTCATTCTTCACCTCCATGCTGTAGAGGTGTATATCTTTCCCTCAGCTGTCCTGCAGGCTCTAAATGTACACCTTGGCCAAGGTTTCCGTTCTAGTCAGGCACAAGCCCTGGAGGTTGCCAAGTATGTGACTGATGGAACTAGCAAGAAACAGCTCTCAGAGATGCTTACTTGCTACTTTACCAGCAAACAATATGAAGGCAGTTACCAAAAATACAGATGCTGGTAGTGATGTGCAGGGGGGCTCATGAAAACCACAAGGGTAGAACCAGTTCAGATGAATGCATTATAATCCATATGGACCCAAGTGCAGTGACTGATGGTCTCTTTGTAGGTAATGCTGAGAGATAGGTTTATGTGCTGAGCCATGGACAGGTGCATTTTGTTTGTTTTGTCCCTGTCATTACTTAATTATGAGATTCACTCTGCTTTGCTTTTTCTACCTGTAAAATAGGGATAAGATGAACTTTTGGGTGATTGTATGGGGCTAATGAAAGTTACAAATGTAGCAGTGACTCTTCTAATGCCTCAAAGAGCCTATTTGTCAGTTTACCTGGGACTGGTGACCATGGTGTTTAACCTAGAGCTTTAAGACTGTGCGAATTACATAGAGGTAGGCTTGATTATGAAATATTCTGGAACCTGGTGTGCTACTTTTCCTTTAATATGAGAACTGTGAGGTCCTATTGAAATAAAGGGGTACCGTGTGTATGACATTTTTCTTATATGTTTAGTTGTAACAAAACTTGTAAAGTTGGAGGAGTTTCAGAAGTGAGTAGATTAGTGATAACGTTTGTTTTGACAAGGACAACAGCTACTGTTTCTTTGGTCATGGTGACGTTTAGGCAGGCCACACAAACACTTCAGGTATATGCTCTCTCAGATCTGACATCAGTAAATTCATACTCAATTTCCAGGACTAGGTGTTGCCAAGCTTTGTCAGGGAGAGAAAATACAACAAGGACCTCTTTTCTGTCCCAGCACTGCTTGTCTGGAGGAGATCTTGTGATGTACAATGATGCTCAACACCTTCTCTTCAGCTTAGCAGGCAACCAAAGTGACTAACTCATAGTGTGCCCTCCCATATACTTTATGAAGGATCAGGAAAACCTCTGGACAACAGTTGGTGCTCTTCTGAGAGCCTTTAGTTCACTGCTTGCCTCTCAAAATTATTGCTGTTTCTCTGATTATGTTCCAGTGGAACTTCTATTTTCTTCTGTGTACCATGTAAGGCAGTGCAGTGACAGCGAGAAAACTTCATTGATCAAATGAACAAGAGGAACATAAAGGATAGTAAAAGCTGTGTCAGTTAAAAGTAAGTGAGAACTGCAGAGGAGAGAGTTTCTTTGCTGTGGCGAAATAATTTTTGTGTTCCCTCTCTGAACCTGTTCAAAAAGGCAGCTGCAGTTTAAAGAAACTCTAGTAAGTGTGAGTGAACCATGGCTTAGTGCTAAGACACAAGACTTTGGGGTCCCCATCTAGTTTTTTCCTTGACAGGAACTACTTCTGTCTCAACACTTCTGTGTTTTCTTCTGTTAAAGGAGCACAGGGATTTCAGAGATGCTTAAGAAGGTTTCAAATAGTCAGGTGGAAGATGCTAGAGAAGTACAAAGAACATCAGATGGTATTACAAGAGATAAGATTTAGTGTGTAACTTCTAGCTTCAGGTATCAGGAAAAGCTCCCGGATACCAAGGAGGTGGATGGGGGCAAAGGGGGCTGGAAATTAAAATAAGCCAATATCCTAAACTATAATTTAATTGAATTTTCAATATCTTCACCTTGGATATTATCATACCAGACATTAAACCCATACACATTATTCTATAACCATATACTACCTGCAATAAAAGCACCAGCTATTAAAATGGGAGAGTATAAAAAGCTCTTTCAGTATGCCTTCAGAATTGTTCAGTGCCGTTGCTTATGCAGTATTTTCTATTTCTGAAAACTCAGTAGCCTGGAATTAAGTGAAGGAAAAGCCTTCTCAGGTTGGCGAGGCAATTCCTCCCCACCTGACCAGTGCAAGCTCTTTCAGTACAATGACAGTTAAAATCAGCCCCCTCAAATCCATGCTGTTTAATTACAAAGGAAAGCCACAGTAATTCAGAACAGAAAGATATAGGTTTTGTTAAGATATTGGACTGATCCTCAGGGGAGCTGAGTTTAATTCCTGCCTTTGCCACAGACTTTCTTTAAGTCAGTCCATTAATCAGTTTATGCCTTAGTTTTACCTGTCTATTCAATGAAAATGAAGACAAAGGCAGTTCCAGCCCCATCTTCCCCCACACATGAAAGATGATGTCTGTGTGATAGGTCCCATCTTCTCTCTGCCTTTTTATTATTTCTTGGTATAAAGGTGCCTTACTTGTAGAGGGAAGTTCAGCTGATGCATGCTTTCTTTTTTCAACATTTCTCTAGTGCCGTGGATAAGCATGGCACTACATTGATTTAAGCTGAGAAAAAGTCTTTATCATAAAAACTTGCAGAAGTTAAACCTATTGGATCATTCAATCCATCTTGTCAATTTTCTTCACTTGTAGCTTATGGAGCAGAGTGATAGTCTGTGAATAGTTAAGGATGTGATTGAATTTCCATTATGAGGCTTTCTTTTTTTTTTTTTTTTTCCCCTTCTTCCTCCTTGGTATTCATCATACACGATAAAGGACTGGTCAGTTCTGGGGATGACTTCGAATTTTTGTATTGAATTTGACACCTACTACATACAATTTTCTGGACTTTCATGTATAATATACACATATGGTGTACACAATTTTAACTGTAAAAGTATTGATCAAAGTGTAAAGAATCTTTCTCCCCCATCCCATCCACCTCCCATTTGTAGCAACAATGATGAAGAAGGGAGGGAACGAGAGGTATTTTGTTTTCCTGCAATTGTTGACTCAAGATCAACAGAGGTGGACTAAAGATGAGTTGATTAAGCTTTAATTTTAGAAGTTTGGATTCTAAATAATGAGATCAGAATGGTTCGTTGACTTGTTCCAGTGAGCAACTTCTGGAAGTGCAGGTTTTCATTAAAAAACGTGTAATGCTGTCTCTGTAACGCTGTCTCTATCCCTTTTCCCGTATCAAGAGAGAGCTTGCTCTAATCGTAGATCCCTGGAGAGAACTGTCTTTGGTGAAAGGGAAAAAGTTTCCACTAAATGCTAATCAGAGAAGTTGATTGGAAATTGATGCTTTTGTAGATTGGCCTTTTTCAAAGTTCCTCAAGCCCTGTATACTTGCTTCAGGATACAAAAAAGGTGAGGCAATTATGCTTGTGTTCTACCTTGTTATGGACCGACAGAGTAGCAAGAAGGATGGTAGCTTCTCTTGTTCTGCTCTTTTCTCATCAAACAGCACAGCTGGGCCAAATACTTATTTCTCTATGGCTCTCCTCAGACAGTTACAACCATGCACTGAGCAATGGAGAAAAAAGATGTAGGGAGAAGATCATAAGGAAGGCTATGGAGGGCTCTATTGGTGCCTTTCTTCTTGACAAGGAGACAGTGGCCAGGGCCACATCTGGCTTACCAAATGCATTAGAGGTTCTTGGAATGTCCTTTTAAAAAGTTTTTTTTTCCCTTTTCCTTCACCATTTTTTTTTGGTTTTGTTTTTTATTTTTTTTTTTTTTGCATTTTTCAGCTTTTAGCAAGACATTTTGGAAAAGACATGGGTCCTTCAAAACCACCCTCAACCAGATTTGGTGGCATTTTCTTGAGTTTGCAATGGCCTGCTGATACAATATTGGAGTGAGGTTGCCACAGTACTCCTGTATTTTGTACGAGGAAGCAAAAATCTTCAGTGATAAACTGTTCTTCTTATATGTTGTGACAAAGACTGGAAGCAATTCTGTTCAGTGAACTCACCTTGACTCGTCTCATGCAAATGCCATAATTCAGAAGTTCTTAAAGAGGAGTCTGCAATACACAGCAGTTGCCTCTGGATCTGTATCATCTGTAGTGTTTTCACCTAATGGATGACAAAGGTGCAAGATATCTCTAGAGAAATGAAAAAACAGGCTCTGAATTATCAGTTCAGTAGTTCTGGAACTATGGTTTCTTTGCCAAGAACAAGGCTTCTGTATTACCGGTCTGCTGTGTAATTAGTGAGTAATGGAAAAACAACCCCCAGTATATTAATTGCTATTGTAGCTGTATACAGAGTATTGTTCTCTCTCTGACAGTCACATAAATTGTGCGCAACTACATTGTCCCTTTCATAGTAGCTCTCTCTAGAGCTAGGTGTCAATAATGAAATGCAGCTGTTCCTTGAGTATAGATAATGTTATCTCTAAAGGTTTGTCTCGGCAGGAGCACAAGGCAAAGTTGATCTGAATTAAGTAACAAGGTAGGTTTCAAGTGGATTATGTAAGCTATATTAAACTGATGCGTGCGCACACACTCGTTCAGAATTGAAAATGGCGTTCATTTGATTTTAGTTTAATTTTCCTTTGAAGGGAATTAAGCTAAATCAAATTAAAGCCACTTTAATTTTGGCTGGAAGTCTGAATGTTAATTCTACTGTGATCCATAGTAAACTCAGTATGTTATTTTTCTGAGAAAGGGGCAAAATTCTCTTCCTGTTCCTGGGCATTGTGCTGCCTTAACTATCTATTTTAACACTGAAACTCAGTGGGAGTTTTATCCTTAAACTTTTTTCTTGCCCTGAATGCCTTGTGTAGCTAGTGAAGAAGGCTAGTAAAAGTGTATTTTTTTAAAGCGTTTTTACTTAATTAGTATAATGTGGGAAGGGGGTGTACTTTTTTTTCTTTTATCCTGAATTCATAGCTCTTCCCTACAATGAAATAGAAGCACAGAAAGGATAAGCAAGTACCCCACAGAAACCCACCACAAGCAGCCTTGGAATCCAACCTGAGATTTGCTGTGATAAGCACAAATGCTTGGCTGGTGTGTGGTGTGTCAGGATGCAGATCCTTTCCGAATAAGGTTGGGAATCTCTGTGTCCATGTTTTGTGGGTTGGTTTGTTTGTTTGTTTTTTCCTCCCTCCATTCCCTTGTATTTCTGAGAGGCAAGATATTTGATCATCCCAACGTTATTAAATAGGATAGGACGGTCCATCTGATATAACTGCTGTTAGACAGCTTGGAATTCTTATGGAGAACTGATGACTTAATTACTGTGGATCTTCTCTTCTGACTTACTGTCTTGGTTGCTCACTGGGTCATGCAGGTAAAAAGTGAGTCAGGGACTGTCATTGCTGTGCAATGCAGCTGAACTGAGAGAACGTGAGAAGAGCAGTTGGACAGTGGGGAGGAGGAAGGCCAAACCCTGAGATCTCTTTTTAATGCAGAGAGCTTTTCATGAAGTCACATTAAAATGAGTGTGCAGGCCCTGATCTGAAATGAAATAAACCTTCGGAGCCCTGGAGTTTTAATGTTGTATTGGGTTTACGTGGTAAAGGTTTGGTAGCAGGGGGCCACAGGGGTGGCTTCTGTGAGAAGATTCCAGAAGCTGCCCAATGTTAGATCAGAGCCAGCTCCAGCTGGCTCCAAAAGGGACCCGCCGCTGGCCAGACGTGAACCAATGAGTGATGTTGTTTGCGCCTCTGTGAGAGCAGATTTAAGAAAGGGGAAAAACTGCTGCGCAACAGCAGCTGGGAGTGAGAGGAGTGAGGAACAGCCCTGCAGACACCAAGGTCAGTGAAGAAGGAGGGGGAGGAGGTGCTCCAGGTGCCGGAGCAGAAGTTCCCCTGCAGCCCCTGGTGAGGCCCATGGTGGAGCAGGCTGTCCCCCTGCAGCCCATGGGGTACCACGGCGGAGCAGATCTCCACGCTGCAGCCTGTGGAGGAGCCCATGGTGGAGCAGGTGGATGTGGCCTGAAAGAGGCTGCAGCCCA
>VXAL01000052.1:249834-383791 GCA_013399475.1 Chauna torquata
TCACTGCTCTAGTTTGCTAGTTATAGTAATAAATTATACTAATCTCCCTATGTTGAGTCTGTTTTGCCCATGACAATAATTAGTGAGTAACTTGCTTGTCCTTATCTCAACCCTTAAGCCCTGGTCCATCATATTTTCTCCCCCTGTTTCTTTGAGGAGGGGGAGTGAGCGAGCGGTTGTGGTGGAGGTCGGCTGTTTAGCTGGGTAAAACCACTGTTGATAAATGTGTTCTGTTCTTATTCATCCCACTCTTGCACGTCGAAGAAAGGAACCTAGTCTGTGAATCGACCCACATTTCTTTCAACTATACCTTTCTGGATAAAGCTGCAGTGAGCTCCCTATTTGGTGACTGGTTAATCCTGGCCAGGAGTTAGGAAAAGTTAGGCTTTGACAGACAGGGCTACAGTAACAGAGGAGAGGCATAGCCAGCAAAATCAGTGAAGAATTCACTCTTTGTTTCTTGTAACGTAGTTCTGCCTTTCCACAGTGCAACACATTACATTTGTTTGAGTACTTAAATCTGCATGGGCTCCCCTCCGTTTATTAGAAATAGCAGAACTAGTTTCTGTATACCTCATGAACAGTATGTCAAAGGCTAAAGAGAGCATGGTTTTTTGTTGTTTGGTCTTTTTGTTTGTTTGTTTTCATGAGAAAGCCAATGTTTTCTTGAACATTAATAGACATATTTTCAGTGCTTAACAATAGAATCTCAGCTTTAAAAGTCCAGGCATTTTTCAAATGGCACTGTCAGCGGGAGGAACATCAACTATACTGGAAGATCCACCAAGGCACAAGTACAAAAAACTGTGTCGCAGCCTCAGCAGAGCGCCTAGAATGTTGGTTCCATATCCATGGACTTGAACTGTTATCCAGAATTCATAGGTGAGGAGGCTTTGGTTCAACCTCTGTTTGAGCCGTGTCACTATTTCTGGCATCTGCTACCTTCTAAGTAGTCATTCTATTAACAGTCTCACTGGTTGGTTTGTCATGTGGCTTTGATGCTTAACTCAGCTTGGAGGAAAAAACATAATTGACTTCCTGACAGCCATGTGCATCAATATTGCTGTCTTTCTTGCTCAAGTATCTTCAGCAAATGCATGTGGCAAGCCCGGCTTGAGAAGTTCACTGGTGTCATGTCAGTTTTCTTCTACTATGCCTAGGCACAGTCTAAGTTCTTCTAAAGTTCTAGGGTTAGATTTGTGTTGCTCTAACCATTGGTGTTGGTGTGCTTTTTTTTAATTTAAAAAAAAAAAAAAAAATTTTGTCAGTGTGAAGGTCATTATTAAGAAGACACTACTTTGCCACAAGTGACATCTTCCTGCTTTCCCCATGTAGTACAGAGATGCTTGTTTTAAATCAGATTTTATTGTGAGGTGTTGTGATAAACATCGACTTTTTAATGAGAACCTTTTTATATCCTGATAAACCTGAGGCCAAATTTTGATATTTGTTCTCCAGCTATAAAAGTCCTGGAAATAACTACTGCAATCATATACAGGTTAATATCTTCCCATGTATGAGAAATTCAGAAAGTTCTGAATTGTTTTAGGTAGATACCTGAAGTACTGGAACCTTGACTCATGAAGAGGAGAAGGACATGCTAATACAAATACTGTGTCTGTGGTTGCACAGAACTTATAGGATATAACCTGCTGCAGTCTTGCATACCCTGGAAATCACCAAGCATGTTGTCTTTTCTTTCCTGTTCCGTGGTCCCAGCCTTTTAAACTCTCAGTTGTTCTACAGGGGAGATCTTTTTATGCAAACTGAATCATATTGACTAATACTGAGATTGTCTTTAGAAGAGATGCTCCATTTAGGCAGGACAGAAGGCATTCCAGTGAGTGAAGGATTGAAGTCTTCACCTTCCAAAGTAATTCAAGTATACGCAGATACAAATATAATGAGAGATTCAATTTTTCTGTATCCATTTAGCTGCACTTGTGGATATTTATTTATATTGCTTTAAACCCGGCTTTTTATGTGCACTAGGTTTGTAAGCTACTGTTAAGGCATTTAAATAGCCTTTAGATATCTGAGTTTTGGTCACTCAGTAAGGCAGAGCCCATCAGCTGTAAATGAGACTCTGAGCTCTGATGTAAGTCATATCTGAAAATGAGTCATCAGTCTGTGAAATGCACAGGCCCTTTCACATGTGGTGAGAATTCACGTTCAGAACCCTTTGAGCTGAAAGAGGAACCCAAGGAAAAGGAAAGACCAAGATGAAAAGGTAGTGGAACCAATGACTTTGGGCTCCCTGGCTTGAGTCCTGGTCAGAACTTTATAGAAAACAATCTAGAAAAAAAGTCTTTGCTTACAGCATCATAACTTAAGGGGAACTCATTGCTGGTAGCCTTGCTTACCTGCAGCATCCGTGTGACGAGTGTGGATGGATACAGTGACGAAGATGCAGTAACAGACTTAGCATGGTTATGACTAGTAATGCTAACTGATTCATGGTAATCTTTGTTTTGTGTTGATAAGCCCGTAATTACCATCCAAGTAAACCAACAGAAATTACATTTTGCAAGGCTGGACGTCTCCTTCCGTTAGTGAGAAGGAAAACACCACATTGACCCTTTGGCACTTGTTAAAGGCATAAATGGAGGTAATAATTACTTCTATTTCTACAAGGTTTTTTCTTCTGCAAGGATCTGATTTTTTTTTTTTTTCTTCCCCCTCCCTAAGGCAATCTCCCCTCTCTTTCACACCTCATCCTGTATCTTCTCCTAGCAGCAGAATGCCCAGGAGACTTGTGAGTTTGCTAGGCCTGACAAGCTCTGGAAGAGAATAAGTGGGGTCCTGGTTATTTTGATCCTTGTTTTCTCTCACACGTGAAGCAGCCTTGAATAGTGCAGTTCATTCTGCCTGCCACTCTGTAATGTCTGGAAGCAGATAAGTCCTAGGAAGTTGCTGCTACATGAATTAGGAAGGTGGGTGTTGTTCTGTAGGCCAATTCTACAGAACTTTTGTTGAAAATAAATTTGGTATTTGGCATTCGAGCTTTATTAACTTCTTGCAGTTGGTGATGTGAGTCACACCCTATTAGATGTCCTGCCTGGGCAAAGATAGGTCTTGTAGTGAGGGTGACTAAACAACCCCATGGATAGGGGCATTAGCGATGCTGAGAAGGAGCAGATAAACAGAGTTTATAGAGCTCACTGATTTGAGACTTTTCTCTTTGTAGGTCACACAAGGCTTGCCTGCAGCATCATTCCTAGAAAAATCAAGCTACTGTGGGATTGATTGGCTGAGGCCAGAGCTCAGATGTAATTTTCTCCTGTTGCGTTCAGAACAGCCCCAAGTAATTGATTTCGTGTGTACGCATGCAGCTTGCATAGCCCAGTGATGGAGGGTGTGGCTGTGTCCCGCTCTGGCTCATTTAACTTGCATCTGACCCAGGGCGATGGCAAATTAGGGTTTGTCCCTTCACAGTGGAAAGCAGCTCCCATTTACAATATGCTGACTGCATTATCAGTCATCAGCATGCAATGGAGAGAGAGCCCTTGCAGAAAAGTCTTCCAAAGGGACTTGATTAGATGGCAGGGAGAGGCAAACAGCAAACTCAGAACATCATGCCAGTACAGGTTGTGTTAATCTCCTTGTTTCCCTATCCAACAAATATTTGGGCTCTGTCTACCCACATGTTTTCACTGGTAAAACTTCTGTAAACATTCATATGTATGCCCTGGACCCGAGTGGGTTGTTTTGGTTTGGTTTGAATTGAGCAGCTCTGAACTGCATTGAATTGATAGTAGTTGAAAACGAAAAAAGCAACCACTCCAGTGTACAGACACAGATTTGAAAGTCAGATTGCAGTGGCTTAACATGTTATGGCTGATCAGCTAGGCTCCACTAGCTCCCCACTTTTAACCCATTCTATCAGTTTCCTGATGCATCTGCAAGAGAGGAAGGATACTCGGTTGGGAGTCAAAAGGTTTGGTTCCACTTTCTTACTCTACCACAGGATTTCTTGCAACCTTGGGCAAGTTGCTTGAATATTCCTGGTCTTCATCTTTCATCAGTAATGGGGAGATAATACCCAGGCTTTTGTTTCACAAGATTCTTTATAGTAGTGTTGTGCGTTCTCTGAAAAGGCATTATACGCTTTAATAACTGTTAACAGAGGGAAGACCAATTGCAAGATCAACAGCCCTTCATGTATTGACTAACCCTTACACGATCTGGAAACACGCTTTCTCTGATTCATTCACATGATCAAAACTTATTTGGGATCACCAGTTGCAGCAAAGGCAAAGCATTGTATGTTGGAGATTTTTTTAATATCCATACTATCTGGATTCTTAAAAAGTATACGTATAACGGTTCAGCTGAAGTATCTAATCACAGGTTTGTTCATACCCCCAAAGAGGGATGGGAGGGATGAACAAGCCTCTGCTTCTGGCTATAATTGGGGTCCTATGGATAATATCCTTCTCTACCTTTGTTGTTTTCTGCTACGGAGTATCCATGGTGTTACTCAAAGAATTTTCTCTTTGATTGCAGTGGTAGTGAAATGTATCACAAGCTTTCATAGACCAATGGGTGTGAATGTTATTTTTAATAATTTGGGGATTTCTTGTGTTTAGGTTGCTGTCTTTCAGGGTCACATCTGCTTTTATTACTCTTTGATTGGCAAGACGAGTGTGTCAGCGTTATAAGTTTTTCAATTTTTGCAGTAGGAAGACCTTTAATCCAGCCTTCCAGCAGGGAAATCATTAGAAATTTCCATTGACATGTGAGTTCTGTCTGAAGGAAGACCTTGTAGGATTGGGTCCCAATTATGTTACTTGACATTTTACATAGCGGTAGCAGAATACTTGTCTAACAAATACATGACAAAGCCTGACCAGAGACAGCTTGCAACCTGATAAAATAATAAAATGCACTGAAAGCCAATTACTTTGTTGCTAAATTGCATAGAGCAAGAATGCACCATCTACATCTTCAGGCTGTTGGTTTGTTGTTTTGTTTTTGGTTTTTTTTTTTTTCCATTGGTCAGTTCTAGCCCCAAATGTCCATTTTCCTGAAGAAAACCCATCCATTCTTGTTTCCAAATGTCTCTTTCAATTTAATTAGATTTGGCATGGGAAGCTTTTAGAGGTAATTGCCATTTGTGGGAAGTTGCATGGGTCAGACTTGTCTTCTGCTACTTCTCTAAGGCTAGCATTTAAATAATAGTATTAATGGTTTGAAATCTATATTTCAGGTTTCCTCTACACAGGAATCCCAAGCCAGCTAAAAACAGAAAAGAGGATGGTGGTGGTGATGGTTGTTTTTCTCAATGTTTTAATGTTTTCTTCATTTGATTTTCTTCCCCCGCCCCCCACCCCCCCAGCACAATGTTTGGTGATTTGTATACTTAAAATGGGAATCTGGGGGAGGGATTGCAGAACTGTCTGCTCTTTGAAGCAGAGATGTTCATTATGCTCTGTCCACAAAATTGTTCTATTTTTATTAATTTTTAGCATCCCTGTTGCAGTGTTTAGAGAACTATGTTTTGTTATGAAGAATATAGTTGTCTTTAATGGTACTGTGCCCTCTAATTGCTCACTGGAAGGCCTAACAAGTGGATACATTCAAACCCTTACACTTGACAGCTGAATTGCTTCCTGCTGAGTAAGTCTGCAGCATGACATGCTTGTGGGATGAATCCTCTTTCCAACCCACAGCACCCATGCAAAGCACCACCTTGGTCGCATCTTCTGCCTGTGGTAGAGAAAAGCCCTTTCCCAGTGCTGTTGGCAGTACCATGTGCAATGGGCAGACCCAGACCCCAGAAAACACACTTGCCGTTTCCCTAGCCCTCAGCCTGCCTGCAAAATGCAGTCATCAATCCCTAGCATAGGCAACGTGGGGGCCTGCGAAGAGCACTTTGGTCCACAACCCGCTGTGGAGCAGGGTGGCACCACAGTCGGTATCGATCTGCGCCTGAGAAATCAGCGATGGTTGTATTATATAATTATTGATGTAGCTGGAAAATGCCACAGGCAAAGCACAGCTTACTGTTTGTTATGCTGTATTGTCTCTCTAGTCTGCGTCGGGCCTCTGTGTTTTGCCTCTTGTGTTCCCATTGCATGTTTATTTATACCGTGTGCCTTTAGCTTTCATATTTCTCCTGTGAATCCAACTTGGAAAAACCAGATCTAGTTTTCGTTCAGTAGAAGGAGGGGTGGGGTGTAAAGAAAATGAATTTCTTCAGATGCTAGTGAGGGTCCTAAGCTGAATACAAATATCAGGGAGAAGACACAAGTCAGGAGAAGGGGCCCGGAAAGCAGAAGGCCCTTTTCATCTTGCCAGGGCCTGCAGGGACTGACAATCTTTCGATAAAAATGTAGACTTTAGAAGCAGCCGTAATGTACAGCCTCATCCATCACATGGCTGGGACAAATGGCCTGAGACCTCATTTGCAGCAGCAATTAACTGAAGTTCAGCTGAATCCTGCCGAAGTCCTATGAGATTGTACCTGCTTGGTACTGATGCTCCTTCAGTCTAAGGAGGAGTCTCGTGTCAAGTACCACACTCCACTTAGCAAAATGGGAAAACTTGGGAGAAGGAGACAAGCTGCAGGATGGGTCTGAGGTGTCATGACAAACATGGAAATGGCAGCAAAAGGAAGTTAAAGGAGTTCAGCAGAACTGGTGTTGTGACCCCTGGCCAGGGGGCTGCAGGGCCGGAGGTGACGGCAGCGGCAGGGCTGGCATGGGCAGCCTGCAGCTGGAGTAGTCCGTATGTGTGAGCACAGACCTGCTTTATGTGGCAGAAGTGAAGAATTAGGATTTTTTTAGGCTTGAGATGGGTATCTGAAGGTGAAGCCTAAGGTGTGCTACAGTCTGGGTGCAAGACCCTTGTAGCATCATGCCCCTCTGTGCCTGGTGGTAGCACAGCCCAGTACTCATTCTCTTGCACTGGAGCAGAAAGTTATCAGTCAAAATGTAAAGATAAAATATTACAATTTGCAAGATTAAATAACTGCCTGGGCTCCAGGCATCTGCAGGGAACAGTCCTGTAGCAGTCAAGGGAAGATGGACTGTCAGAAGATGTAGAGGTAACAGGGCATCTTCATTATTAACGGCTCTGATCCACTTCCAGTATGCAGCGTAAGTTACTGGTATGCGTATGTATGGGACTGCCCTCTCCTGGAGGAAATATGTTCCGCTCTCCTCTTCCTCCCCTTTTGGCTTCCTCAGCCCTGCGCTGCTTGCTCTGCTGGTGAGTGTGCTGTGCAGTACAACGCAGCATGCGCCTGGGCACCTGACACAGTGAGAGTGTGCAGGAGGCTTCTAAAAACCTCTTGGGACCCCTGTCGTCCCTCTGCTTTCACCGCTGATAAACAGCTTTGTGCTGTTTTAAAGGAGGCTATAGACGGAACTGGTGGGCTCTGTGCATCATGGCAGGAGTAGCGCTGACCCAGTGCATCGTATGCCAAAATCTTTGATTTTGGGGAGCCATGGGATAGCAGCTTCAGCAGCAGTATTGGAGCTGTATCTTAAAGCACTGAAGGGAAGCTGAGCTCTGGGAACAGGTCTCTGCTGGGAGAAGAGAGATTCCCTGTGCAAAACTAGCTGTGCAGGGTCTGTTTCTGGGTGAGGCGTGGGTCTGAGCTTCAACAGACCGATTTGGCTAGCCAGCCGCAAGATGCAAGCCTCCTGTTCTGAGGTAAAGTGGCAAGCTTTGCTTAATTTGAAAGCAGCAGGCTTGCATAAAGTTGAGCTTAATGCTAATTTCACAGCTGGAGGTGGCTGATGAAGAAAGGCAGAGGGATAGAACCTGGCAGACACTTGGGCTTTACAGGGCACAGTTGCCGAGCCACTTGGATCTGCAGAGCTGCTAAAACCAAAGGCAATGCAACTGTCGCCTTGGGAGAGCAGTCAGACCATAGCCAGAAATCCCTCTCCGGCGCTTGTGGGTGCTCTCTGAGCACAGAGAACTCAGTTTATTCCCCAACCTGCAGCTGTCATTGGGGTGATATTTTAAGTCGGTGCTTTTATTGCTGTACAGAGAGGGGCTATTTCCACCTGACATAGCACCACGGTGCTCTTCCACCTCCAGCCACAGGATGAAACACAGTGCCACCCCACACCTCCCAGCATACAGCTGCTGTAGGGAGGCAGCAAGCAATCGGCAGACATTCACTGAGGGCTGTGATGCTGTAAAATAGCCTCTTGGCACAAGATACAGGGAGGTGCTTACAGAGGTGACAGGGAAACTATACATTTCTTCTCTCAATCCATTAATCAAAGTGCCTGCAGCTCCCATTCCAGTGAGGCAGGTGAGGCTCTAATAAATATTGAGCAGCAAAACTTGATCTGTATCCAGGCTCTCAGAGCATTTTCATAAATAAGAAGTTACAAAACAATAAAATAAACTGGTCCAGTTCCCAGCCACTCAGCTGTGAGCTCTTATTTGTGATTGCAGGGCTATGTAGCTGGCCTGGCTGGGGCTGGGGATGAGGAGCTGACGATGGGATAGCTGAGCACAGCCAGGTGGCTGGCTTGTCTGGCAGGAGGAGGAGGTTTACCTCCTCCCCTTCCTCCCTCCACTGGAGATGGATTGTGTGTGACAGGGCCTGCAGCTGGATTATTCCCTAATGCTGCAGCTCTGGCAGGCCGTTTTTTCAACGCCCCCTTTGTACTGGCTTGATCTTATTACTGGTGATGGCCTCAGAGGAGTCGATGCAGAGTTGGTTTCGCATCTCGACAGAACTTGAGCAGAGGAAGCCCTGTTCCAGGCCTGATTCTGCAGTCCTGGTTTGCTGAGTAGCTCCATTGATCTGCGCAGGGCTATTCAGATAAAGAAGCGCTCTGTGTTATGTTGCTTTATTTTCAAGTAGGCCTTTCAGCTAATGTGACTTCAATTTTTTCTTCCCTGATTTTTAGCCTGGTTTCATACAGAAACATAGCTTGTATGAGCACTCTGTCGGTCTGCCAGTCTTTTGTAATTCCTGAACACCTTGCCTGATTTCAGCTAAATTGAAATCTTAAAGAAATTCTATCCTTATAATTTTCGTGAAAATAGGAGAAAAGTGACCTTATTAGTTCCGTAGTTGCATGAACTTAGCTATAGGTTTGAACTACGCAGACTCCACCCAGAAGAAAAGTTAGCAATACTCAATTAGTGGGAAAAGCCTCACTTGGAGTCTTTCTACCCCCCCAAGCCCTTATATATANCTGCTCTCCACTTCTTACCAAGATGCCGTTTACTTTGTTGGAGCACTGATCTGCCAGGGTCTGTGTTGTTTGCATCTTTGACCTTGTGCTTTAGAGGACAGTGAAGAAAATCCCACAATGCCTCTGTCCAAAGGTACTCTGCTATGTACTGCAGTGAGAAGGTTGGGGGCAGTGGGGAGGAAGACAATCCTTTGAAAATCTACTTAGGTTCCTGAAACATTACGATTTGGTGGATACTATTGTCTCACTCTGCCAATCAATAGACAAGCAAGCAAAGTCTTGTTAAGGCAAGGGAGTCAGGGCTCTCGGGTACTGCAGGCAGCTGGTGACTCTGAAACTGTTTGTGCTGCATTTTTTTTTTTTTTTNATGGGGTAGGATGATGCTTAGTCAGCTTTTATAAAGTGCTTAGAGACCCCAGGATAAAAGGTGCTCTAGGAATCCAAAGTAGCATTGTTGATGCTACTGCTGTATTAATAACATTAGTAGGCATAGTGCTTTCTATTCCTTCTTAAAGACATCAATCAAGATGCTCTTTTTGTGGCAGAGTCAACATAATGGGTGGGCTGGTGTGCTCTCCTACTTTGGTTCAAATTCACCATCCGTTCTGCTCATTTTAAGTGCAGGCATGTGGTTGGACAGAGAGGTTGAAAATGGTAGTTTTTGTTTTGGTTTTATTTTTCTCCAATGGCGTTTTCTGGTATGACCAGAAGCAATGATTTTGGCAGATCTCTGAGAAACTCCCCATCTTGCAGGCTCTCTAATGTGTACAGAATTAAAGATGTGTTTTTGTGACTTTCTGAAAGTTTTAAGATGTTTTCTTGAAACAGTTGAGGTTCAGCTATTTTAATATAGTACTTTCAAGTGTAATTACTGATAATCAAATTCAAAGAGGGATTTGTGTGACTCTTTTATTCAGGCCTCCAGACTGCCATTGGTTTCAGTGGAGTTATGTGCCTGGTAACAGTTCTGTCTTTGGTTGTCTTCCTGCCTTGCAGAGGGTTTTCTGTAAGGGACAATAAATACACAGGGTAAAGCTGGGACTCGAGTTGGATGGAACTGTTGGTCCTCTCTGCTTTTACATATATGAGTAAAGGAGCCAGCCCCCAGTGTTTGCTAAAGTGCCACAGTCCCATTTGCTTTTGGGCAGCCTACAGCAATGTACACAACTGAGGATTTTCCTGGCTTTCTTTAGTACAGGCTACATTTCTATACATTGTGCACTTGTAATAATCATGTGTTGTTTGTTTAAGAACTTAAGAGCCTATGCCAGAATTTTGGCTTTAAATGTGTGGCCTCAGGGTATTTTTATTCCAGCTACCAGTGAATAGGCACGTATCTGTGTTGCCAGTGACCAAAGCTGTAAACTAGATCTGAGCTGAATCTTCAGCTCTTGCCGTGTTACGTTAGGCACAGCCGGAGGCGGAGAAACCCAGGTGCTTTAAAGCCACCTTGCCTTTTGCCTTCTCAAGAGCTTGGCTGTGACTAGAGTAATCGCAGCTTCAATAAAAGAGATTACCGTTATTCTGGCCACTGGTCCTGCCCCACTAAAGGAATAAGGGAGTAGACCAGGAGAGGATTTGCTCTGGGTATCTTTGAAGTAAGAACAGGGATACTGAGCAGATAGCAAGACCATGAAAGCCTTCCTTCTTGCTTCAGCTTGTCCGGGGGAGATGTTTCTTTCTGATGTGAAATGGAGAGCAATGCTGCATCTAGAAGCCTCAGCGGTTCGGAGAACCTGGATGTGGTTACCTACTGTGGAGTCTGCCTGGACAGGGTGACCTGTGGCTCCACCAGTGGCTAGCGTGAGCTGTGGATTGTTGCTGGCAGTGGAGATGACTGCAATATCCCCTTTGTGGTGCTGTACTTCAGAGGACTGGCAGCTTCATGCTTTCCCTCTAGAAAATGAAAGAGCAATCTTGGTTGCATTACCAGCATTGCTTCCCTCAGCACTCTAGGCTTCCCTTGGTGGTATCCCATCCAGATATTGACTAGGGTGAACATTGATTTCCCAAGATAAGCAATGAGATGACAGCCCAAGGTACTGCAGTAAGAAGACAGGCAAGGAGATATGTATCTATCTCCGACTTTTTTCCACCTCAATAAATATGTTTCCCCAATCCAATGGCATTGTAACAATATGCAGTAATTACTGTGGCTGCATCCATCTCTTTGATTTAATCAGACAGATATTATATGTTAAGTATCAATTGATTATTAAAACATATTTGCTGATGCTTCCAAATCCACGTAATGACGCATAAACAGTTATTTACTGCACAGCTATTAAAACTCAGCAACTCAACTTGCTTTTTACAATCAGTATTTATTTAACATGCAATGACCATCCTAACCTATTAAAACTAAATGTGTTAACTGTGTTTTGGGCATTTAATTTTAAAGCTTTTCTTACATAATATCAAGTGATTACAAAAAGCCATTGTCTTAGCAGGCATTTGGTGCTATGCAAACATATTTCAGAAGAGTCACATTTTGATAACCTGTCATGATGTTACTCTGGGTCATGACAGATGAACCGTTATGGTGCCTCTAGTAAAGTAGAACTTTTTGATAATATAGTGGTGTTTTGAATTTTAAAATCCCCATGTGATCTTGTGTCCTCTGTGAGGTTGAACACCCTGATTTATGCCCAGTTCCCCTGGGACATAGGATATTGAATATTCAAAGTCAAAGAAACTACCTTTCCTGAGCAGAGACCAGCCTTCCTATTTGGGGAAAGCAGAGATGCTCCTTACTACAGGTCCCAGGATATTTAATGCAATAGGCAGGGTTTTTAGAGGGACAATTCTTTTAACTTTGCATTAACCTGTGGAAAAGTTAGACTACTGTGAAAACTGGGAGTAGCTCATAACCAAACTGCTGCTGCTTGACTTCCTTTCTCAATGCAGGCTCAGGAGCTCCAGCAAATACATTCTCAGTAGTATCCATATTGTTTGGGTAACTGGGGCTGAGAATCCTGCGGAGGCTGGGCACTTCTCCGTAATGTAATTATGAGTTTTGCAATACGTGGTGGCAGTTGGCTGGGTATAGCTGTTGTGTTGTGCAGCAGTGACAGTTGGTGTGAATGGCTGGTTGTGAGGCAAGTGGGATGTGTCTCTGTTCAGTTCCCAAAAGTCCAACCCCTCCCCTTTCTTTGCTCCCAGGCATAATGCAGTTCAGGGTATATTTTCTTTCCTTGCCAGAAGACGGTTGAAAGCTCCATGGTAGGGCATTCGCTCCATCTGCCTGCCCTTTCTGGAGTCTACGGAGCTTTCTTACAATTCCCTTATGCTTCAAAGCAAATAAATAAATATTTGCAAAGTTATTAAAGATTTATTGAAAATGCAGTATATTTAAACCATCTTGTGAAAAAATAGATGACTGAATATTTATTATTTACATGTTAGGCATCCTCTACATATTTGTTTATTCCTCCTTAATCCAATCCATGTTTTATAAATATTGCAAAAGACCCGTCAATAATATAACATGTTTTCATTAATCCAGATGAATAATTAGAAGACATTTAGGGTGATATTGCTCTGTACAAATATTGCATGAGCCTGTGGAGAGAGAGGTTTTTGAACAGCAGCTGTCATCTGCATAGCTGGGACACATACGAGCACCCCTTGTCATGTCATGTAGCAGTCGGCAAGCTCCTTGGGTGCCTTTTGTGCACTGTACTGCCTCCACTTTTTGCTGGGGCAACCACTTTCCTTGCAAAGAGATCCCTAGATTGACAAGGTTACTTCTTCAGGTGGGGACTGCAGCATTTTGCCGTTCTCTCCTGAACCAAGATGGTCTCCCATCTTGCTGGGATCGCTCCCAATTTACGTTCAGCCTTGTGGCGTGGCAGAGACAGAATAAATGTGCAATTGCTCTCACCCTATGCTGGCAAATCTACCAGTCAATGCTAAATTCTGCCCTACAGTCCACAATGTAATAATCTTTACCAGGGAACAATTTGGTGAGCAGGTGATCAATTTGCTGTGTCTTCAGAAATGATAAAAAGCTTCTATTTGCACTGATGTTTTAAGATCACGAGGAACTATCACCCCTGATTGCTCGTTCCTCACCCTTTCCCTACCCTTGCCTCGGGTCAGAGGTTTCTGTTTCCAACCACTGTGCTTGGAATCATAGCTATATAAAAAAGAAATGGTTGTAGTTTTCTTTGTTCTTTTCCTGTTCTTTTTAAAAACTGTGCTTAAGAGGCAAAATTAGCAGTTTTATTCCCTACACTGTATTCATTAAGGCTTTGACCTTCTTAACTCTAAACTTTCACTGGAGAGGACTTTCCTGGCTTCTTTACTATCCTGTAGCACTGGGTCTTGAATGTCAGAAGTGCAGAAATATTTGAGCCCAGATTGCATCTGGTCCAACTGCGTGTGTCTGACACATTGAAAGAAGACTTCAGGTGTGTGAAAGATGCTCACACCTCTTCTTCAAGATCATACCCTTAAGCTGAAGAGTGTACCTAATCCGTAACACAGACTAAGTTATGAAGTAAATGAATTTTTGGGGAGCTGTTAGTTGATTATTACAAATATGGTGTTTGTTTTGTTTTTATTATTTTGTTTCAGTTTGGTTTTTGTTTGTTTGTTTTTTTAAATGAATAGCCTGTGTGTGGCTAGATCTAAATAATCTCTACTGTGGAAAGACTGAATGACAGTAAGGCTGGAAGCACAGGAAGGGCAATGTTAGCTCTCTTTGCGTATTCATTACTGTGTTGTGCAAGTTTACCTCAGCTATTCTGGGATCAGGATAGGACAGGATGGAAAAACTCCGTATCAGATTACTTAGCTGACTGGAAAAGCAGAGCACAGTAGCACGGTCAGCATGCTGCAACAATGTGTCCCCACTTCTTCTAGGACCTAAGCTAAATTATTATGTGCGATACTCATCTTCTTTGCTGTCTAGAGCCTAGGGCCAAGCAGCTCTTGCCTTTGGACAAAGCAGACTACAAATCTTAATGAACCTCTTCGGAGACAAAGCCCTTATACAGTAATACTACTTACATTATGTTCCTAAAGCCTATAGCAGACAAACTGCAGTATACTTCAAATCTTTCAGTGATCCTGTGTAGGATGCAGTTTGATTGTTTGGGGGAGTTGTTTGTTTGTTTGGGGCAGGTGCGGTTTTTTTATCGTCGTTTTGGGTTTTTTGTTGTTTTTTGTTTTTTTGTTTTTTCCCCCTCCAGACATTTTTGACTTATGCAAAGCAAGCCAGACCCAAAGACTTGGGCTGAAAAAATTGACTGTAACATTTGGCTAGCATAAGCAGCTAACCTGTCATTTTGCCTGAGGAAATAGAGTGAGACAGGGAGCATACAGACTTCATGTAAAACCCTAACAGGAATAGGACTTAGGGACATCTTATTCCCATGGCACTGTTAAGCTCATTATTTCACCTCTATCTACTATTCCCACAGCAGTTTTTTCCTACCTACTTGTTGTTCATAGCCTTTAGATGAACACCAACTCTAATTTTCAATCATTATTCACTATACGTTATTTCATGATCCCTTCCAAAGTCAGGGCTGGATTATTTTAGGCATTCCAACTATACAAAGAAGGAGCTAAAGCATAGCGATTTGACCAATGTCACATGTCATGTCTCCAGCAGAGCTAATAGCTGAACCTTGGTGTCATAAGCGTCTCTTCAGTTGCCAGGCAGAACTCCTTCTTCTCTTGCACTTTCATTTCAGTTTTCATGTTGTCAATCTATTAAAACTCTCTTCAAAACTTGAGTGCCCAAATGAAAAGTCACATGTACATCCTAGCCCTTGCCTTCAAAGTCATATCTGGCTGTACGGCTTGAGAAATAACACCCAGATGTCTTGAGTTTTCTTGTTGTCTTGCATGGTAAGGTGCAGTCCCAGTTGATCGATGCCTGGTTTTGCCTAGCATTTTTTATGGCAGATCAGACAGCTGAAAAGAGGGCCATTAACTGGATTGAAGGAGAATCCCAAACAGTCGGAAGGTTTGTGACAATAAGCTTAAGGAAGGGGGGTGGGTGGGTGGGGAGGGATACTTTTCTCAAAGGAATGAAAGGAAATTCTTAGCTTGTACAGGAGCAGGTTAGGATTTAGCCTGGCTTAAGTGAGATGGAAGACAAACTGCTTGCAGCAGGAGGTGAGCAGGGTTTGGAATACAGACAGGGAGTTTGGTCCAGAGCTTGTGGGGGAAATGTATTAAAGCTTATAAAAGAGCAGTGGACAAATGAGGACAACCTCTATGCAAGGATCATAGAGAGATGGAATGAGAAAATGTGACTTCCTCCAGGGATGAAAGGCCAAAATATAGTGCTCAGTTTGGAAACGGTAAAGACTGAATCGTTATCATAGTCCTACAAGGTGCTTGGTGCTCTAATACAGCTCACAAAAAGGCTTTTGTGCTGTATGTCATCAGTCCTGTGGGAATAGCAGGGGGCTATGCCTTTAGGTGAGATCATGGCCCAGCAGCATAGTTCTTTCTCGAGCTGAAAGCCATTGGGTCCCAGTCTTGAACTGTTACAATAAAAGTAGGAAGAACGACAGAGTAGGCTGTTTTGCATCAGGAAATCACGTCAATCTAGCAGCCAGTTCATTGAAACCTGTACTGACTATGGATGCTCTTAGAACATCTGTTTCATCTTTTAAGCCTGGTCCCACACAAATCTCTCCTTGTCTTTCCTGTCCCCTGTCTCTGGCCATGTTGCAGCAGGCTGACTTCTAGCACCAAGTGATGTTTACATTTAGCCCAACCTATGAGAGGATTGAGATGGTGCATAGCAAGAGGTGGTAAATGAGAGCAGAGCAGCAGTGGAGGGATAAGAAAGGAAAGAGGATGTTAGAGAGAGCTCACAGCTGTTCCGTGTCTTTCCACGTGCTCTCTGTATATGGAGAAAATAATGATTTTGGCAGAAGAAAAGGTTTAAAGGAAAGAGTCAATTTTTCCCCTTCCTGTTCAAAATCACTGTGCAAAAGAAGGGAGGGCAAACCAGTGTGTAGAGAGCCCCGCTGTTTTCCCAGTGTGGTGGAGGGGCAAACAATAAGCTAGGTGAAACTTTGCATAGAAAATGCATCCCAGTGTGAAGCAGAGGAGACTCTGTGGGCAGAGGTACATCAGTATTAGAAGATGGAGGGAACACACGTTGGCATATTCAATGCGTTGGCTTTTTTGGCAAACGGCTGAGCCTGGATTAATAAAATGTTCAGATAAAAATCAGAGTTTTATTAAAGTGTGCTCACACAGCGGCAGCACCCGGCCGCGCTCCTGGAACGTGAGCTGGAAGCTTGCCAGCCTTGCTCAGGATTGCTGCTTATCATACCTGATAAGAAGGTCCTGCTGCGAGAGAGAGTGAAAAAGAGCGCAAGCAGGTGAGGGGAACGTGGCAGCAGCCTGCCTGCTTCTTGGCCCAAGACTTGCTCGAGCCCGCTGGCCCCTAAGGGTTTGTCCCCTATATAAATCCAGTGCACGTTGGAGGAAAAGCACACAGAGGCTTCCAGGAGAGCAAACAAGGCCAATTGCTCTCACAGCAGCTCCCCTCTCCTTCCTCTGCTCCCCCTGCTCTCAATTCCACAGCTAGCTCAGCACCGTATTTTAAACAAGACTTTTTCTTTACTTTGTCTCTTCTGTGTCAGCTTGCTCAGTGCCAGATCTCAAAGCTAATTAAAAGGGGCATGGACTGGGCTTACATTTTTCCTTCAGTAGTGAGCTCTTGGCAGAGTTTCTGAGCTGCTAGGAACGGGGACTGTGAAAAGCAAGTTGGTACCAGCTAGGGAGTGGGAAGCCAAAAACTACCCTAGCTCCTCTGAGCAGGGAAATGAATAAAGCACAACTGCCAGTCCTTCAACAGATAACACACAAGCACACAAGTGCAGCGTCTCTCTCAGTCCTTCCTTACATACTTTGCTCAAACTTTGTATCGCACTTAACTCTTTGTGCCTTCCATCTCCGTTTGTACTCTATGTATTCACAGAACTTGCCCTTGATCCTCATAGTCTCCACCCTGTTTCACTCTGCTTACCTGTTGCACTCTCTTATACTCAAGTGTGGAAACATGGCAAGGTCTGCTTTCTGAGAATGCCAGGCTCCCCCAGTTTCCTAGCAAAAATTGGTACAGTGGACAGTGGATTTCAGGCCAATGCAGGGGAATAGCTGGGTAAAGTAAATTTTGAGCTTGCTGCATCGCAAACCTAATTCCATGGATTGCATTTGTCCAGTCCTGCAACAGAAGCTATGCCCTGTGGCTTGACAGGTCAGTCACTAAGCAATGACACCTGCGCTTTTTTTTTTTTTGGCAACGGAAAAGAAAGCTATTGTTGGATTAATTAATTCATTCAGGAGAATTGCAGATGATGGACACTACATTGGTATGAACATGCTACTTTGCAATAATGTTCCTGGCCAGCTTCCAGCATTTATTCTACATGTAGTGTAGAGAAGAGTAGTAGCCTTCAGATGTCTTACTTGGATCATCCTTTCTGGGACGGTATTTTCCATTTTTAAAATTGCAAAGTGCTGTTCACCCTTGGTTTGTCTTTAAATTTAAGGCCCGTTGTGTCTTTGATTTCAAAGAGCCTTAAACTAATATGCTTAGTCTTAGTATGAATTAGAATAGCTACCAGCTTTGTTGAATGCCTCCAGCATGGCATAATGGCCACCTGGTACTAATTAACAATTCCCAACTGTTTCTCCATCCCAGTACTGCACTTGTGAGTCACCTGCACTGGATTATCTGGGAAGCTGCTCCTTCTGCTTCACTAATTCAAGTATCCCAGCGAGGGGTAGGGCATGGGGAAGACAGTGTGGAAAAGCAGAACAGTCTTTGCCTCATCAGAGAAGCTGCTTTCAGCTCATCTGTGTAACCTTAGCAAGGAGTGGGGCTGCACCCTCTGGGATAAATGATGTCAGCATTCTCCTTCCTCTTGTTCTGCACCATTACAAAAAATTCCAGGTGAATTGCCAGCTCTTTTCTCTTCATCCTGTAGCATTCATGTTGTATGCGCAAGCAGAGGGAGAGCTGTTAACATATTTGGGATTACCATGTATCCACACCACTGCTCAGACTGTCCTCAAAGCTGGGCAACTTTCCAGTGCCTCATCTGCCTGCCTACTGCACCTAACCCCTTACACTCCCGCTCTCTCTCCTTCACCACCCACCCCCTAAATGCGTTTGTGCTGACGGGCCCATCTTTCCTCATCCACAGACAGGAGATGTGATTAGAGGGAATCTAATTTGTTTGGAGTGCTCTGGTGACGGAAGGAAATTATTCTGCAGCAATATTTGCAAATGCATTCATCATAGAGTCCCTGGCAATCCGTCACCGTGAGCTGATGACTTTGTGATCTTCATGAAGGTCTGATTAAAAGTGCTTTCTAATGATCAGCCCAACTCCCTATCCTGCTCCTCCAGTTGTGTACCTAGAGAAAAGGAAGGAATGAGGATAGAGGCTAGTCATGTGCTGTGCCATCCTTTCTGTGTCTCTTGAATCCAGGCTAGACATAAAGACCTGATCGGTTGTCACTGAACCACTACCACAATCTGCGGTCCTTCGCTTCTCTAGTTTCTTCCCCCTGTGTCCAACAGCCTCCTATCTGCTTTGTGCTTATTATATTTTAGACTTCTCTCTTGCCTAGGGTGAGGAGCAGATCTGCATAAGCCCTAGAGCTGGCTCTGCACCAAAAGTATGACCTTGGACGCCTTCTCAACTTGACTGTCTTGCAGACAGCAAAATTACACATACAGATCTTTCCGAACACCAGAGATTGGTACGAATTAAGGAAAGTGATGAGGGGGGAGTGGTCTAGTGAGAGGGAGTGACAGTGTAGGTGGTGTTTTAGTGGTGTAGCAGGCACACCCCCAGCAGCACAATCCTGAATGTAGCACAGCATCACAGCTTCTCTTGTCGTGTGATCCTCCGTACCAATCTACAGATCTCCTCAGTCAACTGCATTTGGGATGGCAGTTATGGAAAAGGAGTGAAGCTGGGATGATTCACTGCAAAGACAGAGACCCAAGGCCAGCCACATGAGAGCAAAGAGAAAGGGTCAAGTACACAAATTTTACATTGAGCTGATGGATTAATCTGTCTGCAAGAGTTGAGGGGGTGGAATATCAGTGTAGACCCTACCTTCATGTGCAGAACAAATTGTAAATATGCCTCCTTTTTTTTTTTTTTAACTGAACTAATAAGCTTGTTCTACGTAGTAAAGTTATGTGAAAATGGCTGCTCAAACAAAGCAGATGAGGAAAGCAGGATAGAGTAGAGCTAAGACACTGACTGTAAACCATGCTTCTAGTGTATTGAGTAGTATACTCAGTGTGTATGTGCCTGGACTTCCACTCATGGCTATGACTATGGTCTGAAAAAATTTGGGTATCCAGTTGTCTCAGACTTGCATTATTGATTTGGTGAATCCATCACAGACAAACTATTGTAGCCTTGTGTAATAACTTTTCTATGAATCTCATACTTTAATGGGAAGGTATTCCATTCTTAGGTGTTGCAGTGGGTCCTGTGTAGCGTTCCCACGCTTCTACTGGCTTCCAGGTTAATGTGCTGGGGCTCCTGTCCTTCTTCTTTCCCTCTGCTAGTCTATATTCTAGTAGTAGTTGATCTGGGTTCAATAGATATGCAGCAAAATTACTTGCAATGGTGTGCCCTTCACCAAATTTGCAAAATACAGTTCTCCGCCATTTTGTGATCCACGTCTTTTTCCTCTTGTGGGTTCCCTTTGGCTTGGAGGTCTGAGTGGCATTTGCTTATTCTGCTCTCTTCTGCCATGGCTTGGCACTGTGATGATCTCCATCCATCTGGCTTGTGAATGTGACTCAGACTCCCTTTTGTACTAATATATGCTAGTGTACTGTTAGTGTAGCAGTGTCCTAATAGGCTCTGCTGCCATACAAATACAGCGTCGTCCATAGCATGCCTTTATCACGGTTGCATCTTGTGCAACCCTTGCATGGGGTTACCTTGAAGGACGAGTACTGCTAAAGCAGTTCAGTTTGGTTCAGTCTAACCTCTAAATGTAGGTCCCTTCCAAAGGATCACCTTACCATGTATTTCTTTATTTTCTTAGGGACATAAGGGGAAAATTGCAGCCCACCATAGGAAAGTGTGTGAATGTTACCCTGCTTAGGCAGATTTTCACCTCCCCCCACCTAGGAGGTGGGGAGGTTACTCAGGCCACATTTTTATGTTCGAGTTGTGGACTTTTGTCCCACCTGGTTTTTTTGTGGTGGTGGGGTTTTTTTGGCTCTTAAGAATATAATGCAGCTAGATAGAAATACAAATGCCCATTGAGGTCAGCAGGATCAGCGTTGTATATCAGAGTGGTGCCTCCATTTAGCGTGAATACTACATGCTCACCTTGGGCCCAAGTAGCTCAGAGTCCCCATTGTCAGGGGAGCTGCTGAGAATAAATGAGTAAAGGTAGTTTGCTTAGTTATCATCTGGGGCAAGAAAGAGTTTGTGTTGTATAAACACCATGCAGGTATGACCTACGTATTCATATACAGCAGGGTGCTTGTGCGTGTATAGGCGTGTGAGATAACTATGAAGAGTGGTAGATGATTAGTCAACCACCCCGTGTCTTAAAGAACTTAAATTCTGTGAGAGGGCAGCATGTAACCCATGACTGGGGAGCATTTTCCATTGTGGCTCTGCTATAGTTTCTATTCACATCTATCCCTGAAAACTTCAGAGCTGTCACTTCTTGAAATGCTATGTTTCTTGACCCCTGTTGAAGCAGAGGCATGCTTACCTGGCATGAGCTTTGGAAGATGGCTCTGAAACACAAGGGAGGACTTCCTGAGGCAGGTCCTGTGTGCTGCTTGTTCCATCCTTGGTGCTCTAAGAAGTGGTTGCAAGTTGAGTTGAAAATTTGTCTAAAGATACTGCAGCTGTGCCTGGTAGCACTTCCGTACTTCAAAGCACATATAGTGCTTGTTGGGGGCAGTTGTTCCTCTCGAGGCATCATTGCAACTCACTGCATAGCCCACAACCGTTCAAGATCCTTTAGACCTTCCCATTTCGGCTGAGCTTGAGCTGTGTGCATTTAGGGTTGGTTGCTATGGGGGTGTTTTTGTGGGTGGGTTTTTTGTTTTGTTTTGTTTTTTTTGTTGGTTGGTTGGTTTTGGTTTGTTGTTGGGTTTTTGTGTTTTTTGTTGTTGTTGTTTTTGTTTGTTTTTGTGTGATACTTGAGGTAGATTCCAAACACATAGACTTCTCAGTTCATGAAGAAGGTGCTAGAAGTGACTCTGCTCTCCCTCATCTTCCACAGGGTACAAAATATTTCACATTGACATCAGCAGGAGGTATGCTTCTCTCTTGCTTTGAAGAGGCACAAGTACAGAGACTGCTAGTCCTGTACCTGGCGTCCTCTGACTTCTGTTTCATTTTCCCCATGAGCACAGTGCTATGCTTCTTTCAGTCATGAAGGCCTAGACTCCAAATTTAGATTTCATGTAGAACTGTTTCTAACACTTAATGAAGCTGTTTCTCCTTTCAGCCAGGTTCTGTGTTACAGGCTGGAGGATCGTGCTGACTGATGGGAAGGAAATGAGATTTAGAAAGATGTTGACGCTAAACCAGCGAAAAAGGGTTAGGCCTTTCTTAGGGTTAGTAAACCAGGTCATCAGTAGCTCTAACCTGTCCTTTAGCTAAACTGGCTATCTGGATGAACAAGCACAAGGTTAAAGGAGCAAAGGTCTCTGCATGTGTGGATCTGCAATGGATCCAGTAGCAGCAGCATTCACACAGTAACATTTACTGGCTTCTACCTGCTGTGGATTTCTGTTCAGCATTGCAGGCACTACTTTAAATGTAGGAAGGTATGATGCAAACAGTGATGGCAAAGTTGTCAGCTTGCTTGGACCACTGGGCAACCTTGGAGTTCCTGGGAAAACTCCAGTGGGCACTTTCTAATCCTTTAAAAGTTTATCTAAGTTGTTACACAATGTATGCCTTTGGGAAAGTTCTCTTTACGGAAGTATTAGTGCCTGATTTACTACATGCTGTCTCCACATACCTTCCAAGAAAAGGGAGCTAAGGACTAATCAGTTCTCATCAGTAGAGATGGAGAGGGACAGAGTGCTGTTGGCGGAGTGGATGTGACAGTCGGGTTTTGGAACTGCCCTTCAAGAGACAGCACTTCTTGAACCCAAACATTGAGGTACACTGAACAGGAGAAATGACCTAGACAACCATGCTTGACAAGGGCAGTTCTAGGTAAGGTGTGAAGCCTGGAGTGACAAAGTCGCACGTAGAGGTAGGGAAAAGTGTATGTATCTAGAGTCAAAAATAAATAGTCTAGTAATAACTTGGTAGAAGACTGTTTTCCACCTACTCAGTCCTTTGTTGGCAAATATTTCTAGCCACATTGTCATCACTGTGTGTATTTAATATAAAGAAGGATTGTGCAGCAGAGTAAACTTTCCTAAGATGTTTGGAAGTTAGATATTCCCTGAAGTCCTGAAACAGAAAACCTAGGCAGAGACAGTAATGTTGGTGTAGGCATGGCACTGTGGCACTGTGTACAGTGAAGTAACTGTGTACACTGTTTACACTGAAGTAAAATGTATTAAGTTGGGGTATGGATCTTTGCTTTTGACCAGGTAGGACTTTTGCCTCCCGTATCCAAAAAGGATTAGGACACTGGATTTCAGACTTTGACAGCCAGCTGGTCTGAGGCAGGGAGGAGAAGGGTGCGCTCAGTTGGCAGGGTCTCTCACTGTGTCCTATTTCATTTATTTATGAAAGTATGGTTTTCTAGACAGTGGTTAGGATTGCCAAAGTCTTGTGTGTTTAAATAAGAATTCTTCATCTGGGAGAAGAATTTCTGTTTTCATCCTTGGTGAGACCCAATTTGTACGCAGTTAGTGACACTCCCAATAGATTCTGCACCCTCCCTCCCACCTTAATATACACCATGGCAGAAGTAAAGCATGCTCAGAGGTAGTGGGTCGCATTCTCATCAACTGGGGAGAGACTGCAGCCCCCCTTAATTCAAAGCCTTGACACAGGGTTTTCCCAGTTCCCTTCGTCTCCCTACAGCCTATGTTTGCCTAGCTAAATACCAAGGCAGAGAAGTGACTTTGTATAGGCTGAAGCTTTTATGGGTAGAAAGTATTCTTACAAGGGAAAAGAAATGTAAGTATCTTGAAAATGAACTTTTCTAGGACAGAGAATCATGTCAGTTCTGCTGGGGAGGGGAGGGATTTTTCCAAGGGGAAATTTGAAACAAACATTTTAGTTCAAAAATCAACGTTTTGACTGAAAATATTCAATTTTTGTTTCTCAGCTTAAAAAATGGAGAAACAAAATGATAGCTCCAGTGGAAATGTCATTTTGTCACTTATGCTTTTATTCCATTCCAAAAAAAAAAAAAAAAGGAATATGACATTTTAAAGCAAAATAGAAGAGAAATTGTCACTTTGAACCTGTTCCAAACTTCAGTGGGAAAACTGACAGCTTTTTGACAGAAAAGACGATCTCAAAAGATTTTTCAGCTGAGTTTTTTTGAAAGAAAATGTTGATTTCCAAACAGTTCCTGGAAAAAGAGGCACTGCAGCTTGGGAATTGGTTGTGGTATGCAGACTGCTCTACTCTGAGGTAGTTTAATGTTATATTCTTCTGAAGATGAGCTTTTGTACCACTGTCTCACAAGGAAAAAGGTAGTGTGCGGCATTGTATTCTTCTCCTACTTAAATACGTCCCCACATAGATAACAAGGCTGCTGCTGCCTGTCCACCCATCCCTGGCAGAGGAAGGTGAGGAGGCAAATGCTAAGAGAACTTAATTATGCTTTCCTGTGCTAAGGACAGCTGAAAGTTTGAACTCAAGAGCAAATTAATAACTCCTGCTGAAACACTGTCCAAGATTTCCCTCAGAAATCACCAGTTCCTTGATAAGACAACATTTTGTTAAGAAGACTTGGTGAAATGTTTAGTTTCAGGTAGGCTGGAGTATTTTGTTTTGACTTGCGTTTCATGGAACTGTAGACATGTTGGCTGGAAGGGACCACTGGAGGTCATGAAGTGCAGCCTTCTCTTCAAATATGACTGTCACCAATACCAGATCAAGTCGTCGTAGCTCTGTCTAGCTGAGTCTTGAAAAGGTTACAGGTGCTACAGTCTCCTTGGGTACCTGCTACAGTGCTGCACCACCCTTTCCTGTAAAGACATTTTCACACATGTCCAGTCTGAACCTCTGCATTGCAAAGTCTGAGTGGTAACAGCAGAAGCTCTTTGTCCTCACCAAAGCAAGGCACCTCAGCCTCATTGAAACAAATAAATTTTCACACCTCCTAAACAAAATGTTTTCCCCAGTATTTTATTTCACAGGAAAGCCTCTCATCTGGGCATGTTTCTTTCCTGGTAAGAACTGTGAACTTGTGAATTTTTTCCTGAAAAGAAAGAAAAGTTTTGACAAGCTCTGACAATATGATGATTTTTAGCATAAGCATAGTGGTACATACCAATCAGAAGCTGAAGGTTGGGAGAATTTGTACTGGAAATGAGGTTGAAATTAAAAAGGATGATACCAGCTGGTATGGCTAGGTTTATGGTAGACAGTCCTTCAGCTGGAGTTATTTAGTCAAAACTGGGTACCTTTCTAAGAGGTGACACAACACAAACAACTTTCTTCAGTAAGTGCTGAAATTGCTGAGTGAGTTGTTTCCAGCCCATGTTATCCTGAAGTTTGTATTAGTCCACATGACCCCTTCTGACTTTAGATGTGGTTCCTGTAGCAATATCAAAAGGCCTTAAGTGATGATCAGGACACTGTAAGTGCATACAGCACTCCTTGCCCCCAAGGGTCAGCAATTCAGGATTGAATAAGAGCTAGTTTCAGACCTGCTTCTTTCTATCTAGCCTGAGACAGGGATGGAGTTAAGGGGGTAAGAGCTATTGAGAGGAGGAAAAAAAAAAAGAAAAAAAGAGGAGGAAAGGGTGGAAACTGTGTTTGAAATGTAGCGCTAAAGACAGGGAGGTGTGGTGCTGCATACGTCTGAGGGAATGGGGGAAGGAGAAAAGATGGGGCCAAAGCAGGGTGGGGAGAAGTAGAGGGTACTCCTTCAGAGGCCCTACGGGGAGTGACGATAACCAAAGCAAATACCAAAGGCATAGCTGAATTGTTTCTCTCACCATTATTTCTGTAGCTTACTTGTGGGGTCTGGGATCTTTTTTTTTTTCTTCCTTACTTCATTCCTTTCTTTTCTTTGCTTGTCTTTCAACTTTTCTCTTTCTGCCAAGAATCTTCAAAATCCTGAGGTGGTGTAATGTCCCCTGAAGTGCTTTTGATTCATTGTCTGAGGCCAGGTTCATGAGGGCCAGGGCTGTTTGCTGTGGCTATTTGCTTTCAATGAGCAAGTTCAGCAGCCTGTGGATATTTCTTTTCTAGCTCTGCATAGATGATGTGGATCTCTGCCCTTGCAGGATAAGATAGAGCAAAAAATAGACCCTGGGAAAGTGGACAGGGAGCAGAAAAGCAAAGGGAAGAGGGGTCAGCAGAAAGACCTGGAGGATGAACATGAGAAGGGTTTATGGGTAATGTGCTGGCTCATTGTGGTAGCGGTTAGAGCCACAACTAGCCTGCAGGTGCTGCAGTATTGCTGTAGGGCTCAGTTATGTGGGCCCTCTTATCTTCAGTTTTCAATGCTGGTGCCTTTGAAATGAGATGGCCACCACATGTAACTTGAGATTCTGCTGACCTTAGATAGTAAAGATATCTTCACTAAGCAGGGGAAGCCTGTGACCCAGTGGCTAGCTCTGACCGGGTTAGGGCCTCAAAACAAACTTACTGCTTGCACTACCAAGCAAAGAAAGACAGATGCTTACATGGGCTGGTTGTGGGCCCATCTATTTACCTGAGAACCCACCAGAGTTTTCCAGCACCTTCTGTTGCAAAGCCCTTTCTTCATCCTCCAAAATCTTTTCTGGAGCTGCTTCCAAAACCTTCCCTGCTCCAAATTCCAGCGTGCTGCAGCGTAATCAACCACAAGGTTTCCTACTTGGCCAATCCTGAACTAAGAGCCCACTTCTGAAGTAAACTTGGATTCACCGTATCTTGTGGCTTCCTCTTTTAGAAGTAGAAAAGCAAGTGTCAAAACAGGCTAGCCAATGAGGATTCTGGTATCTGCCATCAGGAAATAGGCCACAAGCATCTGAACAACTTTATTTGCAATGGGAGAATTCTGTTATTGTAGTTAGTGTAAAATATTTGTAAGCAGGCAAGAAAATCAAGTTGGCAATCTCCTCCCCCCCGCCGCCCCCTCCAAACAAAAGATGTAACAAGCCTAACTTTTTTTCTATTCTCCCTTTCTTCTGCCTGATCATTTGCTCTCTCTGTGGTTCAAGCCAGCATTGCATTTACCCAGGTTTACAGACCCCAAGTATTTGGGGTGAAGCCACGTGAGCTGAGTATGGCTGTTACAGTATTTAACAAGCACTTAGACTGCCCTTTCAGAGGTATTCAGCCTCCCCTGTTGCAGCTTCTATTAGGTTTATAAGCATAGCTACCAGTATGCACCCAGCATATAAACACCATCCAAATTAAAGAAACAGTCTGACATACTTGTGTGGGTCATATAGTTTTGCTTCTGCAAGTGTAGAGGATTTATTCTTCCTTTCACTGCTCACCCACGATTAGATGATGTTGTACGTAAGCCACTACATTGTTGTCTTTCAAGGCAGTGAAATACATGTGTGGGTTCCTGCAAAGATTTGTGTACAATTAGACATTAAGCCTGTAGATTGGATGCCCCACTTAGCATGAGCAGACACACAACTGCCTTGGCCCACTAGATGAGAAAATCATACGCTGTAGAGAATAGCAAGAGCTTACTGCCCTAACCCTAATCAATGCCAAAATGTGTTCCTTGAAAGAAACCCTTCATATGTGACCTCTCAGGCGAGGAGGATTTGTTGTTTGGCAGAAAGGGCGTTGAATCCATCAGAGACTGGCATGTCACCAGACAGGTCATTGGTGGAATTTTAATAATGACTTCAGGGTGGCTACTCAACACAAACAGTACCTTCCTCCCTGTATGCCTTTCCCATGATGCTAGAGGTGGATATACTTGCTAAAATAGTCTATATTTCGCTACTTCCCATGTTTGCTAACTCTGGAGCTCCTGAGCTATGATGTTTTAGCTCCTCAGTAACGCAGTAACAGGCTTGCTGAGTGCACTCAGTGCCATACTTGCAAGCTGAAGGCTTTATTTATAGTAGTATTTATTTATATGTTTGGGGGGAGGGGTTTAGAAAGAGTGCACTAACTAAAACTGGTTGTAAAATGACCTTTCTCGTAGCGTAAAGATACGAGGTAATATGTCTTTAGCTTCTCCCTGGGCCACAGATGAACCAACTGACTTTAAGCACTAGAAGAAAGGCCAACAAGGCAGTTAGCATATGTTAGCCAAACCCAGCCAGAGCTAGACCACTTGCCCTGACTGTCAACAGTCAGTAATGTTGAAAATAAAAGCTGCAGTGTAGACAACATGCAACCAGTAGCCCCTCTCTGATCCCTAGGTAATGATGCATGTGTTATGTCACCTCTCTAGCATCTTATTTTGTTACTTGCAGAGCAGGGGAAAAAAAAAAAGCTTACCAATTTTCTTAGTATAGACAAGGCCTAAGGGACTAAGCATTGTTTGGGAAAGGCTGTTCTCTGTAGAAGCTGTATTGATTCTTGGGATAGAGGGAAGGAGAAGAGACAAAGCTTTTCCCTCTGAGAGTGAAATGACAATTGCCAATGAGAAATCCAGCAAATCTTGTTGAAAGTCTGAACACAGGGGGGCAATCCATCCTTGGTTTGTTTCCACTGAGCCCTGTGCATTGTATGAGCATTTAACCTGGTCTGCGGTATGAAAGATGCGCCTTCCTGCCCTGGGACAATGGCACTCTTGGCATTGGTACAGAGAGCACTGTCAGGAGTGGGAGATCTGTGGAGAAATTGGAGGATCCAGAAAATTCAAAGAAGGGGCACAGATACAGCTCCCTCCAGAATGTGTGTAGGATGGGGGAGAGGCCCAAAGAGAGCACCTCCGTTTCCCACTTGCCAAGTGCTCCCTTCTGCACAGAGCTGTGAGATCTCTTCCCCCATCAGGTAAAGCTGAACAGCCATTGATTGGCAGCAAGATGGAGCAATGAAGGTGGATCAATGTGAATTGGATTTTTTTAACTTTAAATAAAATTTGTATCGGCATCAAGTTAATTAATAGAGAGCTGTCAGAGGGCTCCTTGGCACATCAGCGTGTTAGGAGGCAACAGTACCCTTCGGGGAGGTGGTGGGAGGAGGCTGCAGGAAAAGGGATTCAGCTAGCAGCAAGCTGAAATTAAAAAAGCAGGCCAGTCTTTTTCTTGGCCCGGTTTCAGCATTTTTTCCTCCTTCCTTAGAGATTGCTTTATCTCTACTGATGTGCCATCCCTTTTTTTGGCTTTTTGTTGTTATTGTTGCTTGCAATCTGAAATCTTTCCTCCCCCTTGTAATGGAAATGTTGTTCTACCGATTTCATGTGTTGGCACAGCTGTTTCTGGTTTTGCTTACTTATTCCACTTACATTCTCTTCCAGTAGGACAGGTGATGAGAAATGGGACAGCAGCAGTAATGCCTGAAAGAGAGGGGTGTAGGTGTATTGGTTTGCTTGTGTATCCTGCAACCCTAGGCTTGCTGGTGTATGTGACTGAACAAGGCCCAAAAAAGAAGTTCCTTCTGTCCTTCTAGAACACCACTGCTCTAGGAGCCTCAGCAGGAGACAGGGTGGATGGTGGGGTGCAGCTTACCTTTCAGACAGAAATAGCACATCGGAGATTCCTAGGGATCTCTGTAGCCAGCTGGTTGTAGACTTCAATGGGTACAGGGACATGTGGAGTAACCCCAGCATCTCCTGGCAGACCTACATGAGGGCTTGAGGTGCATGTGTATAGGCACATTTCAGCTGACCCTCTGAAGCATAGTGACTTAAAGAGCCTGATCCCACCTGATTTTTCATTAAACTTGCCCAAAGGATAGCAACATTGGCCCTTCTCTGTGAGGAAGGTGGCTTGTGATGGGGAGACCCAGGATTGCGTAGGCTGTGCTGCAGGCCTGCCTGCCTCCTGAGAGGCTGGCTCATTGCATCACTGATCAATGTCTCTCCGCCACTGCCTCTGAGCAGGGACATGACAGAAACAGAGGGAATGAAGACCAGATGCAGTTTCCATGGCAACATCCAAAAAAGAGGAAGAGTAACTGGGGGTGGGGAGATCTTAAAAAAATAATAATAATAAAAATAAAGCCTTACAGAGATTTAGGCTTCGTACATCAGTGAATGAGCTTTGATGCTGGCTTGCCCAGTGCCGGAGGCTGCTTTTTTCACTCTGTGTTTTCTCCTCCATGAGGAGTAGTGTGCGGGGAAGCTCTCTCATTGCCTGTTCCAACCTCCAGCAGCTCCCTTTAGGTGGCAGAGATAGGGTCAGGTGCTGACTTTCATCCAGCACGCTCCTACTCAGGGCCCGAGCATCCGAGCCCAGGGTGCAGGAGGAAGCAGGGTGAGACCTCCCAGTTATTCCAGTCCCTGCCTCTCCTCATGAAGAGTGCATTAGGCAATAGTTAGAAATAGTATGTCAGAAAATAATTGGGAAATTAGGCAGCAATGGGACATCTTGGGGCTACTCCAGGCCCAGCGGCTTGCACTGGCAGTAGGATTGGTGCTTAGGGCACGTTCCTGGGTGTAGGAGAGCTCCCAGCTGCTCCTGCAGGCTTTGGAGGAGCTGAGGGTAGCTGTACTCCCAGCCTTTCCCAGCAGGAGGCACAGGGAAAAATGGTATAATGGAGCTGGTTTTGTGAAAGGCTTTCATCTCCTCAGAAATTCTCCTTTCTCTGATTTCCATGCATGCCCACTTATCCCATTATCTGTGTCAGGAGGAAAACAGAATCATCAGCAGTCGTGATTTGTATCTCTGAAGATTTTCTTCTCTGTACTTAAGCAAAATCCCCTCTTAACTGCTTCTTGTCCTTGCCTTCGTAGGTTAAAGCATTTTGGTTCATGATTTTTCTTACATCATGTCCTTACTTCAGCATTCAATCCTATTGCTGCCTCTTATTGCTGCTTTTCTTAGGCTCCCAGATATGACCTAACATGGAGCCCAATAATACAGTATACTTAGACCTGGATCAATAAAGGTTTTAGATGCCTAACTCCTGGCACTGCTTTGGTGCTTTACTCTTTCAGATCTTCCCTGTGGAGCTGTAAAATTTCCATTTTACAGAGCAGCACGCTCAAGTAGGAGTTTGCTGATACTAGTAGACGAAGTCGTGAAAAAGCTGCAAATACTGTTCAGGGGTTACTATGTCTGTTATGAGAACCTAAAGTTGTCTCCCTGCGTGCCATGAGCTACTAAGCATTATTCTGTAGAGACCTCATGATACCTTCCCCACACAGCTGTAGCTGTGATCTCTGGCACTGGAGCTCCGTCTTTCCTGCTCAGATAGGAGCTTCTAAGGAAACTGCCATGTGACAATCCAGAGACGACTTCAAACACAAAACCTAGACAATACCACATTATGGGGGACTACAAACCTAAGTCAGGTTTTCTGGTCTATAATGGCTGCTGTTGTTAATGCTGAATGTCTGTTCTGATTCTGGGAGTCTGGGCCAGCTGCCTGCTCTTTCGTCTTGAGACAGAGTTGGGTCATAGCATTCCCTACAGCATCAAGCACCCTGTGTGGGATGCGCTGAACTCAGAAAGATACGGCAGAGAGGTTGGGCTGTTTTGTTTAGTGTTGCAGTGAGGTGTTTGCTTTGACATGTGTTTGTCACAAATAGGCAGGTATAAGTAAAATGTATATAGTGGTGACTGGACGTGAATGTATTTGCTAAGATTAGATTGAAATCCAAGCTGTCCACAAGTCTGTGGTCTCAAGGTCTATTCCTACTGCCAGTAGGCTTTGCTTGTAAAACTGCTGCACTCAAGGACAGCAGCAAAGCACCAGCTTAGTATTTATACTCCCAACAAACACCACATCATTAAGAAAGTTTTCTTTCTTTTCCTTCTTCCACTTTTTTTCAAAGCCTTTGCCTCATGTTTAAAACAGACAAGATCCTTATCACTTCTTAGTTGCTGTGACTGTTCCTGGAGATACCTACAGCAGAAGTGGTCTTGCTTGAAGTCATTCTGTCTACCCGGGGAAGGCCTGCCCCTGTGGCTGGAGGTGTAGTTTGCTAGATGGTGCTACCATGAAATTATGCATTTCTTTTCTAATGAGATCATTAGAAGTGCCGTGCTTGTCGCTGATTAGAAGTTCCTAGAATAGAACTTGCTGTTTTCTCCTAATTACATTATATAACAGTGTAATTCACAAGGATAGTAGTTAAGACAAAGTATATGGATTTAGGAGATTGTTTTCTGCTTCTGTGGTTTCTTTTGTTGTTGGTTTTGTTTTGTTTTGTTTTAAGGAGCTACCACAACTTTTTTGTATGACATTTGGGTAAGTCGCTTAATATTCTCTGCAGCGAAGATCCTCAAAAAGTAAATAGACACGTAGATCATTAAGTATCTAATTATCTTTGAGGATATGGACTTCTGTTCCCTAGATGCCAAATGGGGGGATAAATTCAGAGATGCACGTAAAGCCCTTTTGGATACCACAGTAAATATTACAAAAGCCAGTAAATAGTAGTGTGTATATTATTAATCTATTTTACTGGAACTGGATCTGTTGCCATACTATTGATTGTCCGTGGAAATTGTTAAGCTCCTTATAGTTCAGAAAGAGACAGTTCTAAGCTGCAATCAAGTGATCAGCTCATTGAGCATTGGGGATTGAAAGCAAAGACTCTGTAAGATGGGGTGAAGCTGGGACCAAGATTGTACATTTTTGTTTGCCCTTTTAGCTCGGAACTATAGGTTTCCTAGCTAAGCCTATTTTAAGATCTTGGGTCATCATCTGTTATAGCTGGCTTTTTTAATGAAGCAGATAGGATATGGGTGAAGTAGACTCTGAAAGACCCAAAACACAGGGTATATGGGTGAAAAGTGAAAATAAGAGAAACAACATAAGCTGATTTTTATATATGTATATATGAACAGAGAGAAATGTAGCANCTGTATTTCTCTCTGTTCATATATTTTTATATACCTATAGAAAGAATACTGGCCAATCTTCTGATACTAAGGTATTTGTTACAATGGAAAATGTGCCCAGTTAGTATGATAACATCAAGGTCATTGGTTAATTATAAGGCCTTATCAAAAATCTTGTTGAAAGTACTGACTTTCCAATGACATCCAGCTTAACCCACAACCCTCTTAAGAGGAAATTGAGGTAGACAGTCGAAGACCTTTGGTCAAAACTGTATTGCTTATTTAGGATGTAATGCTTTAGCAACCAAAGCTTCTGTTACCTTGAACTTCAAGCCAGCTAGCAGAATGTACCTTTCCTTGCTCAAAGAAGTAAACAGTAAAATTAGGACCAATAGTAAAAGCAGTGCACTAGCAGTTAAGAGTACAGGGCTCAAAATGACCTCTTTGGGTCATCAAATCCAGTCCTCTGGTATTACTGGCAGTCAGCTCGTAACTCTTTTCATAAGTTTTGAGCCCATGGAGGAATGTTGGCATGGATTTATAATAATCAGCAACTCCCTGCTCTGAAGGGCTTAACACCTAAAGCCCCCTGTTGTAAACAGATGGATGACACCAAGAGGGACCCAAGGGCTACAGAGGACAGAGATGATGATAGGTAGGTCTCCTAGCTGTGCCAGTAATTGTGAGATGGAGGAAGTTGCTTGCTAGCAACACAATTCATAACCTATGTATGGTGTCTCATGTGACAACTTTCTGAGGACAGGTTTTAACAGGTGAACTAGGAGGACAATATGGTGGCAATGTGATCCATGGACTTGTATGGATAGACAGACTGGTGAAAAATACCTTGGCTTGGTAATGCTTCTTTATGTTGTTTTTCCAGAATAAAATGTTGAGACCAAAGTTATATACTATCACTTCATTCCCAGACTTTTTTTGGTGTAGGACATAGGACATTATAGCATTGAATTAGAGTTGAACATTTCTGTGACATTTTCTTGCCTACTATCTGTCCACTATGGCCACTTAGCTATCTCAGATGCTAGTTATCAACATACTGCAATCAGTCCTGCTTCCACAGCGGTTTTGCTTCAGTAGGAATGGGTCAGACAGATAAGTGTGTTCACCCTTCCAGACTGGATCGTGTCCTAGGATACATGTCTACAGGGCTCCCACTGAAGTTTGCAAACCCTTGCTGAATACATCTCTGAGCAGAATTCAGTCCAGAGTGCCTTGATTTCTCTCACTCCAAGCTCTGATCCTCAGGACTTTATTGGTATGCCATACTGTCATTTTCCAAGCTGGCTATTCTTTACTGATGAGCATGTAGCTTTCCTCATCTTGGTTGGCCTGACCTACTCACCCTTTCTTTCAAAGGGTACTAAATAATTAAATAAATGCCAGTGACACTTTTACCTAACTATTGTTCTTAAGCATTAAATCACTCACACATTAATTGAAACTTCCTCTTCCTTCTCTTTTCCATCCAACCCCCAACAAGATTTTTGCCTTCATTTGCTTTCATGGGTCTTTTTTTTCCCCTGCCTTTTCTTTCACTTCAAGCGTTCTCAGAGGGCACCTAAAGTTCTTTGGCTATGCAGTTTTGAAATGTGCAATTTGGCAGCAGCATGAGCCTCAGATTGAATTAAATTAACTTGAGGCACTCTGAAATTTTTTTTATTAAATTACTTCTTTCAAAGTTACTACAGAACATTCCACTTATTAATTTTTTTTTTATATTATTAAATGAAAGGAAGAAAGGGGGAAAAGGACATGAGTCAGGATTTGTTTAGGTTTTAGGGTTTTGCTCTTGCATACTTCCCTGCAGTTTTATAACAAGTTTCCCCATTTAGAGAGCTTGTGGAGCCTCATGCATCTCCTCCACTTTTGGCATGTATTCAACAGCACACTAGTTTAGCACTCTTAGGAACAGCCAAAGCTGATTTGAGCATCACTATTGTCTGTTAGGGATCCCTCAAATTCACGTGCTTGATTGTCATGGAAACTACATATGCCAGTTAGGCAGGTGTTTGTATTATCACAGAGCTCAGAGAAACTGTGAGATGAGACAGCCCATAGCAAGAGGGGTCCTTTAGTCCTAGAGGTCAAAATATACCATTTCTGAAAAGGACTAAGCAGGTAGAGTGAAAGTGTTGGGGAATGGCTTTTGGACAGTGATGATGATGACAGCCAGCCACTGCCTGCTACAGGAAGCCCTGTATTGATCGTCAGTACCTGGATAGTGGTGGAGGAAGGTAGGATTTGGTGGTTTCTTGGGTTATTCCTTTCTCTCCTACTGCTCTAGATGGTCACAGATGTTGCACCTTCCAAGGTATTGTTGCAGCTCAATGCTACTCTATCTGTTTTTGATCTTGGCTCCCCTCTGGCCTTCATTATTCCTGAAGGGAATTAGGCTGTGGAGCAAACCTGCCTTCTCCATACCACCTTGACAGAAAGGAGTCTAGATTCCATGTGTGAGTTAGGTTTTAAAACAAGTGTTTGTCATCACCTTTAACAGCCTTCTTAAGGCTGAATACCTAAGGTTTTGGCTCTGCCGTGATCATGTTAGGAGGTCATAAAGTTACGTGTGTGATGGCAACAGCATTCCCAGAGCTGTGCAGAGGGTCTTGTCCTAACTGCAAACGGGCAGTGGCTTTGCCTTTTGGTCAGAGAGAAGGTAGAAGCTGTCTTGACCCAGAAAAAAGAGCGCTTGCAATTGTGTTTCCTCTAGAAGCTCAGGTATCACAGAAATAGAATGTAACGTTACTGTGCTCCAGTGGAGAAAGCGTCAGAGATCCTACAGCTCGAGGTGATTGCAAGTCAGTGACCCTTTGAAAAGGTGAGGGCGGAAGCCTGCCCCACAAGTGGATGCGTCTCTTGGCAGGAGTCACAGATGGGATGGGCCTGCTTTTGGCTCCCCCAGGGCCATGATCAACCAAGGGCTCCTGAGCAGGGAGCACCCTGCACCAGCACCGTTAGCCTTGGGCAAAAATGAGCCATTGGTGCTGCTGGCAGTGTGATTGAAGCACTGGGTGCCTTGTACCACCCATCTGCAGTGGTTCAGGCACTGGTGCAGGTGTGACTGAAGGGAAGGGATAGTACTAGGTCCCTCTGCTGAAAAGGATGGGGACTACTGGTGGAAAACTTTCACCAGAGATTTCACTTGGAGGTTCCAGGAGTTGCTGAGGGAAAAGGCTCTGCTGTAAACAGCCAAGGAAAGTAACAAAAGGAAGGTTAGGGCTTAGTGCCTTTTTTCTTTCTTGTTCTCTCCCTCATTCTGCACCTGGCTTCTTCCTGCTGTTTCCTCGCAGGCCTTTTGGAAGCCAATCTCTGTGCAATTGGCTGATATAAAAGTTCTAATTGGCTCAATTTGCTACATTTTCTTGTTCATTTCAAAAGAAACAATTAGAAAAAAACTTCTGAACTTAAAAAATATAAGTTTCCAGAAACAGGTACATTTAGGTTTTGTATCTATAACCCTGTCTGTCTGCATCAATAACTGATATTGTTCCATGTCAAGAGATGCTGCCTTCCCTTGGGGTTACTAAAAAAGGATGTGGCCATGGTTGTCTTTAAAGAGAAAATAACAAATGACCTGTTTTAGCTTCTGTTTTCCTTGGAAGTAGAAGGACATCTGTGTGTGTGTGTGTGTGTGTGTAAGAGAGAGAAAGGAGGCTGACTGACTTGAAAACACGTTCCTGGTTTGTTTACTATAATTGATGAGGAACAGTTTGACCTGAAGAATCAATCTTGTGTCTTACTTCTGATAACTCCAAAGGACGGGAGAAATCAGAAATAAGCCACTGAAGCAGATAGAGGGAAGGATAAACAAGGGACAAGAGCAGGAGGAAAAGGAGAGGAACACGCATGCAGATTGCCCCATCTCACTCCATTCCTGGAACAATATAGCAGTGCAGAACTACCAGATTTCCAAGAACATAATATGAGAATTGACTATTAGATAATATTCAAAACTTTTTCAGAAAGCAAATTGGTTTTATTAACCAGTACTTTAATATGTTTTCTTTTTCTGTCTTAATCTTCCACTTTTTACTGAGAGATTTTAAGTGGTAAATGTTTAGTTGTGTGCAGGCTTTTGTTTCAAATTTCCTTATCACTCTTATCACTGTAGGAAAGAGAATGAATTCTTGGATATGTATTTCCTGTAGTATAGATGCACTTTTGGTGGTATTATTTTGCTGTATCTTTCCCTTTTTGTCAGACCAAGCCTTTCAAAATTGCCTGCTCAACTATGAAGGTTTTATAAGGAAGAGAACAACACGGTCAGAACTCTGCAGATGCTGGAAAAAACCAATATAATCTTGGTATCAGGGACAGATCCTGCCTTGGGGATAGCCATCCTCCACAGAACTTTATAACCTTCAGTAAAATCTTCAGACATATTTCCCTCTTGTCCTAAGTGTGGACAGTGCAAATGCGATCACTAAGCATGGCACCGCAAGATGCCAGAGCAGAAAGCACACAGCACCTGTCTGGTAGCCATCAGGGCGGATTTCAGTAGCTATCGCCAATTCTGCAGAGACAGGCAGGCAGCAACTCATGCTGAGGGAAAAAACAGGGCACACAGGAGAAAAGTACAAAGTCTTTCATAATGGCCACTTTTTGGTTTTCCAACATAAAATACCTATGCAGTCTCTGCTTAGCAGTACTATCTTGATTAAGTGTGTGTGTGTGTGTATATATATTATTGCTCATTTTGTTTGATGTTGTTCCCTGAAATCCCTTTTGTTACACACTTGCGTATACACCCAGCTCTTATACAAAAATCTTATACTGAGATCTTCGCCAGCTAAGAAGCCAGAGAGCTACCACTATATCATATTGCTTCATCTCTCTGTGGGTTCTGTGTGGCCCATATAAGAAAAAGTATCTTAGGAATGTTTTAGGTGAACTATTTTTTTTTTTCTTGCTGTGTCCGTGGGTTCAAACAGACTGCAAAATGTGCAGTTGCTGCATCTCTAATAGTGTGTCTGTTAGATCAGAAGGTAGAGTTAGTTTCTTCAAGTGAAGTGAAACAGATTTGGGTTGGAGCAAAGATTGATTGAGTAGGGGAAGTTGAGAAACACCAGTGGAATATATTTGAAAAGGTTTTCAGGGACCAGTAGAGAAGAAAGCAAAACCTACATGAAGTAAAGTAATATTTTGGAATGAGTCCTAGGAAAGACAGGCTTGTGGGCAGAGTGCAGGGAAAGCAGTAAACGATGTATAATGAACCATGCACTTGTTCTGTAGTTTTGTTTTGTTTTTTAAACTTTGTTGCTTCAGTATCCCTTCTGGAGCACGCTGTGCAGGAATATGCTGTTGCTTTTTGCTAATTAAAACATCTGGTAGCACTTTATAGAACTCTGGCCTTTAAAATAGTGGGAAGCAGACAGGGTAATGAATTTAATCTTGAATAGCTTAATTTGTTATCTGGTTTGAGCTCAGGAGCCTCTGTCCAGATTACTTGCTGCCTGGACTGACTCACAAAAACAGATGGGTCAAAATGTTTCAAGTGTAAAGTGCTAATCAGGAAGAATGTACCAGAATCTTGATCCCAGGTAAAAACAAAAAATTGAATGTTTTTTCAGATTCCTTAGCCATTCAGCAGAGTTGAGATTTTCTTCTTCCTAACTAGAGCAACCTTCAGCCTGGTCAATACAGAGAATGGGAGACCTTCAAAAGCAGGGTACTGTATGAGGTGATGTGTACTTCCTCTGGATCGATGTTGAATGAATAATCCAGTGTGGTTTTAGAGGGTGTTGCAGTGCTTTAAGCTCAGTACTTTCTGTTGAGCCATAAAGCAAGGTGGGAAGTGGTTCCTTGACAGTCAGTTCTGAACTTCTGCCCCGGTAGAATAATAGGCTGGGTCTGGAGTAAAACCTTCCCCTGAGGAGGTGTGTTGTGGTGAGCGGCAGCTGAGGAACTGAAGGGGCATTTATCTCCATAGTGGTAGCATTTGACTCTTTGTGGTTTCCACAAATCTCCTTTAAAGGCATTGATCGCCACTGTCGGCACGATTAGTGGAAGCGGTCATGCAGAACGTGTTTGTAAAAATGTTTTAAAAAAAAAATTCTTCTTGAACATACCAAATCTTGTAAAGGATCTAACTATGCTGGGAAAGGGAAAGGTCAGCTTTAAAGAACAAGGGATGGCTTTCTTTTCAGCTGTTTTATTAGGGCAGAGTTTTGATTTTTATTAAAGTAGAGACTTGCATCAGTGACTGCAGCCCAGCATGCTCTGTGTAGAGGACATGCAAACAGCTTTGCCTGTCTGGAGAAGTCTGCCAGTGCCTGCCCCCCCCCACCAAGCCCCCGGTCTGCGCTGTGACCCTCACAGTTTTTCAATTCAGAGCTCCTGTGATAAAGCTCTGCCAGGGCCCCCAACTTTGGACCAGCAACTCTCTTACCTCCTCTTTATTCCTGCGCTGGTTTCAAACCCCACCTCAAGACTGATCTCTTGAGCTTTGAAGCAGGTTGTAGATTTACCTGAAAACTCAAATATGTTTTCTGCTTTGTGTTTGTGTGTGCATTAGAGAACACAGCGGGAAAACCAATCTTTTGTCCGGATGGCTAGAGCTAAGTAAAGTTGACCTTAATACAGAACTGTGCCAGGTATCCCAGATACAATTCACTATGGATATCCCTTGAGTGCCCTATAAGACTGTCTTCCAGTACTTAGATGGAGAGCTCTGCACTGATTTTGAGGACCTACAGGGTATGTCCAAAATGCATGATGCCATGTGGTATCAAAGTTCCCTGAGATGGCTCCACGTGAGTTGGTATATCCACATGGCAGAATGCAGCATTGGTCTTGGGTCCTACAAGCGGGGAAAAAAAACAACCACCAGTTAGCTAGGGGACTGACTGAGCACAGCACTGTTGCCCATGGAGTTTGGACCCTAACTAGTTTACAGATCAGTCCAGGATTGCGCGTTGTGTGTTTATATGCTGAGCATCAAAGGGTATATGGTTTTACATGGAGCCACTGCATGGAGAAGCCGTGATGTTTTGGGGTATTGCATTGCTACATCCTCAACTTCTTCCTGCAGGGCAAATGCCAATGGGTGGCAGTGCTAAACGGCACTCCGCCTTTCTGTAAGCACTGTCGGTGAGGGACTGGAGGGAAGATGGTGGATAAGGGAAAAGGGCAGTGCAGGCAGGTGGTGTGATGGGAGATTAATTATCTGCCTTCAGTGTCAAATGACAGGTTAGTTAGAGCAGAGCCCCCAAGGGCCATGGGGAGATGTTTGCTTTTTGCCAGTCGCATCCCTTGTAAATAGCACTGCTTGCTCCGGCTGCCGCCCTGCATAACAGCAGGCTAATCACGTTTGTCATTCTCAGACAGTCCTCCTCTGCAGTATCGTTTGGGCCACTAAGAAGTTGTGATGTGTTTGGGCCCGCTGGGGAAATGGCCGTGGCAGGGAAGGAGATGAGCTGTGAGCGCTGGAAACAGGATGTGGGCAGCTGTCTGGGGAGGTCTACCATGGCACTCGGTGCTGGGCCTGGGCCAGAGTCTCCCTCCGCTCTCCCTGCCCTCTTCCTCTGCAAAACAAATGCTTCTTATTTGTTACTTGGAAGATCAATGGAGTTCAAAACCTTGTGGGCATATCTTGGTTTTCTAGTGCTGCGTCTCAGTGTGGTAAAGTGGCCCAAGTTAAGCTCCTTGCTGCTGGGGTTAGGCTGCTTCCAATATTTGAGCTAACTCATTTGTGGCTGATAGGTGTACAGATCTACTCAATGCAGTGATGATCTTTGTGTAGCATCAGGACAGAGCTGGTGGTAGCCTGCATTGGCTGCTACCAGAAAAGTGTGTTTCTGTGGGAGGGGAGGGAGAGGGATCAGATTTCCACTAATTTCCTGCTGCCTTTTTGGCTAAGCTCTGCAGTTCTTGCAGAGGACTTTCCAAGGACCTGGGTCCTCTCTGCTCTGAGGAATGCACTGATGATTTTATCTTCCTGTAGTAGCTGACCCTGGCAACCACAGAGGAGAAGGAGCAACTCCTCTAGCTCGTGTGTTTGCTACTGGAAAATGTGTGATTCTTTTACTGATAATCTGTTGCATTTCTTTACGAACTGCCATGTATCTGTCACGTGCCAGCTGTAGGATGGCCTGTCTGGGAATACTTGAAGCTCCAGTTGCTGAGCTATGGTAGGAAGGAATGTTTTTTCTGGTTGATACCGCAGACTTCATCTGGGGAGTATGCATGTCTAGGGCTGTTTAATTTGATCCTAATCGTTGCATAGGTTGAAACATTTTCCCGCTAAGGACTTTAGTTTTTCCTTGGGATGGACCTACCCAAGCTCCTGTGACTCCCTATAGAGGTGATCTCATATTTGTGTCAGTTTGCATTGACTTTACTCTGATCTGGTAGTCCTGGATCAGCTATCCATACGCTCGGTGCTACTAGTGATTTAAATGTGCTTGCTGGGAATTGGCTAAAGGCCACAAAACTTATTTCACACAGAGGCCACCACAGAGCAATGGGATGGCAACGGTAATGATTTTACTGTGCCAGCAGAATGCACAGGATTCTAACTCATAACCTAGTGGAGAAAGGTTTTGTGAACTAATGTCTTTATAGTAATGACTTATATAGCTCTGTCTGAGCTATCCTCCTTTTTCAGTGTTGCAAGGCTCATCCAAACCCCTTACGCAAAGCCAAATCCCATCCCTTTGATCTCTCCGCGTGGACCCCCCCCTCCTCTTCGCAGTTCTGGTTTCTGTGAGCTCTATCTATGTAGGAGGTTGCACTCTGACTTTTGAGACCATGTGGACCTGGAACATATTCCTGTTTGCAGCAGACAGATGTTCACACCATGCTATCCATCCTGAAAAAGGACTCCACCGCATTCTTGCCCATCTGCTAATTCTGCAGACCCAGCCAGTGGCCTTAATCCACCAAATAATTAGTTCCAGTTTTGGATAATGTTCCTTCCACCTGGGACTCTTATGCCCAACTATATTTCTCAAATGCTTTTTGAACTACTGTTTGCACCCTTTCCAAGAGTCTCCTGAGAGAGCAGAAGTCCTACAGAGAAAGAGAGAGAAGGCTCCAAGGAGGTGCAATGCTAGCATTTTACATGTGCTTATGCCCTCAGCCAAGAGGAAAGCACAGGACAGTTAGCTAGAAATCTATGAGAAACAAAAACGTCCTATCATTGGCAGCAAAAATTCTACAGAGCATCCACATATTAGGGCTAAAATCAAAGCTTTTTGAACAGACCTTTTTGCATCGTTTCCTACTATCTCGACTTTTCAACAGTTTGCCTTCCCTACTACTTTCTCCTTCTAGTCTCTCCTCATTTTCCCCTTTATAGACCTTTCCACGCACACCCACTGTATGCTTTTATATGTATTTATATATGTATAAAACTATATTTTTCCAAATTGTTTTCTCCTATTTCTTTCCACCTCCACTCTTTGGGCAGGATAAAAGCAATGCTTTCTAGAATGAAAAACATTGATAAGTGAAATAAGTGAATGCAGCCAAATTCTTACCACCCTCCTGGTTCTTTTCATTACCATTGTGTTCAATGTCTGGGTGAAGCTTACTAACATGAGCTTGGTTTTACCTGTGCACAGCAGGTCAACAGAGGGGGCTGGTATTAATCAGTGATGCTGTGTTAGGATGTCTTGCACTTGTCTCTTCCTCTCCAGCTTTCTTCCAAGAATGTCATGGGGCAAAGGCTGGGAGTTTTATGTCATTATTTTGCATTGGGACAAAGGTAACTCTTCTCTCCTGTTGCCCTGTCTAAACATGGATGTTTATCAGAATACATTCCCTCAGCTTGATCACAGAAGGTGCTTTATTTCAGAAGGATTCAGTGTTCAGTATGTGCTAGCCATGCAGCTAGCAAAAGGTGCTATGGCCATGGTTTGGGGTGACAGGACAGGGCAAGCCAAGATGTGATTCCCAGTTGTCATTCAGAGGCGATACCTCTGTCAGGAAAGTGTCCTGCTTGGTGCCCAGGCTCTCTGTGAAGGCTGCCCTGTGTCTGCACTGCACTACAGCTGGCTCTTGTAAAAGCCTTTTTAAAGCACGGTTCCCACAGAGGGGGACCTTTAGCATGAAAGGAACAGAATAAAACTGAGGTAATAAAGTCAGGATTTCCTAATGTTGCAGTCCCCACTGTGTTTCCCACAGGTAGATGCAGAGAAGTGGGTTTTCAATACCAACCTGAATACTGGGAAAGAGGGTGAGAGATTTTAAATGTATAGCCAGTCTCTAAAGTTTTCCACTTTAACCTTGAGCGTGTGAGTGCTTTTACATACATGGGTGCTGTATCAGTTTGGGTCAGTGGGCATCTCTGTTCTCTATGTTTTAATGACAGGTAAATTGAGATGCAGCATGTCTTGCTAATAGCATCTCAGTCCTTGCATGCCCTATCCAGGAATACAACCCAAGTCTCCCGAGCCTTGCTTTTTAATCTGACTCTGAGCCAAAACTTTATTAGCGGATTAAGATCTGCGGTCTTATATCTGATAGATTTGAGCTGAAGGACTGTGGAGTTCAGGTTTCTTTTATGGCTTTGCTCTAGAAAACAACAGAATTTTATTTGCCTATGGTGTCCTTGATCTGAGGCTTATGTGAGGAGGGAGCGGGGGAGAAGGAGTGCGGCAGCAAAAGTAAATGAATGAAAGAAAGCAACATGTGAAAGAGGCATTGGAAAGCGTAGACGAACCAGGAAGGGAGGATGCTGGGGCGAGAGGCATGGGGAGAAAATAAGAGAAAGCAATCTGACAGAAGGGGGAGAGGTTATAGGCTAGGGTGGCAGGGGCAGGAAGAGCTTGGGAAGCAAGGAACAGCAAGATATTTAATCTCGGAGTGGCTGCAGCTCTTTAGCCAGGTGGCTGGTGGGATAACTGGCAGGAAGCTGGCATTTACCTGTATGCTAATTCCTCTCTTCCTGCCAGTCTGGCAGGATGAGTGCCTGCTCCCCCGGTGAGATGAGATCATTTGAAAAGCCCCCCTGGCTGCTATTACGAGGAGCAACTGAATGCAGGCCCCAGTGTTGTGGCTTGTGATAAAGCATGGTAGCTGGGAGGGGAGGGGGCTGGTGGCAGTGGGAGCTCTGGAGACAGGCTGCTCATTTAGCTCTGCCAAGCTCTGCATCTGATTAATTATGGAGCGGTTGATAAATAACATTGCGGAGATGCGTAAATCAACGGGAAAGATGCAGGGAGCCGAGCAGGACAGAGGGGCTGGCACTGCTGGGACAGCTCAGCTCGGAGGCTCCTTGTCCTTGGCAGCAGCAGTGCCACTTTCAGCAGTGGCAGCTGGCAAGGGTGGCAGGCCTGGGGGCTGGCAGCAAGAGGTGCAGGAACAGAGGGGCAGGCTGCTGCTCGGGCCCTCATCACGGCTTTCTAGGGAACCGTCCAAGATACGTAGGTGGTCCCTGCTAACACAGCAAGCAAAAAGCCCTTTGTGTAGTCTCTGAGGCATTCATCCGCCCTGTCCCCATAAAAAAGGGCAAGTGCTCTCCTTCGTGGGGAGGCCAAATATTAGGCAGGAAAGGACACTCTCTTTCCTCTAAACTGGGAGATAATCCTTTTTTTCAGAAGACATTTGTGTAGCTCCTATAGGATACTCTCTTCCACCACTGAATACAGGATTGTTCCCTTTGGCTGCAACAGGTGCAGGGCAGCTGCCCAGTGGGATGTGCCTGATGCTCTTGCATACCTTTGAGAGAAGTTTGTCCTGAGGGATGGCTGCCTGTGTCTGGCCATATCATCCTTACATTCCTCACTCTGTATCTTCACTGTTGCCTGGTTTTAACCCTGCTTTCTATTGTCCTTTGTAGGTACGTGTAAATTAATGCTTGAGAACAGGAGAAGGAACATGAACAACTACCAGTTGGCTCTGAGTCAGTGAATGCTTCCATAGATATTAGGCGAAACCTCTCCAAGGACCGTTTAAAGATTCGGGCCTAAAGATCAGGATGTGAAAAACCATCAAGACTTGTGCTGGAGAGTAAACATTGGCATACGTTGATCTACACACCAATGTTTTTGGGTAAAATGAAACAAATACTTAATTAGAAATTAGAGCAGGGCACAGGAATCTATCCTAGGTGCAGCCCTGACTCGTCCTGACCCCTGAGCAAGGAGAAGTCCTCTTCAAATAGGACTAGAAAGTGGCAAATATTGACCTGGTATCAAATTGTGTAATATCTACCAATGTCTGCATCTGAGGTGCAAGGTAGCAGCCAGCAGATGTCTTAATGTTAAAATGAAGGTCCATAACATAATGCAAGTCTTCAATTTCAAGCAGGGGATGAGCACGGAAAGGCTGCTGCAATGAAGTAGTGGCTCGGACCGGTAGGCATGGAAAGAGTCCTGTGGTTTTCTTCTGCAGAATACCTCCCTTCACAGCCAAGGTCTGTTTGCCTGAGCTCTGCATATAGGTGTGCATTTGTGCCTGTGTGTGTAAAAGAGCGGTGACAAGTAGTCAAATCCCAGGGTTGGTGAAATGTGGAGCACACCAGAGAGCACCACAGTGTAACAGCAGATTCTCGGTGTGCTGGGCCAACGACGAGGCAGAAGTGAAAGGAAATGCAGTGACTGAACTTCTTGCCCTCAGCAGGAAGTTAGGCAGCGTTTCTAACTGAATGAACAGTGTAGAAGTAAGCTGGTTTGAAAAATTTATAAAACATGAAATTACTGTTCCCTAAGGGAAATTCACTTCCATGGTACTGTGAAGAGTAGGAGACACCGGTGAGAGGAAAATACCCTTAGTTCTTCCACATATGCTCTCGATCTGCTTCAGGAAAGTGTGGACACAGGATGCTAAACATAAGACATCATGAGCTGTGAAGCCACAGCTGCCTTTGTTGGTTTTTGAGTTTTTTTGTGTGTGTGTGTGTTTTGGGTTTGTTTTTTTCTTTTTTTTGGTTTTTTTTTTGTGTGTGTGGTTTTTCTTTTCTTTCAGTGCAGATAATTAAGTAGTTGGAAGAGCATCAAAACAAGCAGACAGCTTTTGAGAAAAGCAACCACATGGGACTTCTCAGCTTTTAGGTCCCCTATTTCCTTATTCTACCTATTCTCACACTTTTGTTGGTTGTATCTTTGAGCTATCCCTGGAACATGTGAAAGAGAAACTGGCTCTTCAAGTGAATGAGGAACCAGTTCTATTCTTGGCCCTAAGCTCAGTGCCAAAGCTTTTGTAACAAAGCTACAGGGTGAATTTTAAGTGGAAGTGAAGTACCTGATCTGAGCTAGCCAATGCCCCATTCTGCCTTTCCTTCCTTATAGTAGCACAAATCTGAGCAACTCGCCAGATTTAGGGAAAGTTACCATTGTAAATCTGTCTCTGGGACTTGGGTGATCTTTGAGTATTTCCAACTTCAGTACAGTGGCAAAGGGAGGAGGAAAAAAAAAAAGAGTACCAACCTTGTTATTATATTGCCCCTGTAAAAGGTGTTTAGAAAGATCCTCCACTGGTTAAATTTACAGTGGAATATTCCAAAATTAGGATCCATCAATTAAGAAGATTCTTCTGTTTAGGATTCAACAATGTCACTAGAGATCTAGCAACACAATGCTTCTTCTTTTTCTTTTCTTTTTTTTTTTTTCTGACCAATCTAGTCTGAAAACCCCAGATGAGTAAAAGGTAGAAGAAATAACTCAGGTAAGGTAAGAACCACAAGTAATTTAAATCTGCAAAGTGTGTTCTATCCAATAATCTATTTTAAAGAGCTAATAGCACAGTGCAGAAAAAATGTTATAACAATCTAATGAGGTCCCATTAAGTTTCCCTTCCACTGAGTTCTTTTGGGTCCTATATAGGCTAGTAAAATAGGTAATTTAAAACAAAACCTGCTTCTTTAGTCTAAACATGCACTTGGTTAAGAAGGAGACATGGGAGTGGCTGCAGGCTGGATTCTGTTACGTGCTCTGCCATCGAGCTCTGAGCCTGGGACTGCAAAACCTCCCTCCTCTGGGCCAGCACTTCCCAGGTTGTAACATTCTGATTTTTCTTATACATCTAACTGGATAGTGGAAAGCATGATTCCCAGGGGAGAGCTTGGGATGCTATAAAAACATGTATACATGCATACGTACATTCAGATGTATACATCCATGGGGGGGGGTATTTGACCCTCAGAACTGTACAGATGGCACTCAGAACTTGTCAGGGTTTGTTCTTTGTAATGAACAGAGTTTGTAAAGTTATTTGACGTTTATTTTTAGCGTTCTTTCACTGGAGCAAGTGAAAGAACCAGGCTGTGTGATTTTGTTCATCCAGCCATGCTACAGTCCTTAAAGCATCCTGAACAGGAGCAGCTTTGACCCATGCAGGCTTTCAGTCAGAGGAGGCTCATATTTGGGGGAAAGTGGACAGACGGGCTTGTCTTCCCATGAGCTTGATTGCCTTCCACTGGTTTTAATTACAAGCCTTTGCAAAGGTTCCTCTGGGAGAAAATTAGCCATCAGCTGCAACGGCAGCAGGCAAGACACCAGTTCACTCAAGAGCTGTCAGCTAACTTTAGCCCCTGTCTTGCTGAGCCATCCTTTATTTAATCAGGGTCGGAGGAGCATCCGTGCCCAGCACTCGACTCTGCAGGTGGGGAATGATTTACTGCCCTGCTATCAGAGAGCTCTTTAATCTTGTCTTTATGAACACTTAGCACCTACAAATCACCTGTTTGGCTTGAAATACATTGCCTGCTTCATGCCTTGGTGCCCCGAAGGGGATCATGTCAAAGGTACATCTTGTTTACACGACAGGCTGCTTTATGGAAGCAGCCCTACTGCCAGCATGGCATATCCCACCCCGCGCCTCACCTTGCTCTCCCTCCTAACCCTTGAAGTGCATGGTCTCTTCCCCTGGAGACCTGCTGGCCTTCAGCCTGGCTCTTCACCTCTCATTCCTTCAGCCAGAAAGCCAGGCAGAGGGGTTCTCATTTCTGCTCTGCACCCCTCACTCTCTGTCAGTTTCCCTGGTTCAAACAGTGTCCCTCTAGATGCAAGGGAAAGGTGAGAGTAGCTCACAATAGATGTTTAACATTTCTACAGATGCACTTTATCCCAGGTGGCTTCAAACTGCTTTCTATTCAGCCATCCCACTAGGACAGTGCAGCCAGCTTTGGGATAGAGCAGAATAACCGTGACTGTTAGCCATGCTGCATGCCAGTCTGGGACAAGAATGAAGGACTTTAGTTGAAGCAAGATGTGTAATTGAAACTGCAGGGAAAACTTTAGGATATACAGCAATTATGCAAATTCGGGCATTGTAACACTATAGTTTCACTTTAAGAAAGACAGACCTTTGATTTTAGAAAAGAACAATAACCAAAAAAAAAAAANTCCTGAGTGACTAAAGATGAGCAGCTTGAGAAATCACACTGGAAAGGCTCATCTCCAGTGGTCAGGAGCCCTTCAGTACTACCAAGGGGCAAGTTTTGATATAGGCTCAGCGAGCAGACACCTGCCATTTGATTCTGCATAGCAGAGCAGATTCCTTGTACATACCTTTCCTAAAGCTCTTACCTTTCCCGCCCCCCCTCCCCAGGCATGTGCTTGCTATCTGGAAAGGCAGAGTTACCAGTCAGCCTTTCAAACAGAGATTGACTGTGCACACCTCTGAGACTTGGTGCAGATCTCAGGCATCCTAAAAACACAGATGTAGAAACTTTCTGTAGGTTTCTGTGTCCTTTCTGAATAAGCCACCCATTACATCCTCATCTGCCTTTGCTCATGCCACGGTGCTCGTGCCACAGTGAAGACAGGAGCCTGGAACGCAAAAAAGCCTCCTGTCTGTGTCGATCTGTACTGCTGAAAAGACTTTGATATTGGACAATCTCCTCAAGTTTGGAACTTTTTTCTCTACTTTCTGAATCAGAATTGAAGTTCATTAAATAGAGATGCACCAGGCTTGCAGTAGAAGATGATAACTATGGTCATGAGTCTTCTGCTCAGCAAGTTTTTCTTTTTTTTTTGGCGCCCATCTCTTTCCATAGACATGAATCTTGATGTTATTTTTAGTATGAACAAGCCAAATGGAGTTGGGGGAGAAGGGAGTAAAAGTGGAGCTGACAGTATAACGTGAGCCAACGTCCAGGCACTCTACATTACAAAGAGATGAAAGATGGCATGTTGTACATCAGCAGGAACAATAAAACATGATAGATTTCTTAACCTCAGCATCAATCCTAGATAAGTTTGTCCAGTTCCTCCTGAAACATCCAAGCTTGAAGTATTCTCAAAAGTTTCTAGCTTTTTTAGAGCAAAAAGCTTCTATTGTGTGGATCAGTCAGGTTCAGTGACAACTTTTGCACTGTACCAGACCACTGACAGCGTGAGATACCTGCAGTCCAGGCCAGGATTATGGTTTCGGGTTCTTTTTCTGCCAAAAAAACAGCTACAGACTATGATTTCCAAACCTGAAAAGGTCCAAAGTTAGCTGGCAGTATTTACTTGAAGCCTAAAACTCACAAATTGTGTTTCTTTAAAGCCCAGGACATCTTGAAGCTCATATTAGACCTGGGAGAGGTTGCTGAGTGTTCCCAATTTCTGGAAACCATTTTAAAAGGATTTTTAAAGTACCTGGTATTTCAGGATGGTGTAGACTTGAAAGATCTCAGGCAGATCTGAATTTAGAATAGCAGAAGTGGTGTTGATTTCATTTTGTCAAGAGAAGAATAAGCTAAATTTCCTTTTTTTTTTTCTTGTTTCCAAATATTAAACGCATTCATGGGGGAAAAAAAAATGTGAAGGACCATTTAACACAGTGATGCAGAGTATGAGTCAGAGGTAAACCCATAAGCTAAGAGAGCATTTGGGAGTAGGGGAAGCTTGAATGCTTATTCTATTCTGGGCAGTGTCAAAGATAGGAAGGATAATGACTGGGCCATTATGTGGTTTGACCCCATGTGGTAGTGGTGGTTCCATCTTTATCTAGATCTCTATTTATCTGGAGATGAATAAAAACAGTACTTGGATGTCCAGACTAGCATCAATAAAAATAACTGTAATGGAGCTTAATGGATGTTTTTATTGTGGAAAGTGCAGTTTGTTGTCTAGATCTTTGAAAAATGTTCTTCCCATCAGCTACAGTAGACCTTTCAGAAAGTCTTCACAATGGAAATGCCTCTTCAATATCACTTCACCTGCTAGACAGCCAACCAGCGAGTGCATGCACTGCTGTCTGCTCACTGCAGGCTTTTTCTTTAGTTCTGCTCTGAACATTCCATCTGTAAGGTGGCAAAGGACACTTTATTCCATGAGGCTTTTCCTTTCTCTCCCCTTAAAACATGGTAATTTTTCTTGTCCTATTCCTATTGTCAGTGAACTGTTCCTCAGTGGAGCGTCTTCTGGTCCAGTGGTGAATGGAGCACATATTGGTCTTTCAAGCAGTTCTTGTCAGCTGAGAACTAAGAAACATTTTTCACTGGCTTTCAAAACATAAGTACTTCCTTGTACCCTGTGTAGATGCTTCATGTCTTTGTTTTTTGCACATTTCTTTTGGTGTGAATTAAATTATATCCAAGTTTGAGTAAAAAAGCTCTGAAGAAAACTAACCTGTGAAGTGGGAGGGAAGGACTTCAAGTGGTGAGAAACACAGGGAGTAAGAGAGGATAGATGGTGATGACGAATGCTGGGAAAGGTTTTAAAAACATTTGAGAGTGGCCTACGTATCCTCACACTGAAGTCAAAGATAAGCCAGTGCTGTGTGCTCTTGAAAATCCTACCTGTAAAACTCTGCATCTCAGGAGAGGAGAGAGCACAGATTAAAAAGAGAAGATTTCAAGTGGACACCAAGGGGTCAATATGATGACCCAGTGCTGAGAGTTAATGTGTTCTGTCAGAAGCACATACATCTTGTTCTTCAAACTTGATTCCATTTTTAGTGCTTCTGCATTTTTTCTGGACAAGTAGAGAAGCTTGTCCAAAAAGAGTATATGCAGTGGTACTCAGTTATGTCTGTACATTGCACTTTGCTATACGTGGGGGAAATATCCCTTTATTTGCTGTTGGTAGGTATGGAAAGGTCATTGACTGTCTATAAAAATGAGTAGACTGTCTATGAAAATGAGTCCTAAAAGCTTGTAAGTGTCTTTGGTCAAATTGCTTGCTCATTAAAAACAAAAAGAAATAAAAAAACAAAAGGCAATGACATAACAAAATGATGAGATGTTTGCTGTTTAAAGCATCAGTCATCCAATTTGGGGGCACTGCAAATGCTATGTGACTTAAGTGACTAATGACTTGCTACATAAGATTTAGACCAGTCAGGCCATGGTGCTGAGTCAGCCTGTCAGTTTGTGAACTGTTCAGCCCCTTGCAGAGAAAGTGGGCAAGTGAGAGAGAGGGACAGAGAAAGGCTGACGTGCTTGTGGGGCTTTTACATCTCGTGATACCCTCATAGTTTAAAGGAAAAAAAAAATGTCCCAAAGCCTGGCTCTTCTTCTTCTTCTTCTTCTATCCCCGTCCGTCCCGTCCCCCCCCCCCATATAAACACACAACTGGAGTAGAATCAAACTGTCTTTGAGCATGTCATAGGCTGGAATGTGTTCACAGTAGGTTACTTAGTAAACTTGGTAAAATCACACACTAGGATTGTGTGATTCATTGAGAAATATGTTATTATCTGCAAGTAGCATAAAAACAAAGAAATTGATAGGGTCCTGCTCACTTTTTCTGGTGATGATTCTGCTGCAGTGGGGCAGTGAAGAAATTAGACTGTCTTGCAGTTTTTTTGGCTGGATGTAGGATGCTTTCCCGAAGAAGGCAGCAGAGTAAAGCCAGTGCCGGCTGCGAGTGGAGTGACTGGGAAGTCACCGTGCTGATGGAGGAGGCATGCTTTGGAGCAGCCAGTCAGAGCAATATTGAAGGGGAATATGGTGAGAGCACCCTTTTCATGTGTTGTAGCCCCTATCCTCTTGAAACTTAGTACTTTCTCTCTTGAGTTTTACTGGGAACATGTTAAGACCTCTGGGTAGCTCAGCTTCTCAGGATGTGCATACCCTGTGTGAGTCTATTGGACTTGTTTAGTCCCCAGACTCAGCACATCTCGGTATGCTTCATGGCTCTGCTGAGATAAGGACCAGAAGGATATTGCATATCGAAGCTGGGTTTTATTTGTCAAGTAGTATACATTTTAAAAGATAATGTGAGTTCAGTAGATCTAAAACGGTAAAGATGCTGGTTTGAGTATATTGTGGCTTCTTTTCACTCCTACCCTGACCATTTCTGTTGTCACCATTTTGTGATGAGCTCAGCTGTGGCCAGCTGCTGAAACTTCTCTCAGATGGCATGGCTTTTATTTCTTCTAGTGAGAAGGAAACTACAGTAATTGTTTCCTTCCTTCTATAAAATTATGTCCACTTAAAATCATACACATTCTCTTTGCTTAAAATGGAGAAGTCCTGAGGGGACAAATCAACGGGTGCTAAGTAAATAACATGCAATCAAAACTAGTAAATGAAGCTGAGAGCCGGCAGCAGTGGGGAAAGCAGGGAGCAGAAAATAAAAGATGAATCTAAAGAGCAGGTATTGGAGAGGGAAGCAGCGTGGAAGAAATGAGAAGCAGAAGAAGGCATTCAAGCAAGTTATTCATATTATCATTTGGGACTTCTTGCAAAAATTCTTCCCTTCCACCCAGTGACCTTTTCCAGTAATCACACCTGGGTGGTGCAGACAGCACTGGGGGAATCTGCAGACTTATTTCCCCACTTAATTAACAACCACGTTTCGTCTTCCATTCTCAGAGCATACTGCTAGTTTTTCACCTGTCCTTCAATGGAAAAATATTCTAGAAACTATCTCCTGAACCTGGTGCTGGGAAGGCCAAGGTCTAGCAGATATCAGCAGAAAGAAGGAAGGGTTCCTTTGTCCTTCCTCCCAGCAATGTCTTCTAGGAAGAATCCCGTACTGCTCCCCTAGTTTGCTGGTTGGAAACAACATTAGGTGCTCGAGTCAATTGCCGTAGTAGCTTTCTGGTGCCCTGTCTGGCTTCTTGACAATGGTACAGATGGGGACAGGTTTCCTGTAGTCCCATGTCGTATCTGCCATTTCTATGCAGATGCCTTGGGCACCCCAGGGCATCCCAAATGGCACTGGACACCTATGTTTAGGCAAGTGAAGTGAGCCGCGGGGAAATGTCCTCCTTGGCAGAGTGTGGCCGCAGATGCACTCAGGGAAAGGAGTAAAGCCATCTGGGCTGGTGGTTTACTGGGGCTCCTTTTTATTACCTTACAGAATACTTCTGCCAATGTAGAGGAAGAAAAGTGGCAAAGGTCTGATGAGACAGTGTGTTGGGGAGGAGGGAAAGGACAGATGTGGCAGATGGGCTCCACATGGCAATCGTGTTGCTCAAGGATCCAGATAACACAGGCTTCCAAGGACTGTGCTGATGCCGTGGCAGAGTTGATGGTCTTACTCTTCCTGAAAACTCCCATGCACTGTTGCATAACACAGCCAAGGGTGCAAGCTGCCCAGCTACACCTTCATAGCGCTGGAGTGGAGCTCAGCTAATGGTGTCATTGCCATAGCATTTTGGAATAACTGGCAGCACAAACTGAACCAGCATGCCATTGTATTGACATCTGGCAGCAGTGGAAAATAGGAAATAAAAGGGTGTGCATCAGGGAAGAGGGGTGTCAGAAGAGTTTTCAGCAGTCTTCTGGCTTTTTTTTTTTTTTTTTTTAATGGTTGGAAACAGAAGTGCTGAGGCACTAAAAAGCCAACTCCTGCTCTTACCCCTGCCATCAGAGTGGTTCCAAAGAATGTTTATCAATGTGGTGATAGGCGCTTTATATATATAAATATATATATGTATTAAAAAAAAAAGATTAAAAAGATGGGGAAATGGAGAGAAACAGGAAGTCAGGACATTCATAGTCATGAAACTAGTGTGTCACAACAAAAGAGACCTTTAAATCCAAGTGCTGAGTGTTGAAAAGGGGGAAGTGGAGAGCCGGTCTTTACTAGTGGCTGTTTTTTGAAACTGTTGTGTACTAGTTAGGTCTTTGTTAGTATCTGGATTTGTGCTGTCAAGACAGGTCTCATAAACATCAGAAGGTTTTTTTTTGTTGGCTGGGTGTTTTTTTTGTTTTTGCTGTATTTTTTTTTTGTAAGTAGATGGACAGAGTCTGCTTCTAGACTGAGTATACAGTGGACAAGTCTGGTCATGCAGCCCTGTTAGTGTCCCTTGCTGTAGCATTCAACACTCTAGAATCTGCACAGAGCTCTCTGGGTCTCTCATCACAGCTCTGCAGTCTCTGTACCTCATAAGCCTCCAAGTGCCCAGCCTGCTGAAGTCTGGGCCAGTTTAAAGGTATCAATGGGGAGCATTCCCTACTGGGAGCATGTCTTCCAGGTGCATAAGTACCAAATCCATCAGAAATCTATCTAGTCAAGATTTTTTTTTTCTCTAAGTGGCAGAGCAAGAGTTATTTGGTGATGTTGGACTTGCTTTTGCCATATATTTCAATGAATGATTTTTCACTACTCTTCCCATTCCCTATTTATGTTATTCCTAATGGCTACACATGACTTTTTAAACCCTCCATGAGTGAGGAAGTAGTTTAAAGGGGAAAAAAAAAATTAAATTTGTTCATGAAAAATGATATTCTGTGGTTAATGAAGCAGTTTTTAAAGATTTTTTTCCATAAGAAAGCAATTAGAATAAAACATTTCAGCAAAAATGTTGATTTTTAAAATAAAGCTTTTTCCTAATTAATGTAGAAAATATACATTTTCTGCCCTTCCACTTTCTATTCTTCTATAGGGATTTTCTTTTTTTCTTCCCCTCTCCCCTACCAGTTAAGCTGCAAGAGATAGTAACACTTTCTCCCTTTCAGAAAGATTTGCAGGCCATCTGCCCTTTCCTTTGTCACACCCTAAATGGGACAGCAGTGGAGGTGGATTGAGGGACTACACATCTCCTGATGGCCATGCCTCCATCCTCTTTGGTTTTTCATTGGCCTGGGCACAGGAGTGGTCTGAAATGAACAGCCAAAACAATCCTCCTTTCCCTAAGCCTGAGTCCTTCCCCAGTGCACTGGCTCTCTCAGCTGATCAATTCCCACCAGGATCCCAGCATGAATGCTAATAGGAAGGGTACAGGCAACTGATTTATAATATTCTTGAAAATCTGAATAGATTGCTGTAACGATCAGAATTAATTACTCTTTTCAAGATTTTATGTTTCCAAGCTTCCCTTCTCCTCCTCCTTCCCCCCTCCCCTCCCTGCCAGCCAAGTCGTCCTCTTTTCCCTCTGGAGTCCTTCCACCCTGGCTCCCAGCCAGCTCGCTACAATAAAGTCACATGCTAATCAATAACAGTTTTATTGAGAGTGACAGACAGGAGCTAACTGCACCAAAACAGTAACAAGCCCGGCCAGTAGTAAATGCACTCTCCTCAAATCCCAGCCCTTGTCCTTTGCTCACTGCCTCTTCAGCTTCCCTTCAATATCTGTCTTGGGCTAATGTTCCTTCCTTCAGACCTCAAGACGCAGTGGTTTTCTGACGACCCTGCCTAAAGTGATGGTCACCTCCAGGCCTGCTGACAGAAGGCATTTGGTCCCTGGGATTGTAAGATCCTTTGGCCTTGGCTGCACTGCTATAGTAAAGTGGTGCATAGGGCTGTGTAGCTATTCTTGTTTCAGCTGTTTCCCAATGGTGAGAAGACAGAAGGTATCATAAAAACACCACTGGCCATTGTTGTTGCTACTCTTCTGATCCAGGCATAGTTTGGTCAGAGCAGAGAATTAGCCTAGCAGGATAGAGGGGCAGGAGTCAAACTTTCCAACGTGTCCACGAGAACAACACGTTATCCTCCTCCATGCCTCCTACACAGCCCCTTGCTTTGCCAGAGACATGGTCAGCTGCACCCACGCCTTGTACTTATCACTATTTCTGCTGGTCAGGAAGAGAAGTCACACCTTCTGGTGCTAACTGTCCTCGTCTGCCTGGGCCCCTGCCCAGACACCCCATGCCTCTTGCCTTGCTTTTTGCTTTTGTCTCATTTGAAGTGAGATGTCAGTCCATACCATCTACCACGTGCCACCTGAAAGACTGTGGTAGTCTAGTGTGAGTATGCTGATAGATCTGAAGTGTTCTGCTTGCCTAGTATAATATATGAACCAAAACAGTGGGGAGGTTAGCGGAGCCAGCTTTGCATGTTTAGAAAATTGCGTGCTCTCTCTGTACTGTCTATTTACAATACGTTTGACCAGGTTAGCGTGCCCTCTATTAGCAGTCCTGCAAATCCCGACTCTAAGGCAGGTTTTGAAGGAGTAGAATTAGAGTTAATTAGAATTAGTAGAATTAGAGAACTTCCACAGGAAACCTCTAAGGTTGCAAAAGAGTTCTAGAAAAAATAACAATAATTCTATTTTCTTTTTAGTAATTATTTTTTCTGTCAGAAATATGAAAATCAAAAAGTCTGATGTTCAGAAATTATTTTTCACTAGAAAGTTGTAATCTGTATGTATTTTGAAATGTTCTCTGTCATTTTTGGTAGGAATTGCTTCATTTCTGGCAAGATACTATCCTATAAGATTTGAAAAAATGCATTACAAAGGTTTCAGAAAACAAAATTGAGGACTGATTTTTTTTTTTTTCAGAATTTTAAGATGCACAAGACTATTTGGGGAGTGGTAATGTACTCAGACCAGGATCTTTGGCCTTCTGAAGGATGAGCTGAAATCAGTTTGCTGAATCCTTTACTGAGTTGGTAAATCATTTATTGTGATGCTCTATTGTACAAAGCACAGAAATAGAGCTTCATAAAATATAAATAGTACAAAATACTTTAGTTCTATTAACAACCTGTAACTGATGCACTCGAACTCTTTCTCATTTTCCTTTTTAATTTCTCTGTCTTGTAAAGTGAAGCTTGGTTTATGATTGCAAATAAAAATGAATTTGGTGGATCTCATCTTAATTTTATCATCTCAAAGCCATAGTTTCACCTTCTGGCTTGTATTTTATAGTCTTGAGGCAAGGAAGATTGAAAACAGAAGAGAGAGGGAAGGGCAGAGCGAGGTGGTGGGAGAGCTGGAGGGGCTGCGGCAGAGCAGGGGCACCCACCTGACCTGCCACAAGGAAGCAAGTCTCTGACGGTGGGTGGGTTGAGGTCAGGGCTTGAGGTACATTGTCAATCATCAAACCACATGATGAATCTTGCTCCAAGCTGCTCTTGGCTCGTGCTGGTAATATTGATCCCTGACTTCCACGAATTACTAAATCCTCTTTCAAATTAAAATAAGTGAATAAATAAGCTGAGGCGGAAATGCAGGAAGCAGTCAATTTCAGATTACTTTGCAGATCAGGAGCCAAGTAAGAAATCTGCGAGCTACTAAGATTAACCTACTTATGTCAGCAGGACCTAAAGAGGTCATTTCGAATGATAGCAGACCCATCCCTCTGGTGAATTCCTACCAGGGGAAAGGCTTGCTACACTTACCTATGGAATCACTTTTTTGACTGAGATCAGTCCTCAGAAATCCATTATGCTGAATGTGGCTGCTGGCAAACCCCAAAACCACTTCTTCCTCTTTCTCATCTTCTTCCCTATGCTGAGGAAAAAGCCTCAGCTCTTCCTTTCTCTCTTGAGTACACTTCACTGGCTTCCCTGAACATAAGCCATCTCGAGCCAGGGAGTCATTTTTTTTTGTTCTGTATTTGGACCATGCAGACGTAACAAGATGGTGCAATGGTGGGGAAGATAGTGACCACTTGATCTTTCAAAGCAAACTTGTCATTTCTGGAGATTCCTCCAGCAGCACCAACACTTGCTGCAATCAGCAGACATTGCTCTGAATGCCTCTCTCTGAAGCACTGTCCCTCCTGGGGTAGGACGTGACAGCTCTTTGTCAGCCTTCCCTGCAGAGAACATGTAATGCGTGCCCTTGCACTGGTGTTCAGAAGCAGCCTGGGAGGGATTTTTCAAAGGTTGTCTCTGAGTTTCAGATGCCTTTTCCAAAGTGCTCAGCAAAGACAGGGAAGGTGGATCATCCTAGGATGGAAAAGTAGAAACAAGCGTAAAAAGCCTTACACCCCGCCACCCCATCTTCCCGCGATTTACTTGCCAGGGAGTGGAGAATTAAAGCAAAATCATCCTAGTTTCCTCTCTGAGTGTCTCCACCATGCTTGCCTATTGCTACTTAAATGCTCATGTTGACTTTTTTAATTCCATAGGTATAAGTATATGTCCCTTTGGATGGAAGATGAAAACAGGTCTCTCTCTCTCTTATTAAAATAAAATACAAACAGATGCTCCAGGGAGGTGTGTTCCCCTATAGCTTCAATCCCAAGACAGCTTTTCCCCAAGCAACTGAGTGGACTCAGTCTGCAATGAAAAATAATAGGTTGATCCCAACCTACAACTTCGCCTCACAGTAGCGCATATGGGAACAAATTGATGGGAGGGGATATACCATGGCACTGTGGGAATGGGAGGGAGCAGATAAATTACAACCCGGCATCACAGTGAAGTGCAATTATCCTTGAACTGCAACCTGCTGATCTTACTGCTTTACCTCTCTCTTGGTTTTTTGGACTGGAGGAAAAGTAAAATGGTGTTCAGTCACATGTAACTGTGCTGATACACCAGCCCCACCATAGTTTTTGCCCCTGAAGAGTGATGCACCTCCATCTCCAGTTCTTCAGATGATCACTCTTCTACTATGCTCCTGCCTTTCTCTCTACCTTTAAACAAATATCGAGGTCTAGGGGGGTCTGTGAGCAGTGTCCTTCCCTAGCTTTCTCCCTCAGAGGATGATCGATGGGCAGTCTTGTGGATCACTGACAATACTTTGCCATGCAATGTATTAGTCAGATATCCCAGATTTTAATATTCTCCAACCAGCTCTAGCAGGCTATGTGTGCATGCATGCCAGTGTGTGCATGCAAAAATCCTTGCCAACTTATCATCCCTTATTGAGCAAAATATTGACAGGTTTGGAGATGGAGGGAAGACGGGAAAGAACGTTGTGTCTTTCTGGAGAATTAAAAGGCTTCTGTGTTCTGCATTCAGTGTCTGGCTTCATCTCGTGCACGCATGCATGCACAAACACCTCCCGCTGCCCCTACCACCACTTCCTTCCATACAGCCAGAGCCAAGAAGAGTATATATTTCCTCATCATGGAGCAAAATCTTTTTTAGAAAAATAATAAAACTTCATTAGAGTATTAATTCAAGGGTTTTATTTTTTATGGTCTCCTTTTTATCATTTTTATCGCTAGGTTTAAAAGGAGGAGATTCCCTACATTAGGTAGGCAGCGAGCTATTTTACATGGAGTATCCAAGTGCCATTCACTAGCATCAACTTTGGGATGAAGGCTGGTTTCTTTTGTGCCTGACTCACTCCCAGCTTAGCGCTTTGCTCTGGTGTCGCCTGAGCCTGTTTGTACACAGTGTGTTTGCCCTGTTATCCTACATATATCCTGTCTGTTGTGAGGAGCCGGAACTGGAGTATTTGTGAATTCCCACCTGTATAATGCTTGTTAATTGTCTCCTTCTGCACTTCCTACTACAGAGGCTGAAGCTCACAGCAGTTGTGAGCCAGCGTATCCTCACTCTTCCCTGTGCAGTGACTCTTGTAAGGTAGAAGTTACACATGTCAGCATCTACCTAATAACAACATGTGAATTGTGCGGAGCCCTGAGCTCTCTGTGAGGGAGACATGACCTTCATTATAATGATACCGTTGACATTTTCCCTGTGACACTTATTGTAACATCATTGCTTCCTGTTGGCATCTGTGGGCTTATCAGGCAGCTTGTTCAAGCAATCTGGAGTTGTGATGAAACCAAGCACGAGGGAGGAGGCTGAGGTTTGAGGGGGACGGGGGGGGGTGGGGGGGAAGATTCTTATAGTATCAGAGCACACAGAGCATTTATCAATGTGAGCTAATCTAGGCCTCTCCCCCGTACACCTGTCTCCCTGCCTGTGGATTTGTGTGCACCCCTTGCTGCAGCAAACAGGCTCCCTGCAGCTCACCGCTTGCCGTTAGCATTGCTGGTGGTGGTGCTCCCAGCAGCAGGAGCCTGGCTTCCCGAGCAGTCAGACCTGCCAGAGAAGAGATCCAGGGGTCCCTGCTTTGTTTCATGGGGAGAAATGTGGTGAACTGTGCGCTTGCTTGGAAAAGAAGGGTAAAGAAGGCTGGCTCGGATGCCTGGCATCTCTCCCATGGCAAATGTTGAGTGGTGTTTGTATTGGGGTAATCCAGGAGAGAAAGTACACTTCTGAAATGGTTGCAGGCTCTTCTGCTGATGTGTTGTAGCTGGCTAGGATTTGACTCACTCTGAGGGAAAATCAGGCCATACAGTGGCTGAAATCCAGAATCATGTGTGCTGACCCTGCTCCATGAGTCTTTCCTTTCCTTTTTTTTTTTTCTTTAACTCCTTCCTTGGGGATATCAGGTATATGTGTTCCAGTTTTNTCCCCTGTGCCTTTTTCCTGTCTTTTAGCAGAAGTCTTAAATTTATCCTCACAGTGAGGAAGTCGATTAATGACTATAATAGCAGGGTTTGGGGGCATGCTCCCAATGGTACCTGCACTGAATCTGCCTATGGGTCACCTAAATGCCTGCCCAAAACAAGGCTTTGCATGTTAAGAGCTTTCAGTCACCTTTGGCAGGGGTTTGTAAAAGCTGGTGTACTGTACAGAAGAAAAGCTTTGTACCCTATTATGCATTCCCTGAGCATTTCAGTTTCTTGTTGAAACTCTTGAACTTAAACCTTGGGTCCAAACCCTGCATCTATGTGTAGTGAGGCTACTGCAAAGACATGCACTTTTGTTCCTGGTCTCCAGTCTGTAAACATCAAATGCACCACTAACTCATTATAATTTAACTGATGCTGCAATTTTTGTGTCAGGGCTGATGAGAGGCCTAAAATTAAAGTTCTCAGCTGTTTTGGTGGGCAAGTAGGTGCATGCATCTCCTGCCCCCTTTCTGTTCTCCAATCCACTCCTCTCTGTTATTTTAGGGTACAGCTGTTACCAGGGCAAAGCAAGCCCTGCACCTTGTATTTTACTTGTGACAATGTATTGGCTGGCTACTTGGGAGAAGAGAAGAGATGAGCAAAGTGGATCCTTCATTTTTCATGGGAGTATAGGATTTGACATATAAGATCAGAGTCTGCCTTCCCTAATGGTCAAATACGTGATATTTCAGAGGAGAGCAATACCCTGCCAGCAGAAAATATATTTATTGGCACAGCCTCCTGCCAAGGGTTCTGGGTTGAGCTGTCTGATGGGCAAGAGGTGCAGCGAAAGCTGCTGCAAGGTTGCAGGGGCGTGAAGGCTCTGCACGTCTCGGGGTAACGCTGCAGCCTGTGGACTCCTTACCCAAGCCCCATGGAAAACATTGTATTTCCTGAGGCATGAGATTCTTTTGCCTCAGAAATTATTGTGGTTCCCACAGCTACGTATGCCATTAGTGGGCATCATGTATTTCAGGCATAATAAGGGGATTTTTTTTGAAAAAAGAAAAACAGAATTCTTAGTCACTGTTCACCTGGCTTGATCCCCTCCTCTGGGAGGGAGTCTCCCATGTTGCTAATATATAGTTTTACAAGCTGTGATATTTGCGTGCAGTGGAGGTGATGGGATCTATCTTTCATTTCATCTTAAGGACAAATAGCTCAGGATTATGAGATAAGTCAAGGTAAAACTCCCTGTTATTTTAGAATTAGGTGACACTTCGGGCCTTTTAACTTCGGTAATACTGTCTTCTGCCTCCATGGGAGAGGACACTTTGTTCCCTTATATACAAAGAGCATCCAGAGGTTTTCCCTGTGAATGTCTTTAATGAGGAGAGGAAAGCAGCATGAAAGAATTCAAGTAGCACAATAAAGCATTATCCATTTCAAATAAAGAATTGCCACAGCCTCAGTGTTGGGATAGGGATTTGGGAAATTTTGTACTGTTGACTCATGATTTTAGCAAAGTCCTTAGTCATTCCATATTTAATTTCAAGATTAGCACCTGAAGGTATGTGAGCAAGAAGTTGAATTTTCATCTTTTATTGTTCTTTTTGTGGGGGGAAGGGGTAGGGAGGGAGGTGAGGAGGGCTTGAAAAGGTTTTTTTACTATCATGTAGTGATGAAAAGCCTGAAAATACAACCCAATTGTAACCTGATGATTCAAAAAAAAAAAAAAAAAAAATCTAAAAACTCATTTCCATGGTTTTGGGAGGCCAGACTCAGGATTCCTGATTGCTTGAACTGACAGTACAGGGAAGCAAAGACAGAATATTTAGAAACAAAGATACCTTGATTTCAGAGCTGTTTTATACAATAGAAATAAGACATAATTTGCCTTTCACTTAAAGCCTTATGGCAAGCATGCTTCTCACAGCCTGTGAAGGCTGGATACATTTTCAGCTAGTACCTGTGCAAGTGCTAGTGCTTTGTAGGACAACCATGCCCCTGCTCCTCCATGTGCAGCCCCTTGGACTTAAATGTGCAACCTTCACCTCACGGGCTTTCAGTGCACATGTATAACATGGTCCCCTGCCTCTGCCTGGCCAGTGTGCAGCCTGCAGTGATATTGCCCAGTGGGGAGCAGGGCAAGCAGACTGGCCTTTGTGTTCCTGAAGGCACTGGCTCTGGGAGTTTTGCTTCCTCTTAGGATTCATGGAGAGGAGGAGGATAAACAAGGGTGAGAGAGAGGTTTTTTCGGGTTCATTAGAGAGCATCATAATTAATTATTCCTGTATTAAGGCCACTGGTGGCCTATAGTGTTGCTATTCCAGAAGTAAGATTGCCAGCGGCACGTAATCAATGCTGCTCCTGGCTCCATGTTATCAGTGTGTAGCCATGCAGGCATTTGGTGTATTATAAAGTCAGAGTACCCCTTAATAATCGCCTTGCAAAAGTGCGACATTGGTGTTTTTGAAGTGACAAGCCTGTCTGGAAATGCAATCGTGTCTTTAGCTATAATACTATGGGAGTGATAGCACAGTCATACTCCGGGCAGAAAGTAACTACAAATTAACTATACAATTGCAAATGTGCAAGGCAATTAAATGGAACACACCCTCCAGGCTGCAGAGGCCTCAGTGCTTGTCACTGATGGCGACACATCTACCTGTAAAGCTCTCCAGGCTGAACATGTGTTAACAACCTCTCTATCCTCTTCCTCAGCTTCCACAAATAATTTTCCTAGGCACTGGTACCCAAGTAGCTCTTTCCTGGCTCTCAAGGCAATGTCTGAAAACAGATCACAACCCTTCCTTTTGTTATAGAAGAAAATGTGGCACTGAGAGGCATTTACACAAAGCAGTGGAGAAATCGCCAAGCTAGCGTTAAACAAAGGTTATTTTTCAACCAGGATCTGGGCACATTAGCCTGTCCCCAGTGCTGCACCAAGCTGCCTATGTTTCTTTAGGAGGTGAGCTACATAGCTCCCTCTACAACAGGGACTCCAGCCTTCCTGGAGCCAGCTCCAGGACCTCTGGTACAACGCTGGCTCCACATAGGTGTGCTGAGTTTAGAGGGGCTGCAGAAAAGGCATTGCACATCCCCTTGAACCATTAGCCTGGACTTTGAACGTAAAAGCCATCTGCTCTTCCTCTCGCCTCACTAAGATGTAAGATCTTCAGGAAAAGATGACTATTATCAATGTAAGATCCTCTTGGCTGGCTCGTGCTCTTTTCCAAACTTTGGCATCCCCCTGTATGGCTTGGCCAGGGGATAATTTCCTCTGTGGTTCAGCTGGCTTGGCGTCTGCTTGCAGGACTTGGACATGGTGCTCTGAGCCTCAGCCATGGAAACACACGGGCCATGCACACACAGAAGCCTGGTCTGCCAGGCTGAAGGACTGTGGCCAGTTGGTCGCATCCACTGTAGTGTCTGGCCACCAGCTGGGAGACATGACACCCAGAATGTTGCTCCGTATGCTAAATGAATTGAGAATGATTACAAAACCTGTTTCCGTAAAGGCTTCTCCTTGCTTCCTGGAAGAGCTATGGGCTGTGTCCCTCTTAGAACTGGTAAGGCTTTGGAAAAATGGTAGCATCAGGCCAGTGAAATGCAAAGGACAACTTAGTACCAAACTGAGTATGCCCTCTCCATATTAATTCTTTTTTATTTTTTTAAATCTTAATGAAACATAAGGGATGCTTTACATTTCTTAGTATCTGCAGTTACTGTAAGGGCAAGGCAGCAGAAGCAACTTCATATCCAGTGAGCAAGTTTTTTCCTGTGGTACTAATGAACACAAGCTGTGGGTGGGCCCTGGTGCAATTGGGGATATATATCAGCTGACAAACATTTAGCATGCCATGTGCTCTGGCTACCTGGACAGGGATGCACACAGGTGGCCCTGCCTCTGTCAGTAATGCATGAAACCAGCCTTCCTGCATGTTTTATTGTGGCCTCGCTTTGTGTTGTGCTGGGAGAAGACAGCAGAGCTAGGCATGTAGGCACAGCTGATGAGCTGTGTTGTTGCCATCTGGCTAAACCCATGGCCGCAGTCTTCATGTAGCCAAAATTCACTCAAATCAGGGATGGCACAAAGAGCAAAAATGCTTTTAGGCAACTTCCAAGTTTCAGAGTTTAGAGGTGTATGGCAGCCCAGAGCTGGCCAATAGCACACAGAGATCAGTGTTAGCGAGGAGGTCTTGTTAGGGAATGTTGATGTAGCTCAGCATATCATCAGTAGGTCGGAGATTCAATGTTTTCAAAGCAATGAAAAGGTGCCTTTAATTAGTTTATGTGTGTATGTATGTGTAGGTATGAAGTTAAACCTGGATAAGATCCAGGAGGGAGCAGAGAGGTGTTTCAGAGTACTTGCAGACGATTATCTGTGCATGTCTTTGACTTCATCCAGTAATTTCTTGAGAAAGAGCAATAATCAACAGACTTTGTCGTTGGTGGGACCCATACTGCTTTGAACCCCTCTGAGACAGAGAGCTGTCAGAACTAGGATTTTGGTTAAATGTGGAAATGTCAGGCCCACGCAGAGACAGTGGATAAAGTCTCTGTTCTAGTGCTGAGCTGAGCATGGGTTGCAGGAGCATTTGAACAAGATGGCAGCCATAGGTGCAGTCGCCAGCTCTCTTCCTGATTCACTGGGCAACCTTGCATGTACCAGACTCCCTGCTCGGTGCCTCTGGGAATAAGTGTAATGATAGCAATCAATTAAAGATCTTAAAGCTTCACAAGCAAAAATGCCAGAAAGGTGCCAAATATTATGGATCTTTATTTAAAGTTTAGGGTCAGGATGATTTCTAATAAGGATTCTGTGCGTTTATAAGCTTAAGCCATGTAAAATGTACATAGTGACAGAAAAAATGGTTGTTAAAATGCCATCATCTGATGGCCCAGATCTGACACTTCTGGAGCCCCATCCACTGTGATGCAAGATCCAGTCCAGGTTTCATGTGCCCATGTGGACTTTTCTTGGAATAAAATACATAATGGATCAAGCTGCCATATTAAATTTAGTTGTTCACTGTCACATCACCTGGTACACAGACTGCTCCCTAAATCCCATACTAATCCAGTTGTCTATATCTTCTTTGGTATAAAAGCACATTACCCTCAAAACAAGCAGCAGAGCCAGTACCCATGGTAAAAAGCAGTAATGAGGGGGTTAATATCAATCTCCACTCCTAACCTGATAATAGCTTTTATTTGTCCTCAGGAATAGCACCTCACCCTCAATATATATCCTTGATGCTTTGCTGGGAAGATGATGATTTGCGATTTGTCTTTATCCTTTCTCACACCCATCTTCTTTCATTTGTTTATGGTAACCCCAATGTGTACTGTAGTTTCAGCAGTGTTGATAATGCACCTTTTACCTGGAGTGAGTTTAATGGGATTTGACAGCGACAGGGGATGAGAAAATTCTGTGATTCTATTATTCATCCCATTTCTGCAGCAGTCTGTGTAGATAGTATACTATTTGGAGAAAACATATGTCTCAGAGTCTTCTCTTTCTTTCTCCATCTGCATCCATCCTTATAGCTTGCTCTCACCATTATGGTGGGTATCTCTTGTCATTAAAACCTTTTGTGAGAGAAGAGTGGAGAGAGGGGCAGGAGGAAGACCAAGGAACCACTCAGACACAGTAAATCCACATATTAAAGGACAGGCCTTATCCCTGAATGGTTATGAGCAACACTGCAAGCAAAACCGGAGTCTCCCTGATTTGTCACTCATGTAACTTGTGAGTTTACTGTGTTTGACATGTGGATCTGTGTCCTGAAAGCATGGCAAAGACCCATTAATATTTTCACAGCATCTGTCTACTTCTGAGCATGGTTTTCTATACTGTCCTCATGCTACCCCTTGCCAGGCTGCTGTTATGGGGCATGTGCCTTTGGCCTATTTGCACTACATTCATTTCAGTCTTTTCCTGACCTTTGATTTACTCGCTGACTGTTGCTCTTCTTCCTGATCTCTGGGGCTCCTGCTCACACACTGCTGGGCGTCACAGAAGGAGCTGGGGAGGCAAAGTCTCAGCATGGTGCTGGCCTCTTGGCTCTGATTCCATCATCATTGCACTGCAGAAATATATAACTGATCCCTCCAGTTAGGAAAGGTAAAACACCCTCTCCAAAGTCCTTCCCGAAAAGGTTAAGAAATTAATTTTGGATGAACATCCTTGCCCTCTGAGCAAGTCTTTGTATTAATGATCTCATGACGGATTGCTCCTTAAACTGGCCCTAGCGCAGGTCAGGATAGAGTGAGAATATTCTCTATTTAATGAGGCAGAGATCAGAGCCTCTAATATTTCATCATTCGTGTGCAGGGGAGGAAGGCAGTTATGAGCTTGGAGAGCTGATGGCAGAAGGGGCCCTTGTGAGCAGCTGCGATGGCAGCTCTCTCACTGCATAGTCCTTAGCCTCCAACACCATACTGCTGTAGGTTTCTAGATTCCTCTTGGAAAAACTAACCTTTATCATTAAACTTGTCTAAAAGACTAAATGGAGTATTGGCAGAAGATCCAAGGCTAATAACCCTCGGGACACAAGAGCCTTCTTTAGCCTTCAGACAGGTGAAGTATGAGGAACATCAGTGCAATGGGTATATGGACAATCTATGGGGCCGTGTGGAGCATTTAGCTAGGCTTTGTTCCCCTCAGCAGCTTTTGCCTAGGAAGGGTGGGCAACCTGATACTCAGACACTAGTAAATTAGAAAGCCAACTTGCAGATCCAGTGGTTTACAAGTGTCTTAATTTATTAATGAGTGGAGGCCATCTCAGTGTGTGTAAATATAGATTTTAAATCAGTTGACATGATGTACGTAAACAATCAAACTTCTGGCATAGTGCTGAGATGCTAATGTTAAATCTACCTCTGACTCGAGTGCTACTTTTCAGTAGCTCTGTGTTCTCTAGGAAGCAGTGATATATAGTGCTGTGCAAATCACTGGTGCCTTTAAACTGCAGCTCTGAAATATTTACACATCCGAAGTGTGTGTGTAAATTGGGAGTATCGCAATGCTCCCATAGGGTGACAGAGATTTGTAAATTTTGTTTTCTGCACAGTCCTGCATTTCCCTGCTGGTGACCGAGAGCCAGGACCCAAGAGCATAAATTCCCCGAATAATTCTTGTAGAACTTAGGGTGAGCTCAGCTCCTGCTCTTAGGTACTAGAAGCAAATCTTTTCAAGGTGCCACAGTTATGATTTGCTCTTTTGAGAGGAACTGGTAGTGCCTTTAAAGTAACAGCTCCTGGAGGCACACTAATAGCCATGCTTTTCCATAGTGTTGAGTAAGGGCATCCTGCTGGCCATAAGACTAACGAAGGAAATAGAGCTGAAGAAAAGCAGGTGCTCAGTCCTTCCTAACTCATCAAGGCTGACATAGAAACTACAAGCTAATGCATGTATAGCTGAGCTCTGTATGTTGCGAGCATTCATCATTTTTCACTTCCCTACATCCAGCCAAAATAAGAACTGCCTCAAAAGGCATTAGATCTGCAACCACTGAAGTTCTGAGTTTTCAACAGTTCTTACAAACTACTTGCGGGTGGGTGGGGTTGTACCTCTGGAGAGGTCTGCTCTGTTTTGGTGATTCATGATGAGATGCCTTTCCTCAGTCCACGGGTGATAATATCCTGATACACCTATTTGCAACTGAAGATGCAGCCACTAGATGTCTCTCCGCACTGATTTGTATTGCAGAGCAGGATTGAGCCTTGGTAAACAGGAGATGAAGCTGGAACTCAAACTGTGTGCAAGGATGAATTTGGTTAGCCTTGTGTTTTGCCCAATCTGGATGCTTTCTTTGATTTCGGATTCCATGTGTTACTATGTGTGATACACTTCTGGGTTTTTGCCAGGGTGCTGGTTTGCAGAAAGTAGCCTCATGGAGTAGGGAGGGGAGAAAGCCAATCAGCAAAGTAGAAAGGAATTATTTTAGGCATAATAAAAAATATTTTGGATGAAAAACAAGAGAAGATATCTGTACTACTTGTGGTCTTTATTGTATGATATATTTTATGTGAGAAACTTTGCCTTATTTCCTGATGTTAACCAGATTCCAATCTGGATAATTACATTCTGCCTAATCTCATACTCACTCAGCACTTGCAATTCTTCTTCATTTGCTGCCTTAAACTATTGTTGCTTTTAAACAGCTGCTATGTTCCATCACAGAGAAAGCTGCACTTCAGGGAAGGGCAAGCACTTGTCAAATAATATTAATTCAATAATTTATATAGTGTTTTTTTCCCCATATTTTGTAATAAATTATTCACCTCATATCATTTCACATTATTCATCCGGTTAACTGAGGTAGCCTAACAATTTTCAAATGTATTTGTCAAAAAATTTGCTGAATTACTTTTGTCAGCTTTTTTCACAATAAAAGCTTTGACAAATAATCACAGTCCTTAGCTGCCTGGCCCCTGTGGTCAGTGAAGTGGTTTAGGTAGATTGATGGTGAACAGCTTTGTAAAACAAAACAGTAAAGGAAAAAAAAAAAAACACACACACACAAAGAGAACAGCCAAAGCCCATCTTTTAGATTTTGTATACTGCAAAATGTAAATTATATAAGTGTTAGATCTGTTTGTTAGCTGATCATTTCTTGGATGGCAGAAACTCTGGGGGCAACAACTTGCCACCTGAATTTGAGCACAGATGTTAGAGAAAACCTGGTTGAAAATACATGGCAGGAGATGTTTACTGCATCCCACATTCCTGAGAGAGTTTGTGTGCCTCCAAAATATGCAGGCTTAAATTATGCATCTTTATGTTCACTACAGGATTACTGAAACTGTTGTCTTCAAGATAGCTTTAATCTTGGCCCACTTTGCATAAGATGAAGTCTGCTATAGGGTAAGAATGTGTGTGCAGGTGGGAGGTTTGGTGTGGATTACAAGCACATTTTAAATGGTAAAGTGACCTGTATACAGCCAGCTGAAATACTTGAGCTGGATCAGCTAGGGGTAGCGACAAAAGCAAGTTCTGCCCTTTCCACTCCAGGCAGACAGTATAGCTTCGGGAGAGCAAACTGAAAGGTATTGACCTGTAAATTGAGATGACCTGAGCTGAAGGTACTGAGAGATGTGTTAACATTGTATCAAGTCTTATGATGCTATTTGAAGAACTGCTTTTCCAAACCTACCCAAATATTTGTGAATTTGCTGTGCTCTTTTTCAATTGCTAATGGTGGCCTTTGATAACTACAAGACAGACATGCACTCTTCCCAATTAAGTACAGCTTGAATACTGGGAAAAAGAGAGGACTGGAAAGGAGATCTTGATCCTGACCAGGGAGCCTGACTGCACAATAATGCATGTCCTACACTGTAAGTTAGTGGTTTTTCTGGGTTTGGAGGTGAAATGAAGGGCGGTCAGTGACTGTGGCATGATGCTGGGCTTTGGAAGTCTTTGGTTTGATTATTTTGTTACAGGTGACTTGGGACTGCCTCACTTTGTCTGTGCCCTAGCATTGTAACAGGAGTGCTCATACGCTTTTCTGCACAAGGATGTTGAGCATATCAGTATATTACCACTGATTTCCTATTTAGATATTGCAGACATTAGGACTGCAGAGGTACTTCGGCTATATTCTGAAAGTCTTTATGAAGCATTGATTGGCCAAGAAATGAGAAGCAGCAGGAAGCCACAGCTCTCTGACTTAGGAACGTGAAAGTCTTCCATACAGTTCATCTTGTGCTTTGCTGACATGATCTCACTTGCTAATGTTTTTTGCAGAGCATCCTATGTAACAACATAATTAGTGTAAATTACATTTTATTTTTAAATCATCCCCTTTCCTTCCTGAATTTTTCAAGTCTAAATGTCAACTTTTATGGTAAACAGCGGTGCGCTGGCAGAGGATGAACACGAATACGCTTGTGCAGTTGGAAACCTGGTGGGGAAATTCTGAGGCTCTGAGCTAAACAGGAGCTCCTCTGGGTGAGGTCAGTGTTCCTTTAAGGCCCTGCAAGTTGTGCTTGATTTTTTTTTTTTTTCCTGCATCCCAAGCTATCCTGCCATATCAAGTATTAAAGGCTTCAAATTATGAGTAGTACTGGGGAATTACTAACATATCCAGATTTTACAGATCAAAGGTGAATTATAATGTTAGAATACCAAACCAGTTCAAACATGGTACAGTAAAAATCCCCATTCCTTAATATGGTAGGAATTACTTTCCATGCAATACTTGCCTCCCTCCAAAAGATGAAATTCAAAGCAGCCAGAGCTCTGGGAAGTGGTGCTATTAACTTTCCTCATCCATTATTTTTCATTTCTGGCCTTTCAACTCTGCCTTACTAACTCTAGATGGCATTAAGAATTCTAACACATTTTTCATTTTGCTTTTTCTTGTCATTATGGTAATCTTTTTGGGAGCAGACACAACTTCCTGGTTGAACTTGAGCACAAATCTGGCACCAGGACTTAGTTCTTGAGGCCCTCTTGTCAAAAAAAAAAAAAAAAAAAAAGTCATTTGCCCGATAGGAAAGAGAAGATGGTAGGATTTTCTACCATCTAGGTAGAAAATTTTCTAGGATGAAACCACACAAATTCCCAGTCCAGTTTCTGCAAAGGTAGGAAGATTCTGTAAAGTTCAGATGAAGCCTAGACACTTATATACATGGTATGTAACCACAACAATAAACTTTCAAATACTATTAGTTGTAACAGAACCTCATAGTAGTCTTGAACACACATGAATTGAGTCAGCTCATCTGCACTGCAGAGTAGGACCATCACTATTACTGCTTTACGCATTGGGAAATTGAGACATATATAATAAGAGGAGATTTGTCAAATGTCCTAGGCTTCTGCGGTTTAGTCTCACATTTTTTGTCTCTTGCTTGTCCGAGTTGTTTAAAGTTTGCTCTTTACTTCTCTTCACGATACTGATCAAGGCAGAATGAAAGAAAAGCAACAAGTTTCCAAAGCTAAGGGAAGTTGAGAAGACAATGCAGCACTTGGAAAGATGTAGACTCCAGAAATCGGATTCTGGGCATGTACTGCCAGGATGGAGGATTTTTATTTAATTTTATAGAAAAATGTTCGGGTTATTTTACACTGAGATGCAAAATCTCATTTGCAGCCAAGCCCCGGAGGGAGTTAAAGGAACTTGGAGAGCTCATAAAGACAAGTGTAATAGGATTAATAAGAAAAAGACCCAAGACATAAGCCTTCATTGTACACATTTCTTGCTAAATTTTAGTATTGATGAAGGGTGAAATGCCAAGACTTAACCAAACTCTCGTCTCCTTGGGGCAGTAACAGAAGTGTTCACATAGGCTGCTTCTGCCACCATTTTAAGAGTGACCACATGGGGATCCTACCTCTTGAGGTAAAGAGAGAAAAGGGAAATGTGGAGGAAAGCAAGCCGTGAATGGGGTCAGCTCTGCCAGGATGACGAATACTTACCTGGGGTTTAATTTTGACTCTGTCCTGAGTTGTTCTCTGTACTCTTCTACCACCTGATCCTGGCAGGGAGGGAGTTTAAAGGCTTACATCAAAAAGCAGCCTTTCCTTGCCCATGAACAATCTACAGTCCCTGCTAAATGGATTGCTTCATTGCTCTACTTGGGCCTGATCTCTTCGCTTATCTCTGATGTAAGTTACTGGTGCCTCTTGTAGTGTTGACATGCATTTGATGCAAAGGACACTGGAGAGGCAAAAGGTCCTGGGAAGAATTCCAATGTCTTTGTAATAGAGATGAGCTCCCACTGAGAACACCCTGAGAGCGCTTGGGCCAGGTCTGTCCTCCTGTATGAGATGGGGCAAAGAGCAGTAGCAGGCAGCAAAGGTCACGTGCTTGTGCTGGAGTTCAAGTGAAACACAGGGTTCTTACCCCACTTCCCAACTCGGCTTATGTTTAACAGTAGCAAGGTAATTATAGAGAGCAGATCTGTTTAGAGGAACCAGAAAAGGGATGAGGTAAGAGCACAGCAGGTCAGTGTCCATATTTCCTAGCACAGGGAGATAGTGTACCCTTCCTGTGCCCATCCTCCTTGACTCAACTATGGCACAAGCCAGTCTGCAGGAAGCTGATCCCCTCCCTGTCCCAGCACCCCCACATGGAATGGAGGACTTGCTGGGGAATGGTTGGGTTCCCTGTGAGAAATGAGAGGGAGCACAGCTGGATGCCCAAAGGAAAGAGCAAGGGTTAGCATCCATCACCACTGATTAGATCCATAGAGACACACAGACAGATCAAAGATAATAAATGGGTCTTAACAAGAGGCAGATCATTGTTACCTAGTGTCTTCAGCGCATCAGTTATCTCATGGCATCTCCAAGGTAGCTGATGAACCTTCGTATCTTTTCAACTGCCACCCAGAAGACCCAGTGCACAGGGCACTCAGGTGTTACAGCAACCTGTCCTTTGCTCACACGAATTTTAACAGAAAGAACAAAAGAGAGGGAGAGATGGGGCAGGCCCACCACATTTTCTTGTCTGCCTGCTTTACCCATCTGTCTATCTGCTGCTGCCAGTGCCTGTGTTGTGGGAGAAGGATGATTGCATCATTTCCAGAGAGCTCACTGTTCCAGCCCCTTGATTTAGGGTGAAATTTGGTTGCGCTGCTGGGTGTTCGAACGCTTGCCAGGTAGGTGCTACCAAGAACATTTATTAAAATAGACAGATGGGCACTGGGGTAGGAAGCAGCCATTAGAATGTTTGAAATCAACCAACTGTGAAATAGAAAAATCAAGAAACTGTATTCCTGAAGCTGTTAGGACTCGCCTTCCCGTTTGGGGTCGTCCTTTTTACCCCTCTTAAATGCACACACACACAAACAGACAGCTACTCGTGAAATTGCCACAGCCAAGTTTTAGTTTGTCTTTTTAGCCAGTTCAGTTTGAGCAGAATCTGGGGAGAATCCTAAAATGGCCCCCTGACCCAAAACTGGTGCATGCAAAATCAAAATGCAGCTTTGCTTGCCAATAAACCCCCAGGTTTCTCTGAGAGCTTGGGCATCTCAAACACAGGCAAGGTCTGTCCTGACCCAGGATGAGTGCAGTAGGAACCTAGCCACTGACTTCTGGTAGGTGGGAGGTTAGGTTCCTAATCACTTGTCTAGATGCATTTGCAACTTACTCTAATTCCTTAACAGTTCTTTCTGTCTGCTCCTGTTCCTTTGGCATTGTGATCACTCTCCATTAGCTCTCTCAAGTAGTGGCATGAGATGCCAGGATAGATACTGTCAAAATCAAACGTCTTTGTTCTGTTCTTTTTCTTTTTTTTCCCAACTTACCACAGGAAAAACCAAGATGCGTATGTGGCCTTTTCATAGGCATATATAGCAGAAGGGGTCCAAGGCTATTAAAAAAAATATGTATCACTCAGATTTATCAGATGACTAGGGAGATCCCTATTCTTAGGTTTAAAAATGTGTTAAAATCAGTCACTGCCTTGAGATAAACTATCATGGTGTCAGTATTAGCAGTTTTCTTTTGGTCTGTGTTAAATTCCCAGTGGATGAAGGACAGTCCCTAGTACTGCTGCTTACTTGTAGCTGCAGTCTTGGCTGAGTCACTTGCTGGCATCTCTTACTTTCTGATACAGTCAGGCCAGCCTGCAAGAACTGCATAGGTCTCTGTGAACTTTCTGTGAGCTTTTTTGACTCTAAATGTGGCTATGGTCTCGCCATATTTCTGCTTGTCAGTCGCTAACCTGAGGGAGTAAGGACAGTGTCAATGGATGCTTAGGTATTACAGCAATGACCGGGACAGAACATTTATCTGCTAGCTAGATATACAGTAAGGACTTGTTTGCAAATGGAATGGAGCAAATTCAGAAGATCTCTCTTAGTGCCTGTCTTTCACCATACTGATGTTAATGGCACCATCCCAGAGAAAGCCCTGAAGTAGGACATGAGATTTGTGCTGAGATGGTGGATACTGGTTCTCCACTGTTTTGCCAGGGGGTAATCTGGCAGTAGAGCCAGAGCCAGTACAAGATCCTTGTGTCACTTCAAGGAGTGATGTCATGAACAGAGAATTTAGGTTTCTTCGTGTTTTACCTCCTCTTTGGGTACATGTGAATGACAGTCCTGATCTCCAGATGGTGTCAACTGGTATACCCAGCTGGGGGTGTGGCTTGTGGACACAGGACCAGGCATCCAGAGGTTATTTATTTATTTTTCTATTTACGGTAAATCTCTTTGAGATGTTCTAAGGGAAGGTGCTATAAAATATAAATCATTAGTCAAGTATATGTAAGTGCACATATTTGTCCTGTTTCTCTTAGTGCTGCACAGTGTTTCTTTCCATTGGATGATTTATAACCCCCAGATTTTCAAGGTCATCTCCATTTGATTCTGCAGTATTGCATTTTTAAATGATGCTAAAGCCTCCCCTTTATTGCCAGGATAGAAATAATACAAACTGAGCAGACCTTGACCAAAGGAGTAGCTCAATAAAACTAAGTTGCCTGCACCAGGCCAGTAACTAGGAAGCAATTTGCAAAGCTTAGTGATGCTTTCAGTTCCCTTTTTGGCCTCATTAGCATTCCGTAGAGCAGCCTACAAGGGTCAGAAAGCATGCCTCCTTCTTTAAATATAGCTGTTTCCTTTGTTTCCACCTCTTCCCATGTGCCTTAGCCCTGGCTCCTCTTGCACCCTTAAAGGGTTCAGCTGAGCCAAGGGTTTTTTCTTTTAGCTGAAGGCACTGCAGCTCATAGTATTGGTACTGATGTGTGGACATACAGTACATGTGCCAGCCTAGCATTATGTAGTTGCTGGATTTAATGTGCAATTTGCTTCTCCTCTGAACAGAGGAGGTGCTTACTTTGAACTTCATCTGAGGATGATAGGACTCTTCACATTTTCTTCAAGTCCTGTCTGTGACATCTCATGAGTTTCCAGCTACAGATCTCACTGTTTCTAAGAAGCACAGGAGTCTGAAACAAGGCATGTGTTTGCTGTTTAGCTGTGCTGTATTGGCTAGATCAGAGATTGCAGGAAGCATATTCAGGTCTTGAACAACGTTTGGTAACGAAATGGTGCATTTCTTTTCCATTGCTCCTGCTTCACGCAGTGACCCCAGAATGTAAGGCCAAGGACATGATTGCTCCAGCTCCCTTGACTGTGAGTCATATTCTTCTGGCCAATGTGTTTCTGCATTTTCATTGTCTCCCAAGGTGAAAAGTGCTAAAGAAAAGGAACAATAGGTAAAAAGAAGCCTTTTGCTTTTTTTTTTAATCTCTCCATGATACAGAATTAACCAAGCATATAGGAACATCATGGGAAGCAGCAAAGAAAGTGGGCTTGGCCTAAAATGAAAAGAATACGGGACAAGCAACCTATTGATTGCAATATGATGCAACGTGTGTTCCTTTCAGAAATAAGATCAAACCAAAGTTCAGCTGGTGGAAACTTTCAGAGTCCTGAAGGAAGCCCGGGGCCACACCCCCACTTCTCTGACTGCAGGCCATCTCTAGCTTCCCTAGATTTAGACACAGGCATTTAAAATGAAACCAAATCCACAAAAATTCATGGTCAAGCTGCTGTGCAGCTTGAGGGGTGCCAGCACACTTCCTTGAGGTAGACCTGGGACTGGGGAGGCAAAGTCACCCTCTCTCCATCTCGGGCGCTTGCATCTCTACGCTGCTTTATGTTACTTTCATGCCGGCTTCATCTTTCAGGGCTTCCTCCCTCTCTTCTTTGTGTGTTCCTTTTATGACAAGGCAGAGACCACTATGGGATAGAAAGCTATCCTGGAGTGAGTAGACTAGAAAAATCTTTCCTTAGAAGATGATGGTGGAGAGAGATCACTTTTTCTGCTGGGCTTCAGTTTGTACTATCTGGTGCTCTGCTATCACCCTTGACCTTCAGCTGGCTTTATACCTGCCAAAGACCAGTCCCTTCATCTGCATCTACACATGTTGGTCACTCCATACTGGTTGCTTTCCTGCTTTGGTCCCCTGGGAGAGAGAGGGAACAGGTCTGCATGATCTGGTCTTGCAATTTTCATGTGTTCGTGTTTTCGTCTGCCTCACCAGTGTCCTTAATTCCCCTTGCTCCAACCTCCCGTGCTGCCTTTTCTCACTTTGCTAGTTCCTCTCCACCTCCCCTCCTCTGCTGTGCCATCACACACCGCTGCCCTATCTGAGCCCTCTCCCTTTACAGAGGACCCATCCAGTTCCCCTGGACTGGCATCATCACTGTTGCCTCCAGTTAGTCAATTAAGATATCATGTTTCATGGCTGTGCTAGGTTGTTGGGGTTTCTTTCCCCTACTTACTATTATTTTTCCAGCTCAATCTTGGCACCTACATTTATTTGAAACAAATTGCAGGATAATTTGTTTTTCTAATTTTCAAGATGTGAACTCCTGGTTCCAGGGGGGTCGGTGTTTCGGGCACCCGGTACCAGCGAGCTGGGACTGCACACAGAGATTTGTGCTGTATGAGGAAATACTTCATTAGACTTGTATTCCACGAAGACACTCTTGCTTCTTAACGCCTATGATTTTAATTAAAACCTGGAAAGTGAAGAATCCTCGGGTTGTATTAATGTTTTCATTTCCATTAGGACAGCGGAGTTTATAAACATGAGCTGGGTTTATAAATTAGACCTTGTACGAATATTAAGTGCACAGTGCAGCAAAGGCAGCTGAGAACTGGAGTGGAGCTGGCCCCATCTGTCCCTTTCCTTGGCTTGCTCTCGCTTTACAGTGTCCTCTTGGCACAGGCTTTTCTGAGCTGTTCAAGGGTTCTCCCTCCGAGACTACGATAATGGCTTCTTCCGTTTCTTTCTGGGGAGGCTCTCCTCACTCAGCAAAGCAGGGAGAGAAGCAGATGTTTCAATCAGGGGCTTGCAAAACAACCTGCAAAGGTGACTTTGAGTATAGGGATTTTGTATAGAGTAATGTGAAAAGAGAAACATTCTCCTGACCCAGATCTCATGTGTACATACAGAGATGCACACAGAGATAGTCAGATCTAAATAGGCATCTCACTTAGTCACCCACACCCAAAGTGGGTATGTACTGCTGAGCATGCAGAGGAATGTGACAGAAGATGCAGTCTCCTCCAGAGATGATGTGACAGCTACATACAGCTGTGCACAAGCTGCACTGGTGGTGGGGCACCGGCAGGCATTGCCTAGCATGCACAGCCTGACACCAGCCTGATGCAGGGGACCATGGACCCCATACAGCCTGACTGTATTCAGCTGTGTGAACTGCACACAGACTGCTATTGTGACACCAGTGACAACAACAAGCACTTGCGTGTTGCATTCTGTTCAAGGACAATGGAATGGTTTACAACGACAATCATCATCCTCGATTTTATGCAAAGGAAACTGAAGTGTGGATGGATGTATTGCTCAGATCCACACAGCTGTTGGTAGCAGAGCTCAGACTAAAATCTGGATCTCACATGTAAGGATTCTGAGTTCCCGTTCCTGATGTTCACAGGCAAAACCTCCCACTCCTACCTGTAATTACACAACATCATTGTGGAAACGACAGCACTTTTTTCCTTGACAGTGTAATAGTGAGGAAGAGCTATGTTTATTTGCACCTTTGGCCTCCGGCTGTGGTATCTGAAAGTTGGCTGAAGACTTTCTGGTGAGGGCAGCTCAGATATGCCTACTCTCTGTGCAATGCAGCATCGTGCAGGGATGCTATCTGAGCTAATCAGTTCAGGTAGTTCTGGTACCTCAGGTGCAGAGGTACCCTCAGCTGCCCTATGCCCTGTTAGCATTTGCTTTTTGGAGGATGGGTGCACACCTTTTGTGCTAAAGTTTGGCTCCTCTCTAGTGCACAGAGGTAAGGACCCTGTGCTAAAACCATGCAGTCCCCCAGGACGAAAAGCACTTGGAGCAATGAGTTTGAAGGTATTTTGTATAGGAACCTGTGCATTACTGTAAACATCTTTGTGGTCTAAGCTGCTATACCTTCAGGTCTTGCTGAGGCTGGTTTAGCACCATAGCTGCTGATCTGACTGAGCTAGTTTTCAGGGACTGTGATCCATGAACAGCTCTGTTTCCATCACTGGCTGAGGTGGCACAGGGGTGGAGGAAGGTGGGAAGAGAGCCCCTGGGCATGCCTGCCCCTCCTTGTCTCCCTCATGGCATGACTAGATGTTTTGACGCAAGGATAGTGTTCAGGAGAGAGGAGGGAGGTGTGTTCATTGTCAGCCTCTGTCTCCTTGAGCCCAGTAGGGCTGTTATTGAGATATCCTTCCAAGCGGCTTAAATAGGAATGTCTGGTGACAAAATGAAAACAAATGGAGAAGCCAGCTAGATTCACTCATGGGGGTTCCCTTCCCCAGTGCTGCCAGCCCCCAAGGGAGAGCCTTTCTGGCACCTCCAGCCCCAGTAATATATCTGAGTCAGTGGGAGGGGTGGCAGCAGGGAGGAGGAAGGGGTAGGTTCCTGGGCCATTTTTCATACTCTTGTGACACTGCTGAATCCATTAGAAGCCATTATTTAGGCTGTCTGAGAGTGTGGGCTCTCACCCTCTGATGAGTCTCAGAGGACTCTGGGCCACCACGTTGCTGCAGTAGGAGGGAAGAGCGCAGGCCCATCAATCAGCGTAAAGCAAGGAGCTCCCCACTCGAAATTCCCAGTAGCATGACAGGTTCCTCCTGCTGTCCCTGTTGCCACCAGCTAGGTCCAACGGGATGCTGGCAGCAGTTCTTAAATGCTGACAGCTTTTTTGGAAACCCTTTTGCTTTCTACGTCCCCTTGCTGCAACTGTCCTTCAGTATGTTTGTGCAGAAGAGTGCGTGTCACTTCATTTGAGGGGTAATGGCTTTAAACTGAAAGAGGGTGGATTTAGATTAGATATTAGGAAGAGATTCTTTCCTATGAGGGTGGTGAGGCACTGGAACAGGTTGCCCAGAGAAGCTGTGGATGCCCCATCCCTGGAAGCCAGGCTGGATGGGGCTTTAAGTAACCTCCTGGTCTAATGGGAGGTGACCCTGCCCATGGCAGGGGGGCTGGAACTAGATGGTCTTTAAGGTCCCTTCCAACCCAAACCATCCTATGATTCTGTGATTTACAAAAACAGGGTCTCCGTGTCATGCTTAATCTGTTTCTTTAATCCCACTCCTCCTCACCCACGTGGCCCAATCCCCTTCTCCACCATTCCCACAAGAAAGGGTGGAGAAGGTGGTAGTTCTCCACTGGCCATCAATTAGCCTGCAGCGTGTGCTTTGGGAGCAGGTAACTCAGTGCCATGGCATGACACACTGGCCTGGGTGAGTAGGGTGGGACGTGAGGGGTATCAGGGGTCTGAACCCCCCTGAGAATGCACCACAGGAGCTCCTTCTTAGAAAGTTGTTCCAAGGGGCTGTTGTGGGAACTTCACCTTCACAATGGGGGGTGTAAGTAGCGGGAGGAGGAGATAGGGACAGAATAGAAACACCCCACTAACACCACATGTTAATGGCAACACTTCTCCAAGAAATTTCTCTTGAGAGTTCCTCATTATGCAAATAAGTCTGGCAAATGATAATACCTCATGCACTTCTATGGATTAATATCTGTAAATAGAAGAGCTGCTGTTCATTCCCAAAAGCAACATTCAGTTTCCCGCGCCAGAGCTACTGCCTGGGCCAAGGGCAATACGTTTCGGGGTACAAGCAGACTATAGTTTTCACTTCTTTCACAAGGTTGGCTCTTGCATTTTCTAAAATCACTAGGCTAAATGTTGTCTTCCTTTGAATGTGCATTCACATTTCTGCAGCGCTGTGGCCCTCCACGTGCGTGGGGTCAGGATATGTCTTCTGCGTCCTGTCCAGGGCACGTGGGACACCAAGGAAATGTTGCACATCCTAGTGATCTGGCAGAGAAACAAGCAGAGTAGATCTTGGTGCTGGGGATTTGATCCAGGGAATAAATTGCTACATAGCATTACAAGAGTGCAGCAGGGGCGTTTTGACTACTTAGTCACAGACTTAAATTTGATGTGGGAAAGGCATTGCCTGTTATCGTCAGAAGGGAATTTTGTCACCTTTGTGAAATGACTTTGGTGCATGTTAAGTTGTCTTTTTTCTTTTTTACTTTTGAGTAATGTGGTTAACGGAAGAAAAAAAACCAGAAAAATCAGGTTGTTTTACAGAGATTTTTTTTGTGAAGTGATCTAGGTCAGGTCAATCTGAGTTAGCTGAGCCTGGGGCTCACATCACCAAGTTTATCTTGTGGTAAAACCAAAGTACACTATCAGTGCGATGTTTTTCCACTTGAGATAACTTCTGACAGTTGCCATGAGGTTAAAAACACATTTTTTTTCCTTTCCTTTTTTATTTCTTTTTTTTTTTTTCCTTCTTTTGAGAGCAGACTTGGCCCTCACCTTTAATTCTCTTGAACATGCATGCGTAGCAGCACCCTGTCACGACCCTCCGCAGCAGCAAGGTAGGGCAGTGCTTCCTACCAATGTCCTGGGCTCCCCTGGTGCGTGGCCAGCAGAAGCGTGTCCTCCTTGAGGTCCTCTGAGTGCCGTCTTCCCTCAGCACCAAATAACTACAAATGAATCAAGTGAATCGAGTGATTTCTGATTGCTAAAACTGGTGTGTGCAGCAAAGCATATCCAGGCTAAAGATCTTTCCATTGAAACACAGATGAACTGCTTTGCCAAGCACCCAGAGATAGCTAAAACTAAAGTAGGTTTGGAATCTTTTAGGTGCAAAAAACAATTTCACAACCTTTTTTTCTTTGCTGTTATCAGGAAAATGAAAGTGGAGGATTCTGAGTCAAGTTCTGACCCAAGCAAAAATATACATTGTTCTGGTTGCTTTTAGTGGGCTTGAACTTTTTATTTTATAGTTAGTTCCAAAATACATGAGGCTCATCTTCTTTTTATTGTATTAGGCTGGTGTGTGTGTGTGAGATTTTTGCCTTCTTCTCTAAACAGCTCCACTCAGAGAAAAGAACAAAATGCTACATAAGGGTTGTTTCCTTCTGCAAAAGCAGAGTTAAATCATGGGAGATGTGATCTACGTAGCACAGCCAGTAGCAAGGAAGGGAGGTGTTTAGCTTTACTCTGGCTTTCCTAAGACAAAAGGAAAATGCATCTTAACGCTAAAGCAGCTTGAAATTAAGCAGTTTGGGACATTTCAAGAAATAAAACCAAAGCACTGGATGATAGGAACATTAAAATTCTTTCTCTTTTCTACTACCTATAAGGAAAATGTTGCAAAATTTCTGTGAATAATTTTGAAATTTCCTTTCTGCAGCCAATTGTAAGGTGAAAACCACATACTAAAGAGTCAGAATGTCTTTCAGAATAAACATTTGTAAATTTGCTTACCTCTAAGTTGTTTTTTTTTTTTTCTTCCTCCAAATACAAGATATTCATTTCAGGACGTAAAAGCTATTGCTTATTTGGCAAAGCACAAATGTTTAGGTAGCCTGTATATTCTGTACCATACTGCTTTTCTCCCTTTCACCTAGCCCAGTGATGGGCAAGGGGGAGAGGTGGAATTGAGCTTGAAAGGTAGATAAGGAACTCAGCTGGATTTGAGTTACGCTGATGAGCAGAAAGCAGGACTGGGCATTTGATCTGGAAAGACTGAGAACCAGGCTGAAATCTGGTGAAACAGTCACAGAGCCCACACTGCAGCGGTGGGGGAAAGACTTTTTGTGAATCAGGCACATGGCAGCTAATTTCCAGACACTGCAGGAGACTTGAGCCATTTGGAGTATGGAGAGAGACAGCGTGTGTGTGTGTAGGGTTATAGAGACAGAAATGAAAGACTGCCCTGGGGTATGAGTGATGGATTGACTGTGCTGTGAGGGCTAGGTCCAAAATATGTGCCATTTTGAATTCAGATGTGAGTTGACTTGTTAGGGAATTAGTTCAGTAGGATGAGGTTTGGTCATCTAAAGCATGCCAAATGGTATGCTTGCAGAAGAGGGTGGTTGTGGTCAGCCTTAGAGCAGGCCCAGCCTGTGACATTGACAGCAAGCCCTTTGCAACCTGCTTGAACCTGGCTTGCCAGCCCTGAGGAGGAGAGAACAGTGGGTGGCTCATTTACAGGCTATATTGCACATTTTGACCTGCACTGAGAAAAAAAGTATTGCCCTGTATCTTGAGAACCTTGTAGAAATGGATGTTTTACATCCTTGTGCCAGTTTCTGCTCTGCTTTGGACGCAAGCTACAGATTTCTGGTAACTCAGGGGTGGGGTGGACGACAAAATGCTGCTAGATTTGGAAACCTCTAACCTGCATTTTTTTTGCTTGTGTAGGATTGTGAAAGCGTTCAGAGATTGCAATTCTTCTCCAGCTCGGAAGAATCCCGTTGATATATGCTCCACATTATGATCATATATAAGGACTGATAAGGCATCTTTGAAAGAAAATCAGAGGGGAACGTGTTGCTGCGCGTGCTAAAGTAACAGCAGTGTGAATGTCACGTCGAAACCTTACGTTTTGATATATAGCCGTAACAAAGGGGGTGAGGGGTCTGTCTGTATAAAGAACACCAGAAAATTTACTGCCTAATGATTTTTTAAAGAGAATATAAATCGAAATTGTGAAACTCAGAAGGTTTTTACACCTGCTTAGTGCATTCTGTGTGCATCGAATGTCTGCTGCTATGAAACCATGCCGTACTCTGTCTTTGAAAGTTGACTGGGAACTAATAGCACCTTATCAGGGTTTTGCATGCGATAGCCCTAAGGTTTACCTTTGTAGTGGCTTTTGAAAAAAAAGTCCTGCAAGTGCGGAGCTCCGGTCTGCGCTTCGGCAAAGGGTGAAAAGGAGATGCAAGAAAGGGTAGTAATAAGATTACACCTAATTGCCTTAGCATCCACTTAACTGTTTTACATACGTGCCTTAGAACAAATGTTTGTGGAGTGTCTAGACTGGTGTTTACAAATGCTTTAGCTAGCTCCGGCTAATTGGGGAGCAATTAACGTGAGTTAAAACGCTGGGAAGTCTAGACAAAGCCAGAGTGCGCCTTGGGTTGGGTGCACAGGCGTTCGCTTGCCTTGTGCGCCTCTTCCTCTTGCTGCATTTATTCCTCCGGGGAAAGGGAGGAGAGGCTCAGACTCCAGCGAAGGGAGGCACGCTTCTTTCTCCCGGCAAGGGAGGGGCGTCTCCGAGAGGAAGGGGAAAAGGAGGACAAACAGGAGCAGGAGGCCTGCCAGCTGCGCGGACACGGCACTCGCTCCAGGAGTGCCGCCTGGTTTTCCACTCGCTCTGCCGCACCCCCAGCCTCCTCCACGCCGCTGCCTTGCCCCTAGGGCGCTCTGCAGGCTCCTGCCCTCCTCTGGCTTCTCCTGAGCCTGTAACCCAGCCCCTGTAGCCGTGCCAAGCTTCAGGAAGCCTGCCTGAAGAGCGGGGAGCGCCAGGCGGCCGCCCCCCGGGGGGCAGAGGCGGTCCCCGTGGGGCTCCCACCCTCGCCCCCTTCGTCCCACGGCCTCTGGCCTCGCCTGCCCTCCGGGGCACGTGCGGCAGGCAACGGCCGTGTCCCCGCGGCTGGAAGGGTGCGCACCGAGAGGGCTGCGAGGCGTTGGGGCAGGCGGCCCGGGCCGGCGGTCCAGTGGCCATCCCCGGAGCGGTGCTTAGGGACGCGGTTTCGCGGCGGGCTTGGCAGTGCTAGGTTAACGGTTGGACGAGGCGAGCCGAGAGGTCTCTTCCAGCCTAAGTGATTCTGTGATCCTGGACAGGAAGGCAGCGGCGTCCTGCCATGTTGCGCCACGAGGCCTGGTCTCCCTGGGGAGACGGGACCCGCCGTCCCTTTGGGCAGCAACAGGGCAGCGTTGCCCGGCCGGGAGTGAGACGACCTCCGAGTATCCAGGACCACCTCAGCGGGCGCTAGCAGGATGAGAGGTACATGCTCGGATTTCGGGAGGACCACCTTGCCGTGAGGAAGCGCCAGGCTGGAAGGGATCGCGAATACCAACTCTCAGTCTCCGCAAACGTTGCCTTTAAAGGAGGTTTCCCAGTGGGAAGATAAAAGGAAATTACCCACGCTGAGCAGCTGCTGCTCCTTCAGCAGCGCTGCACATTGCCCCCCTCCCCCAACCCCCCGGCTCCCTTCAGCTCCCATGGAACTACTTTTTCCTTGGGTGAACGAATACTTCAGAGATTGTGCCTCGGAAGTAGAGTTTAGGCCTCTGTCTAGCTTTTCCCAGAGTGCCAGCACGTTTGGCAGATCCACTCAGCCTTGATTTATTATGTACATTTAAGAACCTTTTTAGAGATTGGTGTCCGCTGAGCTATTGTGGAAGTACATTACAGGTGTGCCTACATACCGGGAGGAAGACTCTTTACTGCAGGCTCTTTGCTTTCCCTTTCTTCTCCCATCAATACTGCCTGACTCTCTTGTGTTGTAAATCACAACTGTAGGGTCTATTCTGCTGCGGCAGGGTCGGAGTAGTTCCCATTGACTTCAGCAGTTTCCTCCGTGGAGGGGGGAGAACAAAAACTTGCTCACGTTCTGCATTATCCCTCATTTGCTGTCTTTGTTGTACGTTGAAAAAGCCCCAGCCACTTGGCTCACAGAGGGTTAAGAAATAAGGGTCTCTCTCTCTGATATTTCTCTTCCCAGTCTGTCTACCTTTCTTCCCTAAACCCCTGCTTTTGATGTCACTCTGGATTTTCCTCCTGCAGTAAACACTTTCAGACAATGAATTACTGTCCATGGGGGGGGGTCATTACAGGTCCCTGGGGACATGGCACACTCTAGCACACACTTGAAATAAACCTGCACCTTCCTAGAAGGTGGGTACCAAGTGCCTTACTGGGACTGTGGGCAGTAAAAACTCTGTCACAGGCAGAGTGAGAGGAGACAGTCTTACACGGAAAGGATTTATGAGCGTAGACACAAACCTTGCTTGATTTCTCTCTCTCTCTCTTCCCCCCCTTCCCTGTTATGTGCACATATATAGAAGTTAAATCCATTAGCTAATTGCAAAGCCACACGCGTGCATCTTTATATATATAAATAATAATAAAAAAAACATTCATTATGTACCCTGGAGTGTCTAACCTGCACTGCATCCACTAATTCACTTGCCTGGGAATCAATCCAATATTAGCATAGCAGAAATGAAAGGTTGGAAGGGATCTCAGGAGTCCATTTTCTTCAAGCAGACAGGATCAAAAATACTAATTGCAAACTCATGATCTACTTCAGGTAGTTGTACATGTGCAGAATGAGGTCATATCTGACTGCCAAATTAATGTTCTTTTTTTCTAAATGTGTATTTATTCCCCAAAAGTTTCCTGGGAAGATTCAGTTGTGAGACAGTGAGAGATTTAAGCTTCTGATATCTTATGACAGCACAGGACTGGAAGCTAATAATCATGAAGATTTTCTCATTTGGAAAGGGAAACTTGCAGTCCCCTACTGGGGTATGCGATATTCACTTCTAGTTCCTGAATTACCATATTTCGATCAAAGCTTCTGTATTCATAAAAATGTTAAAACATTTTGGAAATGTTTTAATGTTCCAACATATTTTAACATTCCAAAACTTGGAACATTTTGGAAATGTTTTAAATGCATTCATGTGAGTCTTTCTCTTCTCCATATGTCCTTTGCAGTGTTTTTGCAGAGTTCCTGCAAGTTTTTGGAATCACATTAACAAATGGTCTCATCAAGATCTCTCTGAAGTTGGGGGGAACTCTGTCACTGACTCAACAGCCTTCATCAAAGGTCCTCGGATTTTTAGGTGGAAGACAACATGAAATATGAGATGTTTATAATGACTGGGAATAAATTAGGAAGGCATGAAGAGCAGGACTTTTTTTTTTTTTCCTGCTCTTGGGAGTTGTCCAAGAGAAATCTGCTTATTGTCAGGAGAGCCCTAATAGTATCTGATGCAGGTACAGTCATTTTCAAGGCAGTATCAGCTGTCAAGCTGAGTGTTGCGATCTAGTGGGAAACATGCCTGGGATTCCACTCTCGTCATGGGTTGCAGACGTTCAGTGAGTTCACCAGTATTGCAGATTTATTTTAAGTTTACTGCTTTAGGAGACTGACAATTTAAAGTGCTTTTCAGGTCTAACATAGGTTAGAAACTGGCTTTGAAAACCCAACTGGTTTCCTAGGAAAGAAACCTGTTTTATTCTAGTCAAGCAGAAGTTTTGCATTCTCTATTATAAAACTGGAGCTGCAGTTATGAAAAGAAGCAATGCAACCGTATGTGGCATCTGGCTGTAGCATTAGCAGTCGCTGGTAGAAATTTTCAGGCACTCTGCAGTCAAACCACACCTCACCTCATTGATGTAGTCTTTCAAGGCAGAACTGGTACTGTTTCTCTGCGTTCTTTTATACGGATCACACAAACCAAGTTTGGGACCTCCTTTGTTTCTTAATTGACTTTTCTGAAATCATGCATATCTTTTTCCACCTTCCTATGTATTTGTACGAGAGCTGGCTGTATTACTTTTGGAAGCTTGTGAAATGATTTGTAGTTACTAACATTTGTGTTGTTTTCTACAATGCATCAACCTTGCGTTGGTCTGATTGCTTTCACTGGGCATACCCTTGTGTAGAGGGAAGTTAATTACACCAGCACTTTCTTAAGCATCTTTTTCCTTGCTGGTAGGTGTTCCCTATGTTTGTTACAGTTTCTGTAAGTCATATCAGAAGAATGACTAAATGAAACAGTATTTGTCACAATCGCAGAAGCAGAATTGTGTTGCAGGGCTGCTGTACAGTGTGCCTGTTATTCATCTGGCAGCTGGAGCACTTCTGATTTTCCCGCTTTAGCCGTTTTGGGTGTAGGCACTGTCAATGGGAGGGTGTTTGGGAACGGCGGAGTGATTGGTCATAGGTCTATGGGCAGAAGAAAATGCTGTTCTGCTGCTAAGTGAACATTTATATTTGTTTGGAACGAGAAATTTGTAGTTTAATTATTCACTTTCAAAACCTCCTCGAAAAAATTTCTCCTGGTAATTCTCAAGTCTTTCTAGAAAACTAGAAAACACTTGAATTGCATTTTAGCTATTTAAAAAAAAAAAGTAGAAATACTTACCTGCACGTTACAGGGCTTGAATATGTGAAGTCAACTGCCTAGATGACTGGGCGTCTGCCTTGTGTCCCAGAGAGGGAGAGAGGAATTTTGAAGCATCAGCACAGGAGTGTTTTACACAGGCTGCTGCCCCCACAGGGTTTTAGGATGTGAAGTGGTCTTGGAAGGCTTCTAGTGACTGTCATTACAAGTCCTGTTTTTCAAACACGTTCACTCCCAGCATGATGAGCTCTGTTTTGAAAACCTGGACACTGGGTTTGTTGCCTGAATGGGATCTCAGCTCTTTTGGAAAATCTGTCTCCAGTTGTGAATGCTGCACTCTGAGAAAGCCAGCCAAATGCCTGCACCTGCTCCAGATACCAAGCTTGGACTAACCCTGTTTCAGCATAAGCTTTTTAACTTGCGCAAAGCAGATAGGTTTCATTTTCAGTGTTCCAGGCATTATGCTAAGGGGGGTTGATATGTTGGAAATCTGTTCCTTTGCTTTCTGGACCCATTCCAGTGCCTCAGCCTTACGTTACAGGTTCTGTGCTGTAGGAGGTGTTGCCCTTTGTAACACAGGTGTGAGCCAGCTAGTTTGTGCCTTAGTCTGGTATCAGATGTGTGCTGTGCATCTCCTCCTCTGACAATGTTTCCTGCCACACCTAGCTTCTTATCTCTACTGCCAAAGTTTTGCAAGTGGCATAAAAATCCCCTCGTAGATAGTTAATGCAACCTCAGGTGAATGACTGGGGGGAAGCTTGTCGCATACCGCCAGAAGTGAAGTGCAATCATCCTCTGTGCCTATGCTTACTGATGCTAACAATGTGATCTGAAATAAAAGCTGGTTCCCTGCCCAAATGCAGCCAAGGAATGGATGCCTCATTGTTTGTGAGGATGGGGCTGTGAGCTCTAAGTGTCTGTGCATCTTCACACTGGGGTCCCCTGGGGAGATATATACACTATCATTTCTGAATCACTCAGTGTACTGTTGAGCACATGGGACTGTCAAACTTCTGAGTTAAATCTACTCGTAACCATTGCAAAGCCATTTTGATGCCTATGACAGTTAAAACCTCTTATGGTGAAATCATTTATTGCAGCCTAACATTTCACTACAGTGAGAGTAGGTGCTTGTAGTAATCCTTGAGAAAGATCAAATTGAATTGTAAAAGGTGCTTCTCATTGTAGCAATGCTAAGTGCTTAACCACGTGAGGGTCCAGGGGAGCACTGAGCTTCCATTTCAGTAAGGACACCATCTCAGGACTCCACAAGAGGAAATCAGCAGAGATTCAGAAAATCAGGGAGGGAAGTGGCCTCACAAATCAGTAGCTCTTTTCACTGGAGGCATGCATATGTACAAGCAGGCACGTTTTCAGGGGTCTAATCTTCAACTGTTTTGCATGTTGATGCACAGGCAGGCGGGATGAGGCATCTTGCATTTTCTTGGTGAGAATTACACGTAGGAAGTCACACTGAGCTAAGTAGTCCTTCACCCCAAACCTTCATTTTGTTTTTCTTGGTGTAATTTCTTCCTCAGTTAGATGCTTTTGGACTGACTCAAGCCATTCTTCTTTTTCCTTGGCATTTATACCTTTTATGCAGTGGTGCAGAATCATTCATATTCCCATGACAGAACTATTAGAAAAGAAAGGGTACCAGTGTCCTTTCAGCTAATCAGTAATGCCTACCATTTTGAGACCTGAATACTTTCATTAGAAGGGCTTTGAGAAATGCTCTGGTGTTCTGCTCTCATCCTGTGATTTACCTTCAAAGTCCAGTCTGCCCAGCTCCCATACAGCTAGGCACGCACTGGGGAAATATCTAGTAACTGGTGGATGCAGTCCCCAGCCAGTGGAGGCTGTCATAACCATTGGCAGGCAAAGTGGATGGAAAGGTACAGTGCACTTTAACTTGGAAAGTGTTGGACAGCATGGTTTTCCTGTGGAATGAAATTCCATTTTCTGACCAGTCCTAATCGCAAGCCTGCCTGATAACCCAGGTCACTGCCATAGGAGCTTGCGTTTGTGCTGCTGCTCCTTACATTGTAGAGGAATGTTACAAAGGCTGCTACCTCAGTATAGGATTTGCCTCACAAAACAGCTTTCAATTGAGAAGGAAAGTTGTCGGATTCATGCAGAAAAAGCCCCTAGCTCAGCAGTTTCCAAACTTTCCATCTTGACACCCTTCTCAGGGGCAGTGATCGTTTCTGTAAGATTTCAGCCTCTTTTTGGAGTCAAGACCCCTATTTTGGGATCTGCAGCCTTAGCTGCTTACTTTGGTGAGGTCATCTCCAGTGATGCCAAAAAATAAATCCCTTACTAGCTGCATCATAAGCTGGTCACTTTAATCAGGTAGAAAGAAAAGTTTTAGCCCATGCCACTGTGCAGTTATAAAGATGCACTGTGGGTTGGTCGCAGTTGAAAGTTTTTGAAAGCTGTTTTAATGTCTCCTCTTTTCATTTGTCTTCTTAAAACTAAACAACCCTAATGCATTCAAGCTGATTTAGAAATTGGTGCTTTCTGGACCACTGGCTATTACTGTTGCCTTGCTCAGGTCTCTCTCCAGCTGGGCCATGCATTCATTGGGGTTCATTCTCCCAGAGTGGACACAGTACTCTGGCAGACTCACACTAGTGTTAGCTAAAGCAGAAGATTAGTTTCTCTGCTTCGCAGATTGCACCCTTATAAACTTACATGGTATTTGCGTTTTTCTTAATAGCAAGGCAGTGGTGATTCATGTTAAGCTTTTGCTCTACCATTGCTCTTTCCTCTGTAACCCCATTTTCTGCCAGTTTGCTAATTGTCTGGTTGTTATTCATCCTGCATCTGTGGAGGCTGTTATTCCTACCTAAGTGCAATACCTTGTACATGGCCATATAGAATTTTATTCTACTTTTTTCAGGTCATATTATAGAGATGTTTAGATCATTTTGAATTCCATTCCTGTCTTACATGTGCAGTCCTTCTCAGCTTGCTGTCATCTGCAAATTTAATAAACAGGCTTTATCCTGGTCGTTAATGAAAATATTGAATATTACCAGACTGCAAACAGATCCCTGCAGAACCCCAGCTGGTGCATCCTTGCATTTTGACAGTGAACCGTTGGTAACTACTTTGTACTGCTTTCCAGCAGGTTTTGTAGCCATTGTATAGTGCATTCATCTAGACCATCTTTTCTGAGCTTGCCTGTAAAAATGTCATGAGAAAGGGTGGGAGAAAGCTTATTAAGGTCAAGTTGTATGACAGATCTGCTTTTCTGCTGTCCACAAGACCTGTTACCCTTCCACTGAAGACAATTAGATTGGTTTGACATGATGTTCCTTGACAAGTCCACATTGCCTGTTACTCATCTCCTTGTTATCTTGCAGGTGCTCAAAAGCAGTCTGCTTACTTGTCCCAGTTGATTCCTGAGAACCAAAGCTAAGCTCCCTGCTTTATAATTCCCTAGTCCTCCTGTTTTTCAAAATAGGTGCCACATTTGGCCATTTCCTTTGTTTTGTGGAACCTTGCTCGATTGAATAACTTTGCACCCAAGTAAGGTGATCGGCCATACTGTGCCCCCCGCCCTCAGCACTGTGGCATTGCCTCAATTCTGGAGAAGCAGAGTATAAATCTGTATCTAAAATGGGAGGTCTCAGGAGGCTGCCTGCAGTGTAAATAAGATAAATTATGCATTGTTGGGTGTATCAGAGAAGTGGATGTACATAGAGAAACCCTTTACTGGCCAAATCAGAAGTGCTGTAAACTGGTTAATCTGTGTTTACCCTTTTGCTCTGCATGGCACTGACTCAAGGAAGGACAAGGAAGGGAATTTGAATGGTATTTCAGTGCCACTGTTTGGAGATAAAGTAGAACAGACAAATACCTCCTGGTGTGTGTTTGAAGAACTAACTGTGTCTGTAAAGTGGCACAGGCCTTTTGTGTAGCTATTTCTAGGGAAATAGGCTTTGACTGAGCCTTGGGGCTTGTTCTGGAAGATTTAAAAATATCCAGGGAGGTACCTTCCACTTATATTCATGGGTAGTCTTAATTTTACTTAAAAATGACAAAGAAGAGGCAATTCAGGGTAGATTAGGGAAATGAAAAAGCAAAAGACTGAGAGAAGAGCTTAGTAGCAGAGAAAGGCATGGGAGAGAGGTATCACAGGAGGAAAGGGTATGGAGTGAGCACAGGCAGCAATGCAGGCAAGTAGAAAAGAAGGAAAAAGGCTGATGGAAGAAACTGAGGGAGAAGGCACTGAAAAGCAGAAAGAGAACAAAGGTAATTGTGTTGATGTATTTTGAGATTTGCAAAAATTTAGTCTGCATAGAGGAAAGCACAGAGACTGGTATGGAGGGGTGGAATGCGACAAGATGGGGAGCTAGCAGAGCATCAAAACTACCTGGAAAGTCTTTGCTTAGCGGCAGAATATGTGCATTTCATGGTGTATTTGTGGTCAGTGGCTTATGTGCAAGCTGGGTGCTGCTCAGCATATGAGCGCCTAACGAGGAGCAAGGTGCAGCTTGCGTGGTGGAAGGTGGCACTCCCTGCATCAGTGAATGTAACCAGCACATGGTCCTTTGGAGAAGAGGCAGAGGTGTAGGCTGAAAACCCTTTAGCAGAGGTATTGTTTTTTAATTCCAGCATCACATGTGCTGTCATCTTTCCAGCCAAGAGGCAGCCAGCACCTGGGTGTACCAAATTGTGTTTGTGTCACCCTCAGGTCTTTTTGTGATACAGGCAAGCAGAAGTGTGAGGACTCAGCTGTGCAGGGCTGGGAACTTGTGCTGAGCTGGAAGGCAGTGCTGTCCCTGAGACAGGGCAGGGGAAAAGCCCTCGCTGTCATTACGGTGCAGTTGAGTTTATGACAGGTCACAATCAATAGGTACAAAGCTGGCTGCCAGATAAAAAGCCTGAGAATATCTTTGGGGCCTGTGGTTATTGCTGCAGTATGAAACCCTATTGTATTGATTCATGGCACTTGGGGATTAATCTGTCTTCAAGCACACCTGGCTTTTAAAGGTGCTCTATTTTTTTTTTTTTTTTTTTTTGCAACCTGAAATGCTGCCAAGTGAAGTCACATTTTCTCAAAGTTGAGAGACATCCAGTTCTGGAGTTTTGTTCAGCTAGCTAGAGAGAGACAGCCAGCTGCAAACTCCAGATTTTCATTCAGATGCACCCTTTTATATCTGTGAAGTTGCTGTTTTGCACATTTTGGCAGGAGCTCGTCACTTGCCCTTCTGAGCTTTCAGTTCTGGTGGAACAGCAGAGACGTGGAAGGCACGACAACCCAAAATGCAGGGAGAAATCTGAATCAAAATGTGAGAAAGGGGCTGTGATCATTTCTAAGGAAAGTACCAGGAGTTCATTCCGACTAGCTTGCCCCAGCCAGCATACAGCCACGGTGGCAGTTTGGAGGAGGATGAGAAGCAGAGGTAGGAGGAGGAGGCAGGTGGTATCTCAGGGAAAGACAGGAGGTCTGATGGGGTGAAATAGGAAAAAGGTGTGCACTAACAGTAAAAGGAGCAAGATGTTATTTCTGAGGGCTTTGTCCCAAGGGCATTTAGTCACATCTTTACATGAGCAAGTGGAGAAGAGAGTTAGGAGCGATAGAGGCCGAGACTTTTGGGGGATAAAAATGTTTTCACTGAGGCAACTGTACAGGCAGGAACAGATTCTGCCCCAAGGGTCATTCGTCATTGGCAGGGCCAGGCACAGCACCACCGAGTCCCATGGTCCTGCCGGTTCTGTTGGTGGAGACAGTCTGGTTCCAGCAGCCTGCTTTAAAGGCCGGGGTAGGGAAGAGGCACTGTGCTAGTTGAGACTGTTTCTCTGCCGTCACACTTCATTCTGATCTGTGCAAGACCTTGCCAGGCCGATGTTGGTGTTGTCTTCAATAAAAATGAATTGGGCACCCTGCAGCATAAACAAACATTTCTCTTCAGACTCGCTGCTGTTACGCGAACGTCACGGAAGCTAGAAGCCACCTTCCCAGTCGTGCAGGGCTAATGCCATTGTCCTGACTCCCAGCAAACACTGCTTCTGGTCCTCTGAGAAAGGGTGGAGCTGGTCCTCCATCCCCCAAGGTAACTGACAGGCAGTGATGAGGTCTGGTAGGACCCATGCCTGAACCAATGGATTACTGAGCAGCTCTCCTGCTGTGCCTACAGAAAGGCGAAGCTGCCTGGTGCGCGCCGTCTTGGGCTGATGGTTCAGACATCGCCTGCTTATACATCCCAGGACTTAGCCAGGCCCCACCACTTCAGCTTTCACTCTTAGTAAATCACGAAATGAAATGGAGTTTTCTTCCAAGTGACAGGTAAATCTTGGCCAGTCTCCGGCTGCTGAACAGGTACCGCTTAATTCTGTAATCCCTTTGCTCTCCTTTCCTTGGTGCAGTAAGCACATGCTGGGACGCATCAGAATGACAAGCGGTTTCTCTGTGCCTGACACCTCAGCTAGGAGACTTGATTAAGTGAAAATATCTTAGCATTCATTTTTTCAGGTGCAGAGAATAAAATACACCCAAGGAATCAGCTGGAGCTGGGAAACATAGAAATTTGCTGCCTTGCTGCCTGCCCTACCTCTCAGGCCAGTGCCCTTGCTGTGCTACATTCACTACCAATTTTATGGCAAGATGAGGATTTGCCTTGCTACTTCAAACTTTACTTGGGCAGACTTAGAGAGGTTTTCTTCCTGGTCTAGTACCTTTGCAGTGTTCCTTACAGTGCTGCCTTCTGCCAGAATTGAGAGACTCAGGTAATCTCACCCACTCGCAAGGTGCAGAGGTGGCTTCTGCCACCCACTGCTGCCAGCTGCCAGCGTGGGGATCCGGAGCAGCTGGGAGCTGCTCCCATCAAAAACTCCGTAGATCATTCCCGCCAGTGTCTCTCACCCTGCCTTGAGTGACATTACTGCAGCTCTGGGGACGGTTATTAGTATTCAGTGGTACACTTTTAAGCAAAACCTGAGAAAGGAATTAATCTGTCAATAGGAATGAATATACTGGACAGTGATTTATGCAGATCTTGTACTCAGAGTGACTATGTTCATTTCAACTGCATCTCTCGGGCTTGTTCCCAGAGCCAATACACAAACTTGCATTTAAAGTAACATTACAGCTGGCTGATCATTTGTTCAACACCTAGATCCATGCAGGCACTGCTATACTCAGAAGTCAAAGCTGAGGAGAAGTGCAGGCGTCTGTCACTTTTTACAAAGTCCAAATGGTAGGAGACATGGCCAGGGCAAAGGACTCTGGTTAGTTATCCAGTGCACACATACTGGGCTCTGTGGCATCCTGCACATGTAGCAGCCTTAGCACATGCTTGTAGCTGCACGAGCACTGTGCCTTATCAGGGGGTGCATGCATGGAAACGTAGGTACAGCTGTGTAAATGCAGCAGTGCCTCTGCAGGAGTAGAGGAATGTGCCCTACCTGTGTGGCTAGCGCAGGTATAAAATCCTGGCTCCCACCATGTGGGTGGTTTACAAAACAACAGAGAAATTGTTCACTTGGGTGCACAGGGTCCTGAGAGCATGTGTATGGTGACAGCATGGTCTGCTTGGAAGAGTGTTTGTGTGTGGGTCAAGAGACATATGCAGAGTTTCTCACTGTCCTCCTTATTTGTTGTGACACTTTGTACAAGCCACTTCACAGGACTGTATCTCTTCCCTGATTTGTACACTGAAAGCAATAGCAGCCTTACCAATTGGAATTTTTTGTCATGTGTCTCAGTGATAATTTGTGCTTTACCAGATGCCTCTGCTTCTGAAAGCAAATTGTTCTCAACTTTTTGTGTATTTGGTGGCAGAGCAAGCCTTGAAAATATGGCTTGCTTCCACCCTGGAGGCTCATAGAATGACAAAAAGAAGGGGTGAAATGAACTTTTCGTACTGTTTGGAAATCCTTTCTGTTTTCTAGGAAACTGATTGGTGATGTTTGTGTGATTCAGGGATGTGAATGTTTATTGGAGTACTGACAGGATTATTCAGCCTTGCGTAGGTGGGACACTGTGCATTGTTCCAGGGAAAGGTGTTACAGCTTTGCAGGCCACTGCGTTCTGTACCAAGATGCTGTCACAGAGGTACGTGTACCATAGTGCTCCCAGGTCCACAGTGAAGGCATGCAGGGCAACACCTATGAATGCATATGTATTTACTTAGAGAAAAGCACCTGGAAATAAAGAGAGAGGTTCTGACACAAACTGTACACAAATACAGTTCCTGTGAACTGGAGTCTCAGAGAAGAGAGAGAAAAGTACATCGAGACCTAGCTGCATAGTTGCTTATGGTTTCAGGTTTGACCAGGGTTGGGACCAGAGGTGGAGCAGCTTGGTTAAAAGAGCAACATCTCTCCATCGCGATGTATATGAGTGTGAATTGCTGCCCAGTAGTCAGAGCTTCTTGGTGGCGTGCAGAGCAGCATGGCAGAGGTGCATCCAAGTCTTCTGACTGAGCTCCGTGGTAGCTGGGGGCTTTTCAACAGGAAAGAAACAAGACAAAAACAAACAAGAGAGTGCTTCTGCAGTTACGGCTCATTTCAGTTCTCATTGTAAAACAAGAGTGCAATGGAAAGGAGGCCACTCCATAATTGACAATATTCAAAATCTCAGGGTAGGTGCAGCACCGGTACTTAGCAGTGCTTGCATGCTTGGCATTGGCAGTGCTGACTGTCCGTGGCTGCCGGCCCACGAGCACTATTGCTACATGCGTGTGACCATCCTTCCCACTCCTTCCTCCTACCTTCCTCTCACTTTCTCATCCCCAGTGCAAACATACACGTCTGCTACCTGGTGGCTTTTCCCACCCACTTCACAGATGGGAAGAGAGAGGCATCAGCTATTACCCAGCGTTTCTCGTCTCCCACACTGGCTGTATTCTGCAGCAAGCTTCTTTTAAAATTGTTGAGGCTGTTACCATTGTATATTTTATACATATGCGTGCACATACACACACACATACATGTTTTATATATATATATACATGCTTCAGTCTCCCTGTGCAGCTGAGGGACGCAACCGGGATTTATCTCTGTAATGAGAAAAGGGAGATAGGGAGAAGTAAGGGCATTTTTCTCTGACTTGGATTGTAAGTCATTTTGATATTCATTGTAAAAGATGCTTTTCAAATATTTAAATGTATGTGCGCTCACATATCAGTTCTTCAGGATGGATTGTATGCAATATAATCAAGGGTTTATATCTCTTGCACTCTACAATGTTCTCCTGTATCCATTCCTTTTGGTAACTTCATCCGGGAGAGCTGGGAAAAGGAGGAGCTGGAACTGGGGTTACTTCCATAGCCCATGCTCTGTCATCATTTCTTTTTGGGAGAGACTAAGGCTGGAGAAGAAATACACTTGCCTTTGACCAGAGCGCTGACGCCTTTTCCCGCACTACCATTTCTGAGGAGTGGAGTGAGTTTAAAGTAGCTGAGCCCTCCAGAAGAAAATGTTTTTACGTTCTCATGGGAAAGGCTGAGTTAGGATTTTGCTTGATAATTAGCTCAATGTGTGTGGTAATTAGCTTAAACAAAGGGCATTTTGGCTGAGCAGGGAGAAGCGTACAAATTTAGAGGTACCAGTGACACCTGTCCAGCTTTACCCTGGTGTGAAAATCACTTCTCGTGACTTGGGGCGGGGGGACGAGCGGGAGGGGTGGGTGCGTTTGCTCCATCGTAGCGTGGCTGGGGAACGGGGCTGGCCATGCCGTGTGTAGCCTCTTCCTCCCTCTTCGTCCTTGGAAGGTCTGCTCCCTGTCAGGTGTGCCATCCCGCCATCTGTTCCCAGCACCGAGCAGCTGGTACGATAGCCGTAAACGCTGGCAGGAGTGGCCTTCCAGCCGCGTGAATGACAGCACGCGCCACTGCTTCCTTGGCACGGAGAGCGGCGCTTATAGCTGGGAATTAGAGGCTTGTAAACCTGCCGGCTCGAAGGCGGGGGGAGCGGCTCTCTGCGGCACCCCCGAGGCGTGGGAATCTGCCCGAGCTCCCGCTGACACCCTCGCACCCATGGGCATCTCGGCCGGGTGCACGCAGGAAGCCTGTGCCCACGGCCAGACGTGTGGCGCAGGTCCAGAGGTGGTGAGGATGCATCGGCGGAGGGCTGCCTCCTCAGTCCCTCTTTCCCCAGTTTAAAGCAGGCCGTCTTCCTGGCTTCACAAAGGAAGTTTTATTTTTCCCCCATCTTCCCAAAGGTGGAAAGCGGTCCTGGCTGCAAATAGCTGTGCAGCCCAGCTCCACCGGTAGCTGGGTGGGCTCTGTTTGAGGCATGGTCACGAGCAAGTGGGGAGTGGAAGTTGATGGCAGTTGAAAAGAGAGGGAATTATTTCCATCTATCAGCTCTCCTTGGCTTATGAGAGAGGAACAGCACGAGGAAGCAGAGCACAGAGGGAAGCAGTGTAGGAGGAAGGAGGAGGAATTTGGTGGAAAGGTCCCAGTTGCACCACGCGTCTGCTTTTGAGACAGCAGTTGCGTGCTACCCTGCTACCTGCAGGGCTGGGTAAGGCAGTTCACTTTCTGCTACTGCCTCTGTTAGAGCCTCGTGACTTGAATGTCTCAGGAAAACAGTACTGCAGCCCAGCAGGGAGCGGAGGGAAAGGGAAGGTGCAGACCTTTCGCCCCATCCAAAGGGGGACAAGAAGTTTCCTGTCACAGAAAAGAAACGTGTTTCTCCAGGACCCCTAAACACACTGTTGAAGCACTGTCAAGTTGCTCTGATTCTTTAGAGAGGAGCTTGCACCAAGGCCACCCTGTGAGTGCAGTTTGCTGTCAGGACTCTGGGAACAGCTCAGGTATCTGCTCTTCAAACTTCTCCACAGGGCAGTTGTTTAAAGCTTGGAGTTTTTCTCCTGTCCCATGGCAAAATGTTAAATCCAGAACAGTACCAAGGAATCATTTCCAAAGTTTGAATTCTGACTGGCATAGTGAAAATAGGCTGTAGATTTCAAATTTTGGTGTATGTTGTGACTTCTCGGTCTTTGGGAACCAGAAATGTGGAAGATGGGTCCACACATGAAGTGATATGCCGCAGAAATTCAGCAGTATTTGCATATAGAGTTCAGACTCATCCTTAAGATTTCTGGTAACTCCTGTCTTGGCTGGAGAAGTATAACTTGCCTTGTGAGGTGTGCATTCTTTAAACCTTGCGTATTCTGCAAACAGGCAGTCTTGGGTGAATTGCTGAGATCTTATGCCATGGCCAAAACAGACTGAGAGTTACATTCTTTGTCCTGATGTTTGAAAGATACTGGTTTTTTTCTGGGTTTCCATTCCTCAGTCCAGGAGAATCACCAGTGGGCACAGAAGAGGCATAAACCTCTTCCTCCTTGTAAGTCATTAGTTATCAGACCAAAGAGAGATGGCAGTGATTAGAAAGGGGGGGAGGCCTGAGCTTCGAGCTCCTGTTGCAGAAGAGGAGCTGGATCTTGAGAGTTGCATATCCTAGGTGAGGAAGCCAGCTACTTGCTTAAGTCCCTTTATGGCCAAAAATTTCATTGTGGGAATGCTCCTGCTGAAAGTTTAAGGAAAGCTGCTAACTAGGAAAGGTTTTGGCTTTTTTATGAGTTGGCTTGTTTCACTCGGTCTTTCATCCAGACACTCCCAGGCACTTTTGAGACTTAAGTATATGCTCTTCCTGGTTTTGAACTCTGTTCAAAAGCCCCTTTGAAGGTCCAGGCTGGAACCCTGGCCCTCACTAATCCCTCCCAGTTGGTCCTGCTTGCTTCTGGAGCACCTTGAAAATGCAGCTGAAAAGATGTGAAATAAGTTGTTTGCCCTGTTCTCTGCCCTCAGAGGAGGGGGCTTCACATTTGAGAGCTGTGAGCTGCTCTTGTGCCTGGGCTGTACTGCTGCTCATCAGTGCAGAAGATCTGAAAGGATCGACAAATAGATTAATACCTGGCAGCAATGGCTGAAACTAGCTACTTCTGAACGGGCAATCATTTATCACTAAATTACTTTCTCTAAGCCAGGTAATTTCTGATCAACATGCACAAAAACAGAGACACAACAGTGATGTGATGTTAACCAGAGGCCATTCCTATTCCCTGGGCTGGTGCAGCAGTGAATGCAGAGAGAATTGTCACTTGAAAGGTTTATGAAGCTTAATGAAAAGTGACATTGCAGGATACTGGGGAGGGAGGGGTCCGTAAGGTTAGGTCTCGTTCATCTGGTAACGAGTGAAATGTGGACAGGACATATGATTGGAATAAATGCCACTCAGGAGTGAGCAGGGTTGACAGAGCTGGTGTGGGGAGCCTGGTGCTGGTACAAGGGTAGGTGAAAGGTGGCTGCAGACCAGAGAGTAAAGTGGGTGAACTATGTCGCAGCCTTGCTTTGGATTGAAGCAAGAGTAGCCACATACGATGAGGGTTAGTGTAAAAAGGGTGATGAGGGGTGAAGTGTGCCTGAAGCAGAAGCACAGAGCAAGACATGTTTGAAATCGTCAGCTGTTTAAAGCTCAGCACCGGGATTCAAATCCAGAAGTTTTGGCGTGGCATGACTGATGACATTTCTGTGTCTGTACTGGACCAAACTAAGAGCTCAGTCCAAGCCTTTTTGAAATCTGGGACACTCAGTTCCAACATGATAACTCCTGAAGAAGAATGTCGTTTGCATTTAATGAATTTTAAATGTGCTGCATGTCTTTAGGGATCTTTAAAATTCAGAAGAGTTAGACATGGCTCCTCACCTCCCAGAATAGGGCTTGGTGGAAAGGAGGAGCAAGGGCATTTCTGCATGTCAGGGGAAGCCATGATGAAGTTCTTATAGCGTGCCTTGGCTAAAGCCATGCCAAGCGCCTTCGATGGGACACGTTTGTAGTATATCTCTGTGGCCATGCAAGGTTAATTTTATTGTGCCTCATAGGGATTCTGTAATTGATGTGCATGCATACTTTTAGGCTGTGTATGAGTGTCAATGCAAAGTAAGATGCTCCCCATTAACCTTCTAACCCCTCTTCTGCCCCTTGGGGATTGCTAGGCAAGGCACCCCGAGCATCTCAGCAGGTGCCTTTTCCCTAGTGCTCCATACCCTTCCCAGTATTTCCCAGCTAATACCTGGGAAGAGAGGAGCTGCTAAGATCTGTAAGGTTTGTTTCTTGACAAATGTCCCATTTTCACAGGCAGTTGAACTGAACTGCAGCTTGTGCTCCGTTCAAACATGTCAATAAACATTATTGCAAAGACGTACAGGCAATAATGGGAATGTATAAAACTCACCTTTATTGCTTCTTGCCGTGAATTTACACGCTGCTCTAAACAGCTTTTACTCCTCCAGGGGAAAGCCTTGGGATTTTGCCTTTGCTGGCATGCTGATTTTCCCCGGTTTATACCTGAGACCCTTGCTGCCTTCTCTGTCTCCCCACCACGAGTGCTGGGGATGGGAGCGCTGCAGCAGAGGTACGAGTACATGACTGAAGTTGCAGTCAGGCTCAGTTAAAAGCTGAAGAGGTGAAGTTGCCATTCTCCAGGATAAGCTGCTACGTATGTTATTGCCCGTCCTGTGCTTGATCACACAATGCCAGGGAGTAAATTACATTCGACAGTGCAGTGGAAAGGAACAGCTCAATTCCCCTCTAGCTGTAGCTTCACAAGTGTGGCAGTTGTATTTCTGCATGTAGGGGCTGAGGCTGCTCTCCGCACTCCTGCAATGCTCGCACTGATGTCAGTGAAGGTGTTATGTGAACACGGTGCATTCAAGCTCTTCATCAGTGGTTTAACACTGTTTTTCCTGTATCGAGAGGTGCTCAGCAGTACTCTTTCAGTGTGAAAGCTTCGCTGAGAACACAGGGGTAAAACCCATTCCTGAGCTGCTCCGTGGCAGAAACAGTGTAAGAAGATACGCAGATGTGTGCAAAAGCTTCCTAATGTGGGTGGCCTGATGATTGGGAAACATGGATCAAGAAGACTAGCAGCATGCTGGGAAAAGGGTGTCCCTAGGCCCTGGAAAAGTTTTACATTTTGCTGGTACTCCAGAGTGCGAGCAGCTTTGGTCTAGACCAGTGGTTCCTTTCAGCAACTGCCCCTTGTCTTGTGCCTTGTACAATAATTACAGCAGAGACTGCAGTTTTGCTCTGACTTTACAGAGGACCAGGCACAATAGCTTCTTCTTGGTCCCAACGTGTATTCTCTATTTCCTTTATCAAATCACCCAGTGCTCCAGCAGATCTGTGCTCGTACCAATGCTCAACACAAGTGGTGTGCTCTTGCTGTTTTATCCTGCTGTCTTGTATATTCTGCCTGGGGAGATGCTTCTGCTCAAATGCCAGCTCCTATGGGTGGGTGCAGGACAGCTGAGAGCTAAAGGTCTGCGAGGTAGAGGTTGCACAAAGGTAGCTGCCTTTTCCCCTGCTGCCTAGCCCACCCAGGAGTGAATTTACTCTCTGCTGCCTGGGCTCCTGCCCAGTTTCCCAGCTCTGTGCCAGCGGGCGAGTTGTTAGTTTGGCTGTGGCTGCTGCTTACGGAGCTCTCGCCGTGCTTTGCTGCCCGTGGCACCGATGCTTGTGCGTACGACCCGTGGCTTGGCTCTGCCCATGCTTCCTGTCAGCATGCTCCCCTGCAAGACTGGCTCTGTCTGCCGAACAGTGTTTTAATAGCCTTAGCTCTCTAATGGCTGCTGCCCTCCTGCTTTCCCTGGCTCTGCGCTGCCCACCTGGCCGTGTGTGATGCGTCCTCATGGGCTGGCCTGGCTGCAGCCTCCTGCCATCCTGTGACACAGGCCCAGTGCTGGCTTTCAAAGCCAGCAGCTGCTTGGAGCTACCAGAGCCCATGCAGGCCAACCTGTCTTGTGCAGCAGTGTCAGGGAGTTGGTGGCTCAACACTACTGCTGTGTCAGCCACTCTGGCAGAAAAAAAAAACAGGGAAAAACATGAAATTTCAGTCCTTGGCCTCCTCCTTCCTAGCTGAGGCCCCACTGTAGCTTGGAGCTCCATGCGCAATTCCTGCAGTTAGCCTGGATTTAGTGACAGGGCTTCCTTGACTCTTTGATGGTGTCTGGCAAAATATGGCAGCCCATCCTTCTCAGTTCATCTGTGTGTCTGCTGCTGTGTTCCTGCCTTGATCCTTTTTTGTTTTTCTTTGGTCACCCAAGATATAACATTACTCTGGTGGGGAGCAGGGGGAGTCTCTAAGAGGTCAGCATAAAGTCGTATAGGTCTAGGCTTTAAGGCACAGAAAAGGCTGAGAGAAAGCTGCAAAGCTCCCATGAGGTGATAGGCCATGGAGTTTTGATCCTAGGGCATGTTTGCCCAGACTTAGGTACTGAGATTGCAGTAATAATTTTGTTTTGATGGTCCATGGAGGGAGGACATTGCAGACTGAGCTACTGATTGTGGTTGCATTGTCTACGGATAGCTGGACTGCACCCTGAGTACTCTTGATTTAACCCCTGTCAAAAATATTCTTGCCTATTTCTGGCTCCAGAAGCTCCTGCTTGTTACAGCTGAGGAGAGGGCGCTACCCTGGGCTGCCCTTGCCTCTGCATAGCTCACGGGGAGGCGACACAGGGTATTGTTGGGGCTTGTGCTCTCTCCTCAGGTAAGGAGATGTTTTTGGGGTAGGGGAGAGGGAAGAAGGGAGCAGCTGGCAGTCCTCAGCAGGAGTCAGGCGAGGACAGAGAGCTCAGCACCTCTGGCCTGTTTGCATTCTCTCTTCCTTCCTGTTTGCTTTTACTGCAGGTTTTGGAGAACCTGGTGGGCCCTGCCTGAACCTTTCGGTGGGAGGCTGCCTGCTCCCTCAGCCACAGGAGAGGCAGGGCCGGGAACAGCAGCGGGGGGCGGCTCAAGGGACAGGCTGAGGGCTCTGCAGGCTGGCGAGGGGCTGAAGAGGAGCATGGCACCACACACCAGAGAGCACCTGGGGTGGTCCCCATGGCAGGGTAAAAATCACCTCAGCCCTGCAATTTGAGGAGAGAGGGCATTGTTATAATTTTCTTATATTTTATACTAGCAATAAGCAAGGGAGTTTAAAGCATTTAAAATCAGGCAACTAACCAGAGAAAGTATTTTAAAATGTATTTTTAAACATTAATTCATGGTTGTCTGTACTCGCACTAGCCCAGTAGACTGACTGTATTCCGGTGGTTCCCAGCATCTTGAGTTGTAGACGGTCTGGGCACAACTTAGAGCAGCTGTGAAGTTGCTGCACTGACCTGTTCAATGGATATAGGAAGTGTGAAAGTGTTGTGATCTCCATTTTTGTGAGGGCTAGTTTTGTCTTGGTCTTCTGAGGATTACATCTGAGTTTTTATCACAAGAAAATCCCTGGGAGAAGGTATGATGGGTGATAGAGGGAAGGCAGTGGTTGAAGAAGATTGTATCAAGGTGATGGAGCTCCTAAAGATTCTGGAAACAGGTGCAGAAAACTGACTTAACCCTCACACTTTCTGGTGCTAGGAAAGAGATCATAATCAGAAAGCAGGATAAGGCATGAGGTTCCTGCTTTCATGTATTTTAAAAACTTTGGGTTCTCAAAGCATTGCCAGATAAAAGCCAATTCCTGTGACAGCTGGGAGTGGGTTGGCACTTCTTTGCTAGCTGAAATCACACCATCCACATAAAAAAGGGTAAGAAATCCCTCCTTCCCCAAGCAAACAGATTTTCCTTTGTTTCCAACAGCACCATATTTTGAAGTCTGGGAGATACTCAGAGAAGACCTGGAAGTGTGAGACATTTTCAGGTCCATGGCATGCGTATATATAGACTTGTCTCTGCCTCTTCCTCTGCTTCTTTGACCTGTGTGCTTACACAGGGTGGGAGAATAAGGAGGAAGTAGTTGTTAATTTTTTGTTAAAAACAGAAGTACAAGTGGTCATGCTAATCAAATAAGCAACTGCTGGGTTAAGATATCTTCACATTGTCAAAAACTAGCTCTGTTGCAGCTGCTGGCATTGCTAGTGCACTGCCTGGGGACTTAGGTTCCAATCGTTGTGTTAAAAATGAGTCAATTTGGTGTATTTCATCATAGTTTGCAGTGAGAAGTTCATTGTGTTATTAGTACACTTTATACCCCAGGAAAGGTATATATTTAGTAAGATCTAGCACTTGACTAGCAAACAGTGCTGCAGGCAATGCAAGGAGGCATGGGCAGAGCTAGGCATTTGAAGGGGGAGGATATTTGAAGAAGTGCGTAAGGAAGCTTGTTATGAAAGAGAAGAGAACAGGTTGTGTCAAGGCAAAGAGACGAGGGCTCAAAAAAGAGAATGAGGAAAATCTGTTGAAAGCAGAGAAGGAGAAAAAGGCAATGAGAGAGCAAGACCAAAGATGGAGACTGGAGGAAAGGAAGAGCTTTATCTAAAGAGAGGGAAGGAGAAGAAAGAAAACTACGCATGAAAGAAAAAAGGCAGACATCTGAGCACTGAAGAGCTCATGAAAAAGAAAGGATTAGTCCCTGCAAAGGATTTCAGAGTCATAGGAGGTGAATTAAACATGGCCAAAGGGACCAGAGTCCCTGAGCAGCACAGAAAAATGAGTCTGGGAAAGAAATACTGAGCTACGAGTGAAAGCGGTGGCCAGATTCTAAGTCCCCCTGCGCAGGCATCTTGTCTTTGTATTTACATGTAAAGTGCTGTGCACACCGATGCTACTGTCATACAGGTAATACCTATCTGATAAACTAGGCAGGAGAAAGGAAAGAGTAAGGAGGGTAGGGAGTAAAGGGTACAAGTACATGAGAGAGGGAAAAGTGCATTATATTTTTTTTAAAGGGCAGAATTGTTTTATGGAGAAGACAGCAGTGCCTGGCTATCAAATTCCCTGAGTTTTATTCCTGGCTCTGCCACAGACTGGCTTTGTGACCCCATGGAAGTCCCTTCACCTCTCTGAGACTGTTTTTCTCATTTGTGCTGTGGGATGATGATACAAACATGCTCCAAGCACAGGTGAGGAGGTTAAATGCTCGCAGTCATCCCCCCACTAAGCTGGTGTTACTGTTACCATCATCATCATCTTTTACAGGTGAGACAGTGACACGTCCCTGCCTGCAGAGCAAAACATGGGCAGAGAGCTGAGAGGCTGCTCTCTCAGCCCCTTCCCACTCCCCTGTTGCCATTAGAACTGACTGTCTCAGCACCCTGATGCTGCCTGGATGCAAAGGGGCATTAGCTGGCAGTGGTGCTGAGGGCTAGGTGGGGCTTTGACCGCCAAGGCTGCCTGCAGAGCTTTCTTACTCAGCTAAACCTGCTGACAGCTATACTGCTATTTATTTATTTGGCTGCTGAGGACAGAAACAGCAGGAGATAATCATAAGAAAATCATAAAAAAAGAGAGAAAACCAGCAGATAATATTCTGCAGAGGGATTTAACAGGGTGAAAAATTGTCTCTTGCCGAACTGTCTGTGACACTAAACACTGTCTCCGAGATCTTCAGTCTTCCTCCTCAACAGAGGCTTAAGGAAAGCGACAGGCAAGGCTCTGAGCCAGCGTCTGGGGGTTTTGAAAATATGACAGGCAGGAGCCTGTTTTTTTCTCATCAGCATCTTTCCGTGGCATGGATGCAATCAGTCATTCAGGCTGTTTCTCTCTGAACAGGACCGTTCCCTCCTCCTGCCACAATGAGTTGAGGGGAGGACACTCGGGACACACCACTCTGCCTCCTATACCCCAGTCTTTCAATTGAGATGAATTTTTCCCTGTGCTACATGTGCATTGTCAAATAGCTGGAAATGCTGCAGACAGCTTGCTGCTGCTATAGGAGGCAGGAGTTTCAAAACTAATCCAGAGCTTACTGCTCCAGTCCGGCATTGACAAGGTGGGATGGGCTTGAACAGAGGTGGCAGATGAGCTTTAATTCAAACTGGGCAGATCCCTCTTGCTGAAGCCGTCTTTGGCAGATTCCCCCTGCTGTGCTGAAAGCTCCCTCTGGCAAGCAGAGGGGTCAAGGCTTGGGAAGCATTCCTGTGCTGCTGCCATGGTGTTACAGTACGACACAAACTGTATAGTTTTGTGCGGTACGAGGATGGGGTAGGGCAGCTGCCTGGGTCTGGCTAAGATGGGAAGTGCCAGCTGATCCTCTGGGGTTGGCTGAAGAGACTCGATCATGGGGTGGAGGGCTGCTTTTAGAAGAAAGCAAAAATACCCAACTTTTTGTTCTACTTTCCAGCACAAAAAGCTGGATGGGAAATGGGAGTTAGGCTGTCAGCCTTAGAAACGCTGTTTGATTCCCGTCACTGCTAGAAGCTGCAAGCTTGACTTTGAGGAAGTCATTGAATCTTGTTGTTTCCTTCTTTCGAATGGTCACAGCAGTTTTTCCTAGCCTCCCAGGAAGGCTGGTGAGCAGAAGTTCACGTGCAAGGTGCCAGACTTGCCAGAAGACTAGTATGGCTGAATCTAGTTTAAAACCCACGTACAAACAACCCTCCTTTCCAGGAAAGGGTTCACTTGGAAATAAGTTGGCATGATCACCACTGTTTAGCTGGTTGAATATGGCATATCTGTTCTTCAGGGCATTTGTATTGCAGAAGAACTAATGTAGATGCAGATTCCCTCATCTCTGTGTGGAAGAGCTGAAGTTTAATTTAAACAAGGATCTGCGTTTACCACCAGGGGTTAAAGCACTCCACTGAGGTCTACGCATCAGACTGAAGCAGCATTTTAATCAGCAAAGCAAGAGAGTAAAAGTTCTTTACTTGTGCAAATCGCAGTCGCTTGTTGTTAAGGTCTTGTTTTGGACTTGGGGATGCAGGGAGATGTAGCAGTACGGGTATTCCTGCTTCCTCATGCTAGTGAATGGGGATGGGAAGCCACCTATATATTTTTTAAAGGTACAGAGAATACAAAAATGGCTTAAAGACACCCCATGCTCCCCCTAGTCCTGCCCCAAGGTTGGCATCAGACTCCCAAGCAGCCAGCAGGTGTAAGGCTCTGTCCTCCCTTCTTGGACAAGGCAGTTCAGTAGATTGCTGGCAGAAAGGCTGAGTAACATGGGCTGAAAACAGCCTAATGAACTGGATTTAAGCTCCAAGGTCTTGATCTTCCAGCCGTTAGACTGGCCTACATGTATGGCAGGATGAATATTGTAAAGCAGCGTATTTCTAAAACAAAGTCAGTTTACAATTCTCCACTAAAGCTCATGGGGCCTGTTGAATGTCCAGCCTGCCCCCAAATGCTCAGTGAGCTATTTGTAATGCGTATCTTTTTGTAAAGACTGAAATGGTTCTCATTGATAATTGCTGTATAAAAGAACTGGATAGGATGCAACTGAGAGAAAGCATTTCTTCTTATGCCTATGGCTACTCAGTTCATTTTGGTGTCTTTGATCAGTGACAAAACTGTTCAGCAGGACAGTGTCCTTTCTCTGAGATATTTTGAGTGTACTGTGCAGTATCTCCGGACCCAGTGTGCATCAACAGTTGAACAAACAATTTCAGCTTCCTCCCAGCCAACCATGATGACTCTAGGCAGTTTTGGGGGAAGCATAGAAAAATCCTTTCTGTTCAAAAGTCCTGAAGTATTGATCAGCAGGAGGTCCACTGTTGATAGACTCTTGTTCTTTGGCAATGAAAGAGATCATAAGTTACCCCAAATGACCTGCACTTCAGAGACATTACTTGCATTACTAAAAAAGAGAGGGCAGATCAGGACAATAAGATCCCAGTAAGTCCCCAAGGAAACTTTCAGAAATGCTGCTGCCAAACCCTCTCAGAGTTCCCAGTGTGATCTGTTGTTGCCGGGTGCTCTTGTTCGAGCCACTCTTTGTACCCCGGACATGCTCTGGCATTGCTATTTACAGAGACAAACAGAAAGGGGCAGGGGAACGCGGCGGGCTTGGAAACACCAGCTGCTTACATGGAAACAGTGGCATTAGGATCAGGAGATATAGGGCTGCCTTATGACTGCTTTCCTAATAGCCTGCCCTGACAATAGATGCCTTTATACTGCCGTTGCCCCCCAGAGGCACAGTGTCAGGTGTGTTAGCAGAATGGCTTCTGAGCTATTGAATTGTTGTCACAGTGTTGACGTAGGGTCTTGGTAGATTTTTCTGACAGGGCCAGTGCATCCCCTCTCATTTGAGTGTGCTGCTCTGCCCTTGGGCTCATTCTGAGCCATGCTGAGCCCACGCTCCTGGAGGGCACCAACTCTCTTCACCGGTGTGATGCACAGCCTCGGGAGAGCACAGAGGGCTTGCTTGGGTTATTCTCAGGTCAGTTAATTACAGCTAGACAGGTAACGTGTTGCCTCTAACAGCTGACCATGAACTGCACGTACAGCTGCAGTCATGGAGTTATCTCCTCTCCACCGATCCCCTAGATACCTTTTTATTTCTGTTGCCTGTATTCGTCCCACCACTTGCTAGCCTGCTTGTGGGGCTTGTGTGGTGCCAGCGTTTGCAGGAGTCCGCAACTTGGTGTTGGAAATGGCTCAGAACTGCAGATCAGCTGCAACAAAAGCAATAGCAGCAAGCTACAGCAGTAATTGGAAATGCTTATCACTTACCACATTATTTCCATGTGGGAGAGCCAGTATCAGCTGTCACTGACGGGGCTTCCATTTTGATTTTAACCAAACGAGAAAGAATACTTTTCAATGGAGAATTTTCTTGACCAGGTTAACAGCCTCCTACTTCTCTGCTGTCAGCATCGAACTGTTACCCATTAATCCCTTCATCTCTGGCCCACCCCCATCATCAGAGTGACCCACATTATCAGCTGGTTTTTGTGAGGGCCTGGTCCATAGTAGCTCGATGTCCAAGTGGGCTGAGCATCCGCAGCTCCTGCTATGTCAGGGTTTCAGACTACCATTTCTAGCTCCAAAAATTTAGCATCAGTTCAAAGCACCAAAAGGTGTGAGTCGCTTCAGAAAACTGCCTTCATGGTGATTCATCCATGTTTACACAGAGATCCTCTGATCTCCTGGCTCTCCACTATATGGATTCATTTTTTGACTATACCATCTGGCTTTTTATCTCTAACGTATATAGTGAGTGTGACAATGATAGTCAAGAGGACAGTGTTTTCCTCATTAAGGGGCGGAAGAGAGAAAGAAAGCCAGATCCAGCATGACTCTGAATTTTTAGAGTCACCAAGCCTGTTTCGGGACAGAAAACAGCAGATTTGGGTTTGTCAGAGCAAGGCAGTAGCAGGGATCAGAGGCTGCCTTTGGTGGCCTGTCACTGGTGACTGATTCTTGCTTTCTCTCACCTGTGTCCCAAACTTCATATCTCATGGCTGATGCCTTCTCCTCTCTATATTCCCTTCACACGCTAGCACTCAGCTGGCAAGCGGAGAGGCAGAGTGAGCACGAAAGCTGGCAGGGAGTCAATATATTTCAGTGTTTTATTACTACGGAGCTGAAGTAGCATTTAGTTGGTTAGGCTCTGCACAGAGTGAGCAGTCTAAAGTGACTCAGATATCGGGGCCAACGATTAAAGGCACAACAAAAAATCCATGGATTAATTAGCAGGTCAATGGTGTTTGAGTAGTTATTGCTAAATTACAAGGTTTGCATGCAAGAGAGGAGATTGATCACTAGAGTCTGCCGGCTCCTCTGGCTGTGAGGTAGAGATGTGGGTCGGTGGGGGTAGGTTCCCATTGGTGTGGGGACTGGAAAAAGAGGGTCAAGAAAGGCAGGGAAGGGAGCTGCCCAGGGTTTAGCACCCCGCTTGCGCAAGCACACGCATTTTGCCTGTTTAATGGAGGTTCAAAATGAATTGATACCGTCTGCCAGGCCGCTCTGCTCCTGCCACAGCTCTGCAAAGCCTGTGGGCTGGGACAGAGGAAGGTGTGGAGGATGTGGTGGGCATCTGTAGAGATGTCCCCTTTCAGCGCGAGGGGAAGAGGGTCTGTCAAGAGTGGAAGTATATTGTTCAAAGGCAGGGGTTTAGACAAAGTCTGAAAGGACATCAAGACGCCCTTCGCTCAACTGCTGTCACGAAATACTGGAAAATTTTGTGGAGGAAAGTATATATACACAGACCATGGCTGCCACGGTGGGACGCAAAGGGCTTGGAGACAGAGAAGTGCAAGCAGCTCCTTTTCAGCAAAGAGCACCTTGGGAAACAGAGAATCTCTTCCCTTCTGGTGTGCAGGAGAGTTTGGAGAGGTACAAAGTCTTTCCTGGTGTGGGGCTGAAGGGAAAATATGATTTTTTTCCCCCCACCGCCACTATCATTAGCAGCTCTGTAGTGATGACAGCTGGGATTGATCAGAAAGAAAAAAATTACCCCCGAGGTCTCCCACATAAATGCAAAGCAGGCAGTCGGGGGAAGAAAGAGAAAAGGAGAGGGACGCTGCCTGATGGATACGGTACTTGGGGACTCCGCGCTCTCTGTGTTGGGAGCTCACCAGATTGCACTAATGTGCATAATAATCAAGCTGTCAGAGCCTTCGCTCCAGCTCTGCTCGGAGGCAGGCAGCGCCGAGAACATTTTATCTCATTTCCAAATGACTTTTTATGCCCAGTAAAATGCTGTTTTCATATCAATTAATAATTCAGCTAATAACACAATTAAGGAATCCGCCTTTCGCTGGGAGCCATTTCAAGGAGACGGCAGGGGAGGGGCAGGCACAGCACTTGGGAGCCTTCAGGCTGGTGCTACACTGCACTTGTGGGTCGCTGTTCCTACGTGGAGTTGTCCGATAATTAAATGTGTGCATCGGGGAAGCCAAGAGTTACTGGTCCTGTGTCTCCACGTGACAAATGCACTGTGTATCTGTTGGCAAATCACTTAACTTCTCTTTGAGCTTCAGTTTGCCTCTGAAAAGTAAGGCTTGTGCTACTTCCATGCAGCATTCTGCAAAGGGAACATATTGCTAAATGTTCTGGTACTGCTGTCACACAGGCCAGGTCTTACTTATGAGAAGATATATGCCATGCTAGGGCTTTGCAGAAACAGAATACCAGGGCTTAGTGGGTCATCTGGGATTTATTGTCTCCTGTGTACCAGCAGAAATCTTGGTACGTTCAGAGCCAGCTATTTTTATCTCAATTATGAGAGTCCGAGGGTAAGGCCTATTCTGTAGATCTTATATTGGCTAAGAATATGATTGTTACTAATTTGAAACTGATGCAATTATATGGGTGCAAAACTTGGTATGAGCAAAGCAATCTTTTTGCAAATGTGCCGTGAATGCATATAATCTATTTCTTCCTTTCCCCATACTGTGTGAGCCTGACTGCACCTCCTCTAGGGTATTCTATGATAACAGCTATATTCCATTATAATTCAAATTGTACAGCACGTGGCAGCAGCCAAAACTTGTACAGGACATTTAAGTGCTGCTCTGTGCTATCCAGGACAGGTAGAACAGAACCATAGTAAATGCAACACAGTGTCTGAACATGAAAATGTTGATTAGGCTTTGTTCAAAACTGAGCTGGAGGGAAGCTTATCCTTTCTCAGGATCTGACCATTGGTATAGTTGTTTTCCCCATCTTTGGAAGTTTGATTTACCTCTTGAAGGCATGTTAACCTTTGGGAATAAATAAGCAATCTTTATTTAGTTATTTATTGCTTGTGTAGATTGAGTCCTGGTTGATTGATTGGTGACCCTGTCTCCAGATCCATAAATCTACATTTGAGAAAGTAGCATATGCTAGCCACACTCTGAATGAACATGAAACTCGTCAAAAAGAAAGATCTAGTACTGCTTTAGACCTGCTTAGCTTCCTGTCATCTGATCTAACATTCCCCTTATGTCCTCCCTCTGGCTTATTTAGGTGGTAGCTCTTCGCTGCCACCTTTTTCTTTGTCACTGTTTGTCATATTGGAGACGAAGGTGCCTTGTCTTCATGAAAATCTTGAAATATAGGGATGGTAGAGACCTCAAGAGATCATCTGTTCCCTCCTTCCATCCCATAGCAGAACCTACTTTAACTAAACCAAGATTATCAAGGCTTTTCATTGCAACCATATTCAGATAATAAATGGCAGTAATAAAGTGTCAAGGAGCAATAATAATTCTCTTTTGATTTTTCTGATATTGCAGTTGCCTCATCAGTTGTTGTTGTTGTTGTTGTTGGTTTTGTTCATTTGTTTTAGCAAAAGTTGCATGAAAAAATGGCAGATAGGGTCCTAGAACCTCCATCAGATTAGCCAGCTTCTGAATCCGTGGGAGTCAACTGTACAACTTCAGTCTCTTCCAGAGAGGGTGAAAGTGTGAAACAGTTGTGAAGAGCCTGTCCTTATTGCTCTGGATACATCCCCAAAGGCCTTTTCTGAGCTCCACTGTGACTTCTAGCCCAGGCAGCTCCACAGGCACTCTTAGATGAGCGTTTCTCAGTGTGTCACTGTGTGGCGAGCCCACCTCTGTGTGGGAGGACAGCAGCGCTCTCTTGGCTTGCTCAGCCTGTGGCACCTCTCTTCAGACTGACCATAAGGCAATTACTAGCCCTTCTGTAAAGAAAACATAAATGTGTAGTAGGATGTAGTACATGGCCCAGCACTTCCTTTTTCTGTATAAATTATCAAAGAAGCCAACAAATGCTAGCAGTTGTCAGTGCAGCAATCTGGATTAGATCCAGAACCATGAGGCAGAATGGCCCATGACCCAATCCATCCCATCCTTAGCAAGGAGATCCTTTCCTTTCGTGCTGCACTTCCTTTGGCTAGGCTTTGAGATCTCTATGCCCTGCTGTTCACAGTCAGAATAATTTGTGCCTGTCCAGTGGCTAATGTTGTCATAGAGCCTCTCTTGCTCTTTTTTTCGTTTTTTTTTTTTTTTTTTTTTTAACAGAACAAGATGTTGATGAAAACACCTGCTCGGTTTTGTTTTTCTTAATGAATAATCTGTATAACATTAAATGGCACCACAGACCAATTACAGCAGGGGAGATAGTGGCCATGTGCTAAGAGAGCTATCATAGATCATTCATGTCAGGAATCTTTTAACAAGGTGCCTGGATGTGGGAATCACCTGGGAAATAAAGATAAGCAGCATCTGTATATTTCAGGGAAATCCACTAACCATATTTTATTTCTCCCTCTCTCTCTCTCTTTGTCTTACTTTCTAGGTAAGTGAAGCTTTGGTTTTCCTGTGCAATAACTACTAGTTGACTACGTCTTGATGAACCGACAAGGCGATGTTCATGGCTCAAAGGCAACAGCGAGGGGTGTCCAGTCTCAGATGTTCATGGCTATCCTGTTTGTTCGTGAGTCTTTGCCCGAAAGACTTGTTGGGAAAACAGATTTCTTGCAACAGTGTGATCCACTGATTGGGATGGTTAACCTGCATTACTTTACACCCTGTCAGTATGTTGTTACCTGCGCTGAGATGCTAATGACATACATATGCATACTGTTGTCCTGAGATAATGGAATGTCATGTGTGATCAAAGGCATGCATAATCTTTCTTTGTTGCCTCTCCCCTTGCCCAGGCTGGTTTATAATGAGATCATTGAGCGCTACCTCTGCAACCTGTCTTTAGCCTGGGTGCTAAGAGGGCGATGGCAATATTGGAGCAGGCACTTGTGCGATTTCTGCCTTGTGGTGACTGTATGAAGGTAACTGTAGTGCCATAGGGCAAGTTACATGGGGACAACAGACTCAAGCAAGTGTGCTCATATCTGCCAAGCTGATTCCCATTTCAGAGACCACGTTCTTGTGGTGTGTGACCTGAGTCTGACGAAGTGTTTTTGAAAGTGTTTTTAATCATTCTTGTTCCCAGTTGGTACCGAAGTTCTGATGGCCACATTTGAAATCAAGGTTTATATCTGTATGGTCTTAGCATACAAGAAGGCCATAGTTCATCCTTCCGCTTTTCAAGCACCTTAAAGTTGTATCTGCACCATATAGCTTGTCACGTACTGAGCACATGCAGCTGACCAGGGAATAGCATTGTTTTTGTACATTGGGCTGCCAGGATCAGTTTTCATACAAATACTGTATGATTTAGAGTTGGTCCTCCTCTTACTTTCTGCATCCATAGATATTAAGGAGGTATGCCAGACTCTGGTCTGGAAGACCAGCAAAGAACAAGCTTGGAAATGCAGGTATAAGGAACAAGAGATTTTTGTGTATGGATACAAGTTCTAGTTATACAGAAACAACAAACAGCTAGCTGTATAGGCAGAGGTGTAACAGGAGTTTTGCCATTGATTTCCGTCAATTCAAGATCTCAACTGATCATATATTAGTTTCATTCTTTTTGCTCAACTGCTGTAGGAAACAGTATTGAACAACTGGCATTCATATACATCATTTGTAGGGTGTGTGCATGTGCCTCTGCTCACAATTGCAGTAATGTGGTCCTGGTTATTTAGAGAAATTGTCCAGATTACCTGCAATATCTTAGTGGATTTAGATGAGGAAAGATTATCTGCTATTGATTGTGGATATGTCCTAAACAGGAGGTTTATGATAACCATGCTTGGGAAATGCCATATTGTCATTGCTTAGCATTCCTGTTGGGATATTCCTGCTGACTTTGCAGAGGAATTCTGTTGAGTAACTAAGTTTCCATTTTAAAAAGAGAAAATAAATGAAAAATAAACAAACAAAACAAAACACACACACACACAAAAAAAAACATTTCTCTGTGCAGGCCAACTGGAATAATTAGGGTTTGAGAAGCTGTATGGGGCCTGGGTGAGGTCAAGATACGGAAGTGAATCATTCAACAAAGAAAAGGGAAAGAGAGTAAGGAACATAAGAGGAGAACAAACAGAATTCATATTTTGGACTACACCGGTATTTTCCATCTTAATTCCACCAGTTGTGCAGCTTTAATGTGTCTCTTGTGTAATGCAAAGATGGTTCTTTTGCTGTTGCATTGTCTGGGACAGGTATTACCTGGGAGATAAACTGAGACTTGTGGCTGTTCCCTATGTCCTACAGGCTATGCAAGTGGAGGAGGACATCCTTCTATAACACTTGTGTCTCTGTCCTGTGCATATCAAGTTTTTGGGCATGTCTTCATATCAGGAATTTTCACCTGGCCACCTTATCTGAAGCAGTGTGGGGCTCTTTGTGGTTTAGGCTACTCCCTTTGGATTTAGCTTACTGCAAAGAACTTTATTGCTAGCATAAAGCTTAAATTTGCCTCTGTTGAGCTTCAGAATGCACATCACAAGAACAAATATGAAAAATGAAAAGTGGATGGTATAGTGTTTTAGCTGAATTCAAAAAGGTTTTCAGCACAGAAGCTGACAGATCAAAACCTGGCATCCCCACCTCTCTGACACTTTAATGTATTTAGATCCCTGTTGCACATTGTAGCCATGACAGATGATTCCAGGCCAGAGACATCCTGTGCAGTGACATCAGGCAGAAAAGCTATGTAATTAGTTCAGCAGCTATGGAGCCAGAGACAATCATCTTCTATTTGTGTCCAGATGCAGAATGTAGGGAGAGAATTCTTCTGCATTGGTTACAGATGAGTCCTGTTGCATAACTGAGGCCTTGGCATCACCAGTGAGGATAATGATTTCTGCTTTCCACTGGCCTAAAAAAAAAAGAAAAGAAAAAAAAAGGAGCTCATCCTTGTTCCACAGCTGGAAAAGCCAAAGCAGGATTTGGCATACTTGGGACACACAGGTCCTTGCAATCTAGAGAATTGGATTTGGATTCCCTCTGCCTCTCTTTTTGCAGTTCTCAGTAACAGGAGCAGCTGAAACCACACTCTTCCTGCCCTCTTAGCTGTAACAGCATGCCTGTCTGCAGGTCTGCACCACTGAGCACATCCAAAAACTTTCTGTAGGAAATCCCCCTTCTTGCTGTCTATTGCTTTGTTACTTTATGTCCAGATCAGTTCTCTAATCTGATTTATAGCATAGTCTCAGAAAGATCTGCCGTCTCATCCTAGATGTAGTACGGACAGGGGCAATGATAAGTGATAGGTGAGACAGGCTGTGATAGGGTTGGGAACATCTCATGTCAAAGATGACTTTAATTACTTGTTGCTTTTTTCATACCTTTTTTTTTTTCTTTCCTTCATAGCTCCTGTCCTTGGATATAATAGTATCATTAATCCAAAAAGACTTGAACATCACAAGGTTTTACAAACATAAATAGATATGGGATGCCTTTTCTTTGGTATCCTGTTCTCCAAAATCTTGATGGTTAGGAATTTATCTTAAAGACTTAATTGAGTTTCTTTCTTAGTCACATGACTCAAAGAGCTAGCACTTTTAAGAAAACCATAAAGCTGTGGTGACATTAAATAAATCAGTCAAGCTGCCATTTGTTCAAACAGCATCCTTTTATGGACACTGAGGAGTAAGCAAGAAGTCTTTACCCGAACAGGATTACAAAAGAAATTGTCGTATCATTTATGGCAGCCTCCTTATCATTATCATTAGAGCTAATGCCATCATCATTTTCCCCAGTGAAAGCAGGGCCTCTGGGGCCTCTCTGTTTCCTGACAGTGGAGACACCCATGTGCATATTAATACGCAGCTTTGCTTATGCTAATGGCAGCTATTTGTAACATTAATATTTTCTTCCACCATAAAAAAATAACAACAATAATAATAATGCTTTGTCTTGAGGATTTGAGCTCTAATGTGCTTTGCAGGAGTGGAAGGGGAAGAGAAAAGCCTCTGACCTAATTTTTGTATCCTTGAGGGGAAGACCAAATCTGCAGATGGCATAGGTGCTGAAATGCTTGCCCTCCTCAAAAGCAGTGAAGGTCAATGGGGAAACCGGTCTACCTCATGCAGAAAGCAAGCGACAACATCATTAAATGCGATTGCTCCAAGTTCCTGTTTGAAAGCTCTTTTGGAACCACCAGCCCTCTCGCCTGTGCCCTGGGAGACAGAAAACCTGGTCTGGCGCTGCAGAGCAACACATGGCTGCTTGCTCCGGGCGCTGGAAAGTCAGGAGGAGCACCCACTTGTTTCTGGGTATGCCTGTGGTGAATTTTAAGTGCTCCCAGGGTGCGCTGGGCATCCTCTAGGGGTACATGTGGCTTCCCTTTGCTCCCAAGAGCAGATCTGTTAAGAGCAGCACAGAGGCTTTGCTAAAACCCCATCCCTGCAGTACACCATTGTCATTCTTTTTGCTACGATGTCATCTCCAAGCAGAAAGACAAGTTCAGCCCCAAGCTCTTTCCAGTCTTATTTACTGTTGTCACTGTAGCAGGCAGAGTAGCCACACAAGGTGATCCTGCTATGTGAGGTGCTGTGTCAGGGCAGATCAGGAAGGCTGTTCTGTTTTGTTTTTTTTTCCTCAAAGGGCCTGCTGTTTTCTAAGTTCTCAAGCTTATGGATTTGGATTGCTGAGAGTACCTGTTTTATCTCCAGGCTTTAGCATTCTTTCTGGCCTTTGCCCAAATGTTCAAATGATGCAAATAGGGAACACAAAGTGCAGAAGGCAGAGGGAGAAGAACTGAAACATTGTCAGGTTTGTTGCCCAATACCTAGATGCCTCTGGGTTGTTCCGTGGCATCAGGGCAGTGGGCCAAAGCCTTGCTGCTCCGCAGGACAGGTGCTGAATTGTTAGCATTTGTTTTTTTTTCATGTAAGTAAATAAAAAAAGATTTTTGCAGGATAGGGGAGTCAGAACCTTTAAAAATGTCTGTAATTAGCTACTCTGGGAGCATATGATGATATTTAATAGGCCTCTCAGTGATAATTTTAGTAGCCTTTCCTGATGCCTGACAAATACTGAACATGGCATACCTAATTTTATTTTAATTAACAACTCTTTAAAGAAAATGTCAGTGATGTTCCAGTAGCGTGAGGTTTATTTGGGAGTAGGGGGGACACTATGTTTCTTATTGTACAAAGAAAGACAAGAAGATGCCATTTTTCTGGGTGAAACTCTATGACTTGGATGAGGACCTGTCTTTTCTTACATCTCTTTCGTTTTGAACTTTCTAAAGCTCCTCTTTCTCCATTAAGTGCTTACAGTGGTATTTACCATTTTATTTTTGACTTGAGGGAGGAAAAGATCACACCTTCTATTGAATCCATGTTACAAGATTTGGTGAGAGGGGAAGAAAACTGCAAGAAAAAAAGGCCCCAAGATTACTTTCCTTTCAGAGCTGGTGTTCAGAGATGTTCCTTCTCAGTATCAGGTGTCTGGCTGCCCCAGAACATGAGACATTTACAAATCGCCATGTACTTCAGAAATGACCGAACTGTCCTCCCCAATGTACAATCAACACAAACAGTTCCCAAATACCTGCATTTGTTGTTATTTGCTTCAAGGTTCAAGGCATTTGAAGGTTACAATTTCATGCTTTTCAATATATCCCCAGGGGTTAATAAGATTCTTTTTTAAAAGAAAGCTGAAATTTTCTTGAAGCTTCATGGGAGCCAAACCTTTAGGCAAGTACCACAAATTGAATGACTTGTGACAAAATCACAAGATTTAGGAATACTTTAGAAACAACAAAATTATGCGTAAAGCTTAAAATAAAATAAGAATGATAACCTTTTTAAATACTCCAGTGCAAATAATGCTAAGTCTAAAAATGGCTGCAAGTATTCTACTCTGGCGTTTGCAGTCCTCCTGTATCACAACCTTTACCACATGAAAACCTGTGAATGAACCTTACAGGAGGTGGAACATGAGTTTGATTTTTGGAACTCCTGGTGCATAATTTCAGAAACATAACACTGAGCCCATTGGAGCCTTGTTGTTTTAAGAAGGAGACAAGTTGGCTTCCATAGTGGAGTCAAATCCCAAGAGTAAACAAAGGCCATAACTAGTGAAGAATCAACTAAAAGCAACAAGTGTTTCACAGGATGGTGCTGGAAAAGAAGAAGGTTTCAGCTTTCCTTTAAAAAGTTGGTGCTGCAGCAAATTTTTATCATCTTTGTGTAAATTTGCTATTGCTTCATTGACTCTAGTAGAGTTGCTCTGGTTTTAAACTACGTGATGTAATCAGAAGTCATCTCCCAAGGTTCTCAATTGGATGGTTCCCCTAAAGATAAAGGTCAGTCATGGTTGTGGTAGAAACACACTGAAAAAGATTCAAGAGTTTTTTAAAATAGCCTCTGAGGTGTACTGATCTTAATGAAAAGAAAATGTGTCCTCTTATGACAAGGAACATGGGGCCGAATCTGCTACATGCAGACAGCTCCATGGCCAGCTTCGGTCAGCAAAATCATTTGGTTTTGCTGCACAGCTCTGTCTTGAATAGGTGGAGATGTTAGGTCCATTTGTACATTCTCTATGCCTGCACTGGCAGCATTTCCTTAATACCTGTGGAGGGGCACAAGGTATTTGTCAAATGCCGCGGCACAAAAGAGATGTCATGGAGAATGATAGCACTGGCAGTTCAGCACTGAGGAAGGCAGTAAGCCTTTATGGATTCTTTGGTACCTGTGAGTAGCATGCACTGGATTTCCTCTGTAGGCTACTGGGTGCATTTAGGATGCAAAGACAAATGGTACTAAAGGAAATACCTGGGTTCACTGGGAAAAAGTGCTGCTGACTGTGTAGAACTTACTCACATTGCACTGATAATAAAGCAGTGTTGTGACTTGTCCCAGGAGATGGTGCAGAATGCTTGTGGGAAGGGGCAATACAGTTGCAGGGGCACCAATGGTAAAGAGAAAGTGCAAGATTACAGGAAAGTTAATTCCTCCTGTGTATTTGTCCTTGTGAGTGCCCCTCCTATTTGTTAGTGAGTGGGGATTATCCTTCTGCTGGTTGTTTGGTCCCTTAGCTTTGCAGGTCTGAGCTGGGGGAAGCACCTGCCCTTAATTGCAGCCTAGGCTCTTGCATAGTAATGAAGTAATCAACTAAGTCGTAAAGAAAAAGTCATTCATAGCAACTGGTGCGGCCTATCACACGTTGTGTTTGTGGGTTTATCTGAGCACAAGTAACATCCTTTCTTAAGGAGCCCGAAAGAAGTTTCTTTCCCAGGTAGCTTCTCCCTGTTGATTTCTTCTTGTCTTGGCACAGCAAACACATGGCTTGGCAGAGACTACTTGCTTTCATCTGTGCATCAGCAATGGCTAGGATAGGTGAGATTCCCACTGTAGATCTCTTGGTTCAAAGAATGCTTGGTGTAGCTCTCCCTCCCTCCACCATACACATCAGCTCTGCAAGCATGTGTTGCCCCCTCATGACATGAACTCCCAGACTGGAGCTCATTTGACACTAAGGTTAATTTTCTTTAGCCACTGGCAGGCTGATTTAAGTGTCAGCTCATTATGATGGCATTCTAATTAAAGCCCCATGATAGCCTTTGACCCCGCAAAATGACTTGGGAGAGAAGAAGCAAATAGGGTGATAAGCTTCGGTACTGGCACATGGGAGGAAATATATCCTGCCTGACGTTTGTGGGTGTCAGTGTTATCAGATTGTCCTCTGGCAAAGACTGGTTATTAGTATTTATCTCCCTGAGACAAATTCAGCAGCACTGATTTCTTTGGCTTCAAAGGGAGTTGTACCTTCTTGCTGGGAATAGCTTTAGTCCTCTACCTTCATTTTCAAGGTGTATATTGTGTAGTTTCTTTTCCAGAAGAGTTGATCATTTCACCTACTGTGTGGAAGATCAAGTCTTTACTGGGATGTAGGAATTCTCCCAGGCCCATGCAGGTATAAGAGCAGATTCTCTTTTTTTCTCAGGGCATGAGGGGGGAAAAAGACTTGGATAAAACAGATGTTTCTGTAGTACATGTGTGTCTGCATCCACATCCCAGAAAAATTATTTCCTTTCTTTCCCATGTGACACAGCCTTTGAAAAAAAGTGGGGCAGCCATTCTGGGTCTAAACTTGTAAGTCTCCTGTGCAGTAGCAGGACTATCCAAAGCAGATCCTTTCGGCAAAGCTGTTAAAAAAATGCATGAACTCTACAAATCCTAGCTAGGAATACTCTGCCGGATCACTTTCGCTCATTCTCCTTGTGCATCTTGAATCATGAGATTCCCTGCACACCTTATCAGGGGCTCCTAGCTCTCTAGTTCCTCACTTTCTTCCCTGTCCTGTCTTTTTTTTTTCTTTTACCCTCTCCCACTTCAATGCCTCTGTCCTCAAAGCTTACAGGGGATAATATATCCTTTTGTTTAACTTTGGCTCCAGCTGTCTTACCTTGTAATGGAAAAGAGGAAAAGGCAAAGAAAAATGATTGAGAAATGAAAACTTTGTAGGTGCTGGTGGATCAGACTTCTCCTTGCTAGATCTTGGTATCTTGACATGCTTCAGTTGCTGCATGTAATAAGTCAGACACTGGTGCTCTTAGCACACTTGGTGAATAGTAGTTTCTTTTGCAGTGAGGATTTTCCTTCCCATATCTCACTCACTTACTGTGCGGGCTGTTCGCTAGCACAAGACAAGGGCTCTGAGCCTGAAGGTATCAGTTAGTAGGCAAGCCAATGTGGGAGGATAAGGCTAGGATGGGGGTCTGCAGTAACGGAATGAAGAAATCACAGTATTTTATTATTGACAGTAAAGCAGCCTGGAGGGCATGATCCACTTGAATTGAAAAGCAGTGGTGATCAAATAGTATCCCTTTCCTGTACTAACCATACCTGGTACATCTGGGGATGTCCCCTGGTACACTAGGTCTGTGGCTGGAGCCCTGGAAAACTAATGTGTGAAATTTCATGGTTTTTAGCTGAATAGGGAGCGGTAGGTTTGCCCTCCATGGAAAAGGTGGAGAAACAAAACAGAGAGTAGAGGTTTATGTAAGGCGTCATAGTGAGTCAGTGGCAGAATGTACTAGAACTTGACTATCCACAGTTGTGCTTCAGACTTGACCCATGGTTCACTGAATCGTTTAATCTTTGCTAAGAGTCAGACCTGGTTGATTTTTTTTTTGTGTATGGGAAAAGCTGTTATCCTCTGAAAATATCAGTTAATTGAAACAGAAACCTTGGATGGAATTGTCCTCATTTCAACAAGATGTTGCCTGGAAGAGTTTCACATTTCCAGGTTTAAATGCCTAACTGAGCCAGAGCGATCACACGGGAGTAGCCAGGAACCTGGGAGCCAAGTTACTCAGCTGGGACTGGGGGCATGGGGAAGGAGCCCTGCATGGACATCATAGTCCTAATTTGAATAGAGCAGAGGCTGGAAAACAAAAGGCTGATGTTCCAGAGCAGTGGCTGTAATTGAGGATGATGTCTTGCTTTTGTATTTGGAGAAGAACGGGGAGCGGGGAAGGCCGTTATCTCAATGTGGTGTGGGTTGAGGCTGGATGTGGAATGAGAATGATTTCTTAACATGTGATGCAGAATGGAAGAATAGTTTTCTGCCTACCCCTTCTGAGGACAGGCATTCAAGTTGTCCAAATTAAGCCTGCAAGAAGCCATGTAGGGCAGACTGATTTTCAGAGGGAATGGAAGAGAACTACTTGTAATAATCAGGTACTGAAGTAGTGTTCCCAGCTAGCATTTAATCTTATAATTATTGGCTTTTGTGTGTGTTTCTTCCCCTCCTCTTCATGCATACATGCACGCAGGCACATACTCATTCCTATCTCCATCATCTTTAAATAAATTAGAGTAAAATACTTCATTACAGAGACTTTCAGCCAGGAGTGTGGGCCCTAGGGAGTTTATTTTCATACAAATGTATTATGCACAAGGTTGATCTGATCACAGACAATTTGAACTATCTTTGCACCCCCAGGAAAATTCCTTTCATAAATGTAAATGATGTGACACTCCAAAGAACAGAAAAAAAAAAAAAAAAGAAAAAAAAGAAAAAAAGAAAGAAAGAAAGAGCCTGTGCACTGATGGAAAGGAGATTATGGGCATTTGCAAAGATGCTGGGTCCCAAGTGCAGGATGTGAGCTGTCAGAGCTCTTTCACCTGCCTTCCTCCTTCTCCTCCTCTCATAGTGTAACCTTCCCATTGAAGAGCAAGCTGTTGCAAGGTGCTGGAGGGGGAGAGTGATGTATTAAGTACAGTTTGAGATTATAATAACCGTTTCTATGGCAACAAGAAAATGCCCTCTGCGGCTTTTATTTGTGTTTTGAGCAAGGAGGCGTGAAGTGAAGGTTTGTAAACAGCAGGCAGCAGGACAAGATGCGAGCAGGGGGCTTCGTGGCGCCCTGCCCGTGATGCTGGCCCACCTGGGGCACACGTTTCTTCTTCTGATGTGTTGGGCCAGGATTTCTTCAGCTTTCTTTTGGTCAGTTGCAACTCTGATTTTAGACTTTCCTGGAACAGGGAAGAAAGCAAGAGGTTAACAGTGTGTGCTTTTCCAGGTTCTTCGTTACTGAGCTGCTCAACAGTTGTGTAGGCTAGAGGCCTAAATGGCATCTCCTTTCACAAGAGAGTGAGCTCAGCTTGTTTCTCTGTGGGATTCCCCCATCCTGGACCATCAGAGGAGCCCACTCCTGACCCTGCAGGGATTTCCCTGGTAGAAGTAATGAGCGTGGATGGCAAGTTAATCCCCACTTTCATAGAATATTAATCCTCCATTCACAGGGATTCGCTGGGCAAGAAGATGCACTGTAACAGAACCTCTTTGGCTTCCCCTCGCCAGCACTGCGCAGAAAGGCCCATCTATTATTAAAAACCCTATTAGTCGTGGTAAGATTGTACCACTCCCTCTCACTGTAACTGCTGAGCGTTATCTAATCGGTTTTTATTACTACGCCATCGCTGGGAGCATGTGGAGCTCCAGTGCACATTTGCTAAAACATTTGCGTTCCCTCATCCTTGTTGGGGATGCTTTTAGACCATTTAACGTTTTGTCAGGAGGATTTAAAAAAGAGAGCGAGAGGGGAAAAAAATAAGGGAGACATTTCGCAGGCTGGGGAGGATGTGGAGGATGAAGACAATAAGAGGCAGGCCCACACGCTTCATAATCCCTAGCAAGTACAGGCTGAAACGAGCACCCTCACCCGCTGCAGCTGCTGGCACCACAGACCCAGATGCCCTCTGCCCTGGGATCTGCCGAGCCCTCTATACACACACAGGCACTCACAGCAGAGTCCGCTCACCGGGAGAAGAGTTGGGAGTGGAGTTCAGTGAGAGGACAGGACAGGCAGTGCTAGTCAGGCGCAGGGCATGGCCAGACAAGCACGCCAACCAGCAACCTGTTTACATGTGACTGGCCCCTTCTATCCCCTTATCCATCTATTTTACAATACTTTTTCCTCCACACACCACCTTGCTCCCTCCATTTGTCTGCCTTTGGTCATCCCCCTAAATATCGCTTAAGTCCTGTTCAATCCCCTGCATCCCATAGCGTATCCTGTACTCCCTAAACAGTAACTCCCTTTGGTCTTTAAGACAACCCAAAGAGCCTCACCAGTTGAGCCATCATCATAATGGGTGTCACCTGCTGGGACACGTGGGAAGGGGCTGGGGCAGGGGATTTGCTTCTCTGACTGGGTTATTGGGGTTCCCCTGCCTGCTGTGCTGCTGTGCTCCTTTGTGTTTGTGATGATGAGCCTTTTCTTGGCTGATGGCTCTCTTTGCAATGACCTGTGATGGGTTTGGGAGTACTGGGGCAGGTGATTATACGGGCTGCCCCATCTGCTATTGTCCGTGTTCCTTTGCGTCCATGCAGAAGAGATTTTTAACGCATCACCTAAATCGTGGGTGCTGGAAGTACATCAAAGGAATAACCGTCCTACCCTGTGTCACGCACATCTCCAGCAGTGGTGCTCTCTCACTTGCTGCCATGTTGCCCGGTGCTCTGTTACCATCAGTGTTTTCACGGCTCTATCTGGATGTGTGAGGTTTGCACGTAGAGATGTGCTGGCTCTCTGACTAATGATATTTGGCTAATTGGATGCCACACAGATTCAAAGGTGTTTCAGTGCTGAGAGCTGCCATGAGGCAACGGTTGAGATTTCCAAGTATTCCCAAGCGGCGTAGGCATCTCTCTCTTTTTGAAATGAGTGGATGGTATGGAACTGAGCCTGGTGAGGCGTTTCTGGGAAAAAAAAAATCTTTCTGCCCCTTTGATCTCCTAAATACTTTTACACATTTTGGGCCCGGAGCCCTTAGCAGTAGGTACAGATAAGACTTCTTGTGAAGTGTGATGTGACTGCCTTCTACATGCGAGCTGTCTACCCAGGAAAGTGTAACAGTCTGATACGTATACTCCACATGACCGTTAAACAAGCTGTAAAGCCGCATCGCCACTTGCTCAATTCAGACAAGGACGTTCTAGTTTTTGTGGTCACTGGTCAAATGAAATTGTTTGTTATGGACGGGTAGTTTGGTATGTGGTCTTGATTTCATTCATTCATTTCACAGGCACTGCTGCTGCGCACCAAGCAGAGGCAGTTTAGATAGGGCTTCCAGTTGTTCAAGCAGGGCAGCTTAAATCTGTGTTTTGATAGTTATATGGTGTCCTGGAACAGGCACTGGCACCGCTGATATGTGCTAATGAGAGTAAAAGAGTGTTTTGCAGGGATTAACACCCAGCGAGACACTCGGGGACTCCCCACATGCTGTGTAAAGGCTCTCTCCTCCTCTCTTTGTGCAGACTGGCAGGGCACGCTCACACCAGGAGCTCTGGCAGGTTTCCTCAGTCATTTTTTTTTCCCCTTCACGCAGTCTCCTACTGAGCGTACTGGGTAAACAGGTTTCTCTCTTTCCTTTCTGGGAGAGACTATTTCAGAGTGCTCCGCTCTGCCTGTCAGTGTTTCACTTCAGTGCACAGAGGATGTTGTTCTTCGAGTAGTGCCTGTTGTTCTAATGGGATCCATTTAAAGCGAACTCTACTGTAATTTCATTTTCCTTAGGGAGAGGGGGGAAACTACTTTCTCCTTGGAGCTGTATCTGTGCTACTCACTTTACATCTCTCTTGCAGAATCTGCAGCACACTAATTTCTCTCCCAGATCACAGGAAAACTCTGGGAGCTGAGAGGCCCTGGAGGAGCATTTGCAGATGCACTGCTGCTCTGCACCACTTACCACAGCCTAAGCCCCCTCTCCTCTCCCTGGGGTGGCCTCAGCCACGGCTCTCGCTCCTGTTTGTTTTTTGGTCTGTGATAGCTAGACCATGCAGTCTACAGCAGGCTGCACCTTGCATTCGTTTGGAAACCACCCGGTGCAGAAACTGCTGATCCATTTTCTTTAATGAGCATGTTGCCCAGCACATTAGACCTCAACACTGTGGTTTGCGTTGGGTTTTGTAGTTTCTGGTTCCAACACTAGCATTTACTGTCTCAAATCACTTGGGAGCTTCCCACAGCAGTGAGTGTCCCCTTCCCCATGTAATGTTGGTGCAGAAGTAGTGTCTGAGACACCCTGTAGCTGCAGGAAGAAAATAGAGCAGCTGCTGGCAGGACTTTTTCCCGAGGACCCCAGAGCACTGTAATTCAGCCCCCCACCCCCAGTCTGAAAGTCCTCTGTGTGTCGACCTTCAGGGTATGCAGAAACTTGCCTTGTTTGCTGGGGCATCCAGGGCTGGCTGAGATGTATGGGTGGCCAGGGGAGGGAGTTGGTTTTCTGTCTGAACCAGTTGATGTTTTCCTGTTGTGTGGGTTGGGATGTGTTGCTGGATTTGCTTTTGGTTTGATGTATTGTTGTTTGTTGAATGGCTTGGGGGTTTGTATATAACAGTGAAATGGCTGGGGCCTGTGGGGGGTGCTTTTTTTCTTGGCATTTAAAAAGAAATCAAAATTGATGAGATGTTTTTCGCATAATTAAAGATCACACCTAAATCAAATGCTTTAGACCTCAGACTCCTCCTATTCCCCACTTCCCACCTGTCTCCCCCTCCTACACACATACGAAGTTCAGCTGTTTGGGAATGCAGCTGAGAATTTCCTACTGTCTAGTAAGCATGAACTAAACCTATTTTCCTCCCTCGTTCAAAAAAAAAACAACAACAATGTAAAACATATTCATGGTTCTTGTGTCAGTTCTGTAGCTGGCACTCCTCTCTAGTTACAGTGTAGGTTATTTCTGAATTACCCTAAACAGACAGTTCCCCCGCTCGGAGGTCAAGGTGAGTGCAATGATAGCCAAGTCCCTTTGCTGGCAGTTCTCCGTGGGGAGTGATATTAACCTGCATGCCTCTCCCGCTCCTACTCCCTACAGCCTGTTATTAAACAAGGACAAGTGGGTAGCTTGTCTGTGTCTGTGTGTGAGAGCGCGACTCTGTCACCTGATGCATACAGATGGCTTATTAACCAATTAATTCATAGGACTAAATTGGTTAAATCAAACTAAATGACACCCAATTGCTGTACAAGGGTAGAAATGGATTGGAATAAGTGTTTCTTAAATGCCAGCCTCGTTGCGCAAAGGAATGAATAGTGGAGGGAGGAGGGGGGGCTCGTGAAGGAGTGGGGAAGACAGCAGACACTGGCAGGCAGCAACAGCAGAGCCATTCAAGGCATCACGTCCTAGGGAAGGAAGCGTCTTGTGATCCTGTGGCAGTCTGTGCTGCCAGGAAATCAGCTCTCTCTTTTTGCTGATGACATTTTAGGGCTGGGAATTCCACTGGAGAGAGACTCCCAGCTACTGCCTTCAGTCTGTGTCCCTGGCAAGAGGAGGAGGCTTCTCAGGTCCCAGACTTTGGTTGGAGCATGAACTGCCATCGTAGTTCATTTGTCTAGGCAGTGAGGGTTTGAGATTCAGAAGTGCAGTCTATCTTGTTCTCTGTCTGAAGTCCCTGGGAGCAGCTGATGTTCCTGGAAACTGTGGTTCTTAGTCCTTTCTTTAACCAGGCCCCAAGGACTGGGCAGAAAAGCTACATGCAGCTGCTTTCTTGGAGTGCATGGCTTCAGTGAAAACAGTAATATATTTCAAGTCTTCGTGTAGGAAAAGCATGTGCAGATGGTGTCCTGCACGCATCCATTTTCTGGAGGGTAACGCCGCTATCTACCTTACCTGCAACGATATCACCAGTTGCTTAGGGATGCTCCTCTCTAATGTTTCCCTTGGTGGCATTACCTATTTGTGTGTGTTACAGAAGACTTTGTTCTTCTCTGTAGGAGAGCACCCCTTTTCTTTTTTCCACACCAAATGCTGACCTTTTGCTCTGAGTTGTGATACGGATGATGGACTTGATAGGACTGACTGAATGACTGGGAGAGAGAGGTATTTCCCCTGATCCCAGTTCAATCTAACTACTACTGTGATACATAAGAGTCATAACCTGATTTGGAATAGTGGAAGGAGTACAAAAGAAGAAAATACAAAAAGCATAGTTGTGCATCAGAAACTACTCCAGTGAAGTTTTATGTTATGGTTTGAATGTTTTGCCTGCCTCAGGGCTAGACCTTATATCACCATATCAAAGCTTAAGTTGCTTGTTCGACTGATTTACCAGAGCTGATAATCAGAGAGACGTCTCCTAGCAGTTTCCTTTGGTCAGAGCTTCATCTTGCCTAATCATAACTACAGGGAAATGTCCATGACTTACCTTAAGGTGTAGTAGGGAGCTGGTCCATGTAGGTATATGGGAGATGCTGCGGTACAGGTCCTACATGAGGCAGCATACCTTGTGAACAGCTTATGGCAGTTTCCTTCTAACATTAATCCTTGTTCAGCATGGCCCAGGGCAGACTCTTCTGTTGATCGTCCACCTTGTGGTTCCTTGGTAAATGCTGTCTCCACCGGACAGCACTGGAAATCTGTACCCCTGTGCCACAAAATGCAATGGCACGGCCCCAGCTCAACCTCAGCGGAAGGGTGGAGGCCACTGCCCGTGGAGGTGGTGCCAGAGCAGGGCTTGCTTCTGGCATGAGGACACCCACTTCCTCGGGATGGGCAGTGCCTGAGGCTAGCTCTGGGTCAGTGCTGTTTGGGGGCAGTTGGACTTGTTCTGTGTGGGTTAGGAGCACTCTTTCTATGGTGAAATGGCACTCTGCCACAAAAACCAGCAGTAGAAGACAGTGTTTGTAGCAGAAGACAGGGAGGAACCCTTTAGTGTGGAGTGGAAGTAGATAGTATGCTCTAGAGGTTGCCACCAAGGTCTACTGGAGAGAAGAATAAAAACATACAAACTCTGCAAAAACACACGCTCAGGGCCTACGTCTAACTCCCAACACATAGCACGAAACACAACCTGGCAGCCCAGAACATGTACACATATGTGCATGCATGCAGAACACATGGCGAAAGCATGTGCACAGGCCTGGCACCTCTGGCTGTACACCATTAATAAATTTTACATAGACATAGGCTGAAGCATATGCCTACATGGGGTACAGCCCATTAAAAACAGAACCTGTGCATATGCAAAATTGTCAAGACATATTCACCAGCTGTGTGCTATAGTACTAGCTGTGGATAACCACTGAACAAACACATGCCTGACTATTGTGTCAGTGTTAAAATTGCTCTTCTTCAGTTCCTGCAGCAAGATAAAGTCTCCAAAGCCTGTCATGCTGCGGCATCTTTTTCAAGGCTGCAGTATACGGAGTGTGTATAAAATATTGAATCATTTAGGAGCTTTTCATCTTTTCTTTCTTTTTTTAGGAAAGAAAAATAGGATTTACACTTTGTCCAGTGGCAGAGCGAATGTTTTATGTGCCGGAGCCATGACCACTGCTCTAGAGCATTTGATGCATATATTTTGTAGCTTTTTTTCTTTTTTTTTTTTTTTCCTTATAATTAAGCTGCTGAAAAGGGTCAAATCAACCATTTGGAAGGGTAATTTGTTATTCTTAGAGCAGAGTGTACTTGAAGAGCTGTAAAACAAACTTTGCCACCTTCTCATTAACACTTGTACTGGAAAGATCCCTCTCTTCCCTTGGCCCTAATAGACTTTGGTGTCCCTGTGGAAGCAGTCTGGGGCTTTCACCAATTCCTCTGGTGGAGTGGAAAGACTTACGTTGTTCCTGCGCAATGAGAAATGGTCAGAGACCCACCACATTAGTTTATTTCAGGTAACAAAGACCTCTTAATGTAGTGAGGCACCGGCAGACAAGCTGGGCCTCTAAAGTCTTTTGCATTGGATTGCACTTTTCCTCCCTTCAGCCCTCTATCCCATGTACATGTTTCCTGGAAGCTCCAATCATGCTCGCTTGTTAATTGGCTAAAAGTATTGCTTCACAGGCTGTGTGTTGTGCTGGCCTGTTTAAGTTGGTAGCAACTTTTTATGGTTTCGTAGTCTCCCTTTAGGGGAAGAGGGTGGCCTGTGGCTAAGACCAGGCTCAAGTTCTGCACTGTGCCATGGCCAGCCTGTGCATAGGTCACATCCCCTTTCCATGTCTCAGAAGGAGCTAGAAAGGCTAATTCAGTAGTATTAGCAAATGTTTTGAGGACAGGTAAGCCTCCTGTTTTTTCTTCCTCATTTTACAATGATCTGGACTTTCTCTTGAAGTCTGAAGTAGGAGCGGGTTGATCTCATCTGAGTTTTTGTTTTTACCTTTTATTAGCACCGATCAGATAGTTCAGAGTCCTTGCATAGGCACAGAGAACCTATTATTTTATTGTTTCTGTGGTCTGGAACAGAAGCACTCTAGACACAAAGCAGCAGCCCAAGGTAATAAGAGAAGACGAAATTTTGATTAAAAAGAATGAAGAAAGAAAAGAAAGAATTCTCTTTTATTGCAAAAATTGAAGGGCTCAGGAGCCTGTTGGTGCTTGTCAGTGTAGTTAGGAAGGTCTGTTATTGCCAGTCTGAGAGAAACCTCAAAAGATTTCTAAGTTCAGATAAGCAACCAAAAGTTCTTATGATTCTCTAGATCTTATGATTCCCTGAATCATAAGATAATCCTAAGATCTTTGGTCTGCACTTCTCATATCACATTCAGCGATGTAGCTTAGACACCTGTGCAATCACTGTCCCTGAAGCAATTCTCCAGTTGCATCAATGAGTGTAAGCTGGCAGCACTCACATGTGAAGAAATGAGTTTCAAGTTTGGAGGTAGACATGGCAGCCTACATTTGCATTTGCCATTTTGATGTGTAGCATAAATCCTTTCAGGTCTCCTTTCCTGCCCATTAAGTGGGACAAGGCAGATCAAGGGAGGGTCCAAGCAAGTATGAGGAAGTCTAATATGTGGAATTCTGTGGATGTCTTGATAATCTCTTTCCTTCCCAATCCCTGCCCCAGTGAGGGGGAAATCTTTTGGGGAAGCAATGTCAGGATTCAGCTCTTGAGGGAAGTGCAGTTCCTTCAGCTTCCTTACATCTCCCTGGGAAGCTGGGAGGGAGAAAGAAGGAGTTGGAAAACTGGAGGATTTAAATGTAGAAGAAGTTAGGGTCCAGCGACCAGTCACATCCTTTTGATCTTTTCTGAATGACCAGTGTGCCCCTGGAAGTGTGTCCACTGAGGTGACAAATAGCATTTAAAGTCCCTCAGTGAAATCAGATCTCTTGGGTCAGGAGCATTCTTTAGTTCTTGAATGTTGCGGTGCAAAATTACAACAAGAAAAAAAAAGTCACTCTTATTGGCTTACTTTCCTTCTCTCTTTTCTGTCCTTGTCTTTGAAAGGTCTAGCAGGACTCAGGTGTAAAATCATGTCCAGACAATGAGAGGTACATTCAGAATGAATGTATGTCCAAATGTTCATCCCCTTGCTTTGAGGATTTATTTTGTTGTTTTTTCTTGTCACTTTTCTGTGACCTTTAGCAAACTAGGTGTTTTGGCATTAAACACAAAAGTTTGCCGTAAAATGGAGGGGCGGGGAAGCAACTCTTCTATGCTAACCAACCTGTTTTTGTCTGAAAACATATTTCAGCAGGATTTCACATCTATGAGGAGAGTATTGAGGGGTGGGGTGGGTGGTGGAATTAAGTATTATCATTTTTTGCTCAAGTCAAATATAAAGAAATTCTGACTTTCCTGTTCATTGGGAACTGCTTTACTAGTGCCTACTTGTTTTGTGATAGCTTTGGAGAACCTCATATTTTCTCAAAGCACTGGATGACTCCAGGGACTGATGCAGGATTTCAGTTGCGAGGAATAGGAGAGAGCCACACATCTAAGACGCAGGAGGTCTAGCTTCTGCTCTTTGCAGTGCCACACACTGCTTTTGTGACCTTGGGAAAGGTACACAGCATTTTTGTGGTTGGATTCCCCATTTGTGAGCTGGAGAGGGTACAACTACTATACTAGTGATGTAGTGATGTTGTGAGGATAAATGCAGTCCAATCTGCAAAATGTTGCAGGGAAACGGTCACTGGGGCTGTAGGCAGGGTTGAGCTGAGTTTTTGAGAAACCGCAATGGGAAAGATTCACTGCTGTCTTCTGGAGGCTCAGTGATCAGCGTTTACAATGTCAGTCTTCTGTATAACAAGTGAAAGAGCCTTGTAGCCCCCAGCCGAGGCAGGGAGTGTCATTATCCTCATTGCACTCGTGGGAAACTGAGTCATGGAAGGGCTGCGTGCAGTGGAAAGATCTGGGGAGAGACACTAGAAGGAAAAATGAGAAATGAATGGCTCCTGCCTTGCTTTCAAATTGCTAGAACGTGCTGATAATAATTCTTCCTGAACTCATCTCAACTGCGTATCAGGGGATAAGTATCTGTGTAGCAAACCCAGCTGTGCATTGCAGTCATTGCGTTTTTGCTAGGACTTTGAACGTAAAGTAACTCTTCTGCAGTAGATAAGGATAACTACAGTTTTGGGACAGGGGCCCTGGTGTGCTGGCCTCCACAAGTCGCTGAGCTTCCCGCTGTGGATTTTTAACTTTGGCTCACTGACTGCATCGTTTCCACTAGAGAGGTTTTAAACACTGCTTTTCATGGGCAAGATCTGACAGTGTTTAATGAAGAATGAAAGAAGCAGGGTGTTTCATATTGCTTTTGGGTAAAAAAAGAAATGTCCCTGTAGGAGCTCTGAGATGCGGCAGCAGAGATGGATGCCAAGCTGGTGGTCCCGGTGCTCGCCTTTTGACTGCGCGGGGTGGACGAGTGTAAGTAACAAGCACCCCATCCATCGTGGCAGTGCAGAGACTGCGTGGGGACAGAGAGGGGTCACCACTCCCCATCGCCGGGCTGTGACGAGCCGGAGAGAGATGTGGCAACCAGTGGTGCTACACGTGCAGAATTGGAAAGTACGCAGGGACTGTTTCTGTCTGTACTTCCTCCTAAAGTCACAGCACTGTTCCTTCACTGTTCTTCATCTAAACCCTCTCCCACTTCCCGACTGAGCAAACACTGGCATACAGTGAGGTAGCTGGCACACACTGTGCCTTTCTCCCTTTGCTCCTGCTCTCGCTGCCAGTTTTGTCTGCGTGTGACCTTCCTTGCACACTGAGCATGAGTTCTTCGGGGTCTCTCTTCCAACCAACGTCTATACCCTGCATGGCACAGCGAGGGCCTGCCCTCCCTATGGAGCTGAGTAGATACTGACGGTTTCTGCATCCATCCCCACACAGTCTGTGGGTTGCAGTGCTTCATCAGCTGCCTCCAGAGGCACCTCTCCCTAGCTGGCGCTGTCACCTAGGGTCCTCACCTGAAGCTGGTGTTGCTGGGTTGGTTGGCTGTGGATTTTGTTTGTGCCTGTAATGGAAATGTCTCAGTACCTGCCAATTATTTAAAAAAAAAAAAAAAGAGGCAGCAGTAATCTCCTCTGTCTTTCTCTTTCTCTCTCTCCATTTTTCTCACCTCTCCACTGGGACAGAAGTAAATAAAATGCTTGATAAAATTTAGGCTTTATGTGTGTGAGAGAGATACTTATTGTGGTGAGCTGGGCTGAAGAAATGAGATTTGCATAGATATGGATAGATAAAAAGAAGAAGAGATTGGGAAAATAAATGATTGAATACTGAATAACTGAAAATGTATGGAGCCAAATGTATGCTTGGGAGAACTCTATGGACTTCAGCGGAGTTGTATTCACTTGCGTCGGCTCTGAGCTAAGCCCCGCATTGTGCTTTTAAAACGTATTACACTTTTTGGCTGTTAACTCCTCAGGTGTCTCCTTTGAGGATATTTTTTCTCATTAGGGTGTGAGAGGGAATAATCAGTGCTTGCTGTCCTGTAGGTGCTTCCCTACCCCAGAGATCCAGTGGTGCTTAGCATGGTTGGTGACAGGGTAATACTCTTCTAGAGACTTTGGACACAGAAAGAGCCCATCGCCAGTGACAATCAGAAATTGAGGAAGCCCAGAGACACAGCCATGGCTTTATAAACTACCTGGGCTGCAGACAAATGGTACAAAATCCTGGGGGTCCTCAACTTCACCTATTCATGGGGACAGAGCCATAGGCCTGGGTCAAAGATTCAGCTAGACCAGGTGGCTTCCTCTTCATGCCAATACTGGGATTTTTAAATCATACCTAGGACCATCATGACAGACTTTGCTAGAAGATGAAAAGATACTGAGAACAGGTTTTCTTCAGGATATTTCACTTCTTTCATATTGCAGCTAGTAACACATAGGCTATGAGGCCTGGAAATGGAGGATTGGGTTGGACCTGTAACTCCTTTAAATCAAAAGGATGGCTCTCATGATGGTCAGCAGCAGGTGCATCAGAGAAAAGGTTCAAGTTGGCACATTTCAAGATTCTGATCCTCATGTTAAGTCTCATCCCTGCTCGTGAGAGTTAGGGGAGTCAGTTTACTTTCTGAAGCTTTAATATGTTTTCAGAAATGTTGCTGTCATTCATTGTCGTAATTCTGGATGTTGCGATGCGTCTCCGTCCTGCCCTGTCTGCAGTCCTGTGAGAGTCTTCCTTTCAATTATTTCCTTCAGCTTCAAGTCCCACAGTCTAATATAATGTGCAGGGGGGGGGGGGGGGG
>VXAL01000052.1:383816-412004 GCA_013399475.1 Chauna torquata
GGGGGGAAGGGAAGAAGAAAGGTATTCCAGCACTTTTGAATTCAGCTTTTCATTCAGCTGAATGCCTTCTTCGTCCTTGTTTCCCAAGCCTGGAAAAAATCTAAGCTGATGAAAAAGGTTAAACCTACTTTTCATGTGCATAGGTGCTTTGGAGGGTCTATGGAAAGCATATCTGTGATCTCTCCAGGCCAGCCCAAAATCTGAGAATTTAACACATTGGGACGTTCTTCCACCTGACTATTGCTGTTTTGTGGCCATATCTTTGGTACCCAAACCCGGATAGAAAGCAGATTTGCTTTGTCTCAGTCCATTTCTGGGCTGCCCCATGTGCAGTCCTTCCACATGATGAACGGGCTAATTAATTTACAGGACAGAGAGAGAAAAGGAAAAAAAAGGGGAGAAAGGAGGGGGACTGGATCAATTGACAAATTGAAATGTCATTTCCCAGCCTGCAGCTGGACTCTGCTGCTTCCTTCACCCCCCTTTCTTTTTTAGCCTTTTGTATTTTCATTTGGTTATAAAAGCCAGGATGTAATTGAAACTGGCATGAGAATCAAACAGTGTGACCTTGTCGGGTTTCTTCCAGGCAGGCACCACAACCCACTGGGGCAAGGGAAATAAACGAGGATGGGCAGGGGGCGAAGGAGCCCATGAGCACAGGGACTCCCCTGGCAGCGGGGCTGCTCGCCTGTCTGTTTTTGAAGGGCTCCTCTTCTGTGCCTCTTATCCTGCCTCTTATTTATACTTTATCCAAAGCAACCAAAGTGTTTTGGTGGGAAGGAGAGCATGCTGAGGGAGAAGGAGCAGGACTTGTGGGGTGACAGTGGAGCATGCTGGCCCCTTCTCCTTAGGAGTCGGCACGTAAATCTGTTGTGGGAACAGAGTGATGCAGCCTGGCAGCTCAGGAGAGCAGTGCCAGCTTGAAGGAGCTGAGAATACAAAGGCCTCAATGTCTTCACCTTCTTGGCCTGACTATAGCTAAAAGGAGCAGTCTCATATTTGCAGCCTCAGGATGCATGGCTCTGCCTGTGCTCCCCACTTCTGTCTTGCAGAAGCTCCCCCCCCGCCCCGGTAATTCAGCCTAGAAAACTCATTTCATCTCTGAGCTGGGCATTTGCTGGAGTTAGATTTCCTCATAAGAAAGACTGGTTTATTGGCTGTCTGGGACTCATCTGCGGAAAAGCAGGTCTTGTGCCTAGCAGTGCTGGACCCTTGGCTGCATCCTCCATGAGTTTTTCAGGACCGGGCTGAATGCACAGCTTTCCCTGTCACCCTTTTCTTTGGCAGGAAGTCTGGCAAGGTGCGGTGCATTGTCAGAGCTCTCCGAATTTTGGAGGGGAAGCGGACCAGGGTTGCAGGGCATACGTGGCAGCAGCCCTGCTTCCCCACGTGGAGGTCCAGCTGCCTGGGATGCAGCACCAGCGCTCCTCGGGTAGGGCCAGGTTGAGCTCTGGCACACCCTGGGTTTTAGAGCGTGAGGATCTCTTCAGGAGAGGCAGTTAAAGACTGAGCTCAGGGCACATAAACGAGCAAAGAATAAATCTCCACCAAGTCTGTCCCATCTTCAGCACCCTTGCATGCATCCAGGTCTGCGGTGCTAGCCTTTACAAACTGGAGCAGGGAGTAAGGAAGAAAGCAAGGCAGCGATGAAGAAACATACAGAGAAAGCACAAAGAGAAGAGTTGGAGGGGAAGCCGTCGAGTGCAGAGTGGGTTTTCCATGCTGCCAAATTTGATTCGGAGAGGAGGGCTGTAAATTTGTTACCCCATCACCACTCCCCAAGGCATTCTACCTCTTGAAGCTGCCTGGCAATCCTGGCTCACTTACCTGACTGGCTTTCACAGGCTCAGCAGTTCTTCAGCTGCAGCTTGTTCGCCACTTTTCACTGCCACAGGACCTGGGGGAAGAAGGCGGCAAGCTTATTTACAGGCGGTTGGGAAGCTGGATTTGGAGCAAGAAGTGGTGGGTGGGATTGGTATAGCCTGTTTTATGTCCCCATGGCCCTCATCCGCTCTGTTTGTGCACTGCGTGCTCATTACATCACTCTAGGTTTACAGACAAACTACCTCGGTAAAAATAAATAAATATATATATGTATTTGTAAGCCTGTATTTCTTTGTTCTGATACAAATGAAGTATAGAAGAAGCAGGCAAATGGAGCTCCCATAGGAAAATGGGTGAAGAGGCTTGAGTCAGCAGAAGCAGCACAGAAGGACAGCAATGGTTTATGTGGGCCTTGATGCTGCCTCATTGAAGACAGTGATCTGTGAGGTGGTGGAGATGAATAATACCATTTAATTCAGTTGCTTCTCTGCAGACTTAAGCCAAATTCCAATGTGATTTTGAGATACTTTTGGTTCCTGATGTGCATTTTCTTTTGGGAATAATCCAAACATGAGACTGTGTTCACTCACAGTAATAGCAGAACTTCTGTGAACTTTTAGATGGATCAGAATCAGGCCTTTTAATGAAAAAAGAACATATTTACGCTATTACATGCCTTTCTGTGTTAATGCTGATTTGTTGTGGTTTGCATTTTTGCACTTAGCATCTCTTCAGTTCTTCACAGTGCCTTTTCTTTCTTTTCTGTTTCTAGTCAACTCTAACTGTCAGAGTCCTCAGGTGTGGGCATCTTTCTGCAGGTGTGAGCTGTGCACCAAGGGCTCTAGTGTGTAAACACTTACAGAATTAAATTTTATTCCCCTGAAGGAGCTCTCTTTCAAGTCAGAGAACACCCTCCTTCCATTAATATCAATGTAATTAGTGAGATTTCACCCTTTGCAAAATGCTACCCACTCTCCCCCCGCATGAAGCGTTTGCTTCAATAATGCTTGCTTAAATAATGCAAACTGTATTTTTATGAATGTTAGGTCAAACTTGTCATTGAATGTGCTTTGGTTGCACTTAATGCCACTTAAATGTCCTCTCTCTGCACATATTTGACCAATTTCATTTTACTGCCAAAAAAAAAAAAGACAAAAAAATGAATTTTTAGCATCATGGAAATATTTATAGAAATTGAATTCTAGAAATTCCACTGAGAATATCAACTTAGGAGGATTTGTACATTCCTCCAACCTTAGCAATTATCAAAGAGAATCAGTCTTGAAGTTCCTTGAGCCCTGATTTGGCCTATCAGAATAGGCAGCATCAGATTTTCAATAAGAAGGTAACAGAACTGCTGCAGTTAGCAGATAATATCACATATTTATCAACAATAATTAGTTCAGTTCTCAAGGCATGAGGTAATACAGTTTGTCTCATCAGGACTCGTGCTTTATATTTGGATATTTTGGTTCCCCATGTAAATTCTTGTAATTCTTTGCTTCATTTTGCTAAACTCTTGGTTTTAATATAATGTGGCAGAGAGTTCTCCTGCCCAAGTTCAGTGTTCTGTTAAAGCAAAATTTCTCTAGTAAATTTGTAATCACCACCTTTCAGCTTCATTAACTGCTCATTTTTTCTTGCATTATAAAAAGGAAAAAACAGTAGCTTCTGTATTATTCACTACTTTATAGACTGTTATCACACCTTCTCTTATTTATGTTCTCTTTGATATAAATGCCCCCCCCCCCACTTCATTCTTGCTTCATATATGCATTTTTCTGCTCCTGTTATCATTCTTGCCACCATTCTGAAAAAGAAGCTGAAACAATACATTATGACTTACCTGGCCACTAGTCAAACCATCTGGATTTTTAGCCCTCACTTTAGAGAGGGGAAAAATTTGGGGGAAAAATCCATCAAATAAATTGGAAAAACAAATACATTTACTGAACTCACCATCTGGCAGTGCACATTCCATCAGCAGACAAAAACAACAAAACAAAACAAAACAAAAAAATAAAAAGCCCAAGTTAAATTCAACAAATCAATTATTCATTGTGAATTATTCACTAGCTTCTATTCCAAACACTGCCAAGATCTGTTTGTTTATTTTTATTTGGAGTTTAAAAAAAATCCATGGCAACATTGCTGTTTGTCTTAGTGTTCGTGTACAAAGTGCAAACCTGTACTTCTCTTCTGAATGCCTTTATTTAATCAAAGAAAAGCAAGAGAGCAAGAAAGAACAAAAGCAAAATTCTCAGAATAGAAAATAGCGTGCATCTGTGAAAGTACCATTTCACTGTGTCTTATGGAATGGCAGGTATTCCTGGTGACCAGGCTATTTTTGAAATACAAACGTGAAAAACACCGAAAGTGGAATCTCATCTGTTATATCTGTACTATTACAGCACCTGGCACAGGGGGGTTTTGCTCCATAGCTAAAGAAAACACACATCTTAAGCGGTTCTTCTGGGGTACTTATTTACCCACACTTGGCTTTTTGTGGAAACTGAAACAGATGGATCGTTTGTTTTTTTTTCTGAAAAGGTACTTAATAAACTGGAGTGACTATAGGTCAGGATTGAGTCACATGAGCCAGCTGGGGAGGAGAGGACGAGAGGACAGACAGTTTGAGCGAGTGATGTGGCAACACTGCATGTTGGGGAGAGAGGATGCTAGGAGCGGACGGGAAGCAGCCGCACACCCGGGCAGAGTCGTGGCAATGCTGGGCACTTTGGGATTGCCTGTGCTGGTCTCTCTTTGTGGCTGCCACCTGTACCATGGGACTTCAGCAGGGACCTGAAAGTGATCTGAGGCAATGACAATTTATGATCTGCTGCCCGATTTGAAAGCTTTGTAGGAGTAACGCAGCTGGAGACAGCTGGGTAGGGTGGTTAAATGCGGGGAGTCAGTAGAAGAGCAGAGGTGAGAAATGGTCATCTCTGCCCCCCAGTCTATAGGCTGCTCTATAGGAAAACACGGCAGTAAAGAGGACATTCCCTTGTCCTTCCAGGTGTTTTTTTTGTCCAGACTCAGTTGCACGTAGCAACTAATTAACTCCTAATTGAATATTGGCTGAAGGGCAGTCAGATAAGTTGTTTGTACTAGGAAAGCAAAGGAAATAAAAGTGCACTATGAATTATACTTTATATCGATTGTAGTCTTCTCCGATATAAGGTGCTAAGTGCCTGGCCTTAGAATGAAAACCTCTGGGACAAGCAAAGCATTTTTCCACACATTTGCACAGTGCCACACACGCAGCCTGGCTCCTTTGGCTACTGCTGCGGTTGGAGACCAACAGTAACACTAAGGCGTGCAAACATCCCTGTGCAGGTGCTGATCTTGGCATCTGGCTGCAGTATTTATGGTGCCTCATATGAAATGTTCAGTTCTGACTTTATGGGGGGGTTGCACCAGAAAGCCCTGATGTCTTCACCTGGGAATGAAATCATGTTATTCACTGATGTATTTCTCCTGGAAAAGAGGGGTAGGCACAAGCTCTCATTGGGGTGCATGATTTACTCTACAAAATTTTGCTCCTTTTCTATTCTTCATTAAAAGTAAACAAACAAATTAAAAACAAACAACAAAACAAACAAACAAACCAAAACAAAACAAAAGCCAGAACCCTACTTGCTTTTGGATGTAATTTTTATGCCCCTTGATCAATGCCTGGCTGGTCATCAATTTTATGCCTGCAATTAAGTTGTGGGCACAAAATGTTGCTCTATTAAGCCATGGACAAAAATGTTGTTGTCCCAAATTGCACCTAGAAAGGTAAGGATTCTTCTTGATAAAGTAATACTGTTGCTGTTAATGCTTTCTGTCTTTTCAAAACTGTGGCCCAGATTTCAGGAGCTAAGGTGAGAATATTTAAAACAATGGCTTTTCCTATCTGCTGATGTCCTCAGCTTCCAGATTGCTGTGCTGAGCAGTTTACTGTGCTAGAGATCTCTGCTGCTTCTTGTGACACTGATGCAAATATATATTCAAAAAGAAAAAGAATGAGATTGAAAATGAAAACACACAAGATTAAAAATAAATGAAAAACAAAAAGCCCAACAGAAGAGAGAAAGATGAGGGACTTTTTTTTTTTTTCCTTAGAAAAAAAACTCTTTTCTCTTTAATCGTCTGATTTGCCTGGCTTCAGTCCAAACATTGTTCCTTTTCAACTCCTTCTGTTCTGGCTTCTTTGTTCTTCATCCCGTCCCTATTTGCCCGTCCCCGTTGCCTTGCTGCAGATTTGCCTGGGCAGGGCTGAGGAAGGGCCGTGACTTCTGGCAGGGCAGCACAAGCCCTGGCCAACAGGCGCTGCTCCAGCAGCAGGCGCTGGGCTCACTGAGCGGGAATGCCAGCTGCCATGTGGGTGGGAGGCACGATGCGTCCTCTGTGCTGTTCACCCTTCCTTTGCAGGCGCTGATGCTCGCCACAGCGAGAGGTGGCCAGGAGCACTGTCATCATCAGGGGACTACGTAATGTCAGGGATGGTGGCAGGAGCTGGAGGTGTTGGTGCATCTGAAGGAAGAGACCCAGGGGAGACACTAAGTAGATATATCCGCAGCAATCCTGTGTCCTCAAGGATGCAGCATCTGAAAGGGCAGTGGCTGGACCAGTGGGGAATGCGGGAGTGCTCAGTTTTGGTTTGGGAGTGGCTATGGGAAGGGGACTGTCTGCAGAAGTTATGGGCTTCATGAGCATACAGGTAATGCGTAGACACTCAAAATCTTTCTGGACCTTGTACTGGCCAGACCAGGCTGTATAAATGGAGGGGGCACAGAGAATTCTGAGACCCAATAGCAGGAAGTTCAGAAGAAGTGGTGTTTGCAAGGGAAGACTCTAGTTTGTTTGGGATTTCTTTGGAGGGACTTAAAATTAATGGCAGCAATGCACAAGGCTGCCAGTATTTTTCAGCAACATTGTTCTCTAAGATACAGGGGAATTTTGTTGGCCTTTACAAGTGATTTATTCCGACAGTTATTGTATGTTCAACGATAAATTAAGTTAAAATAGGCTAATAACACATATTCACTGATGCTTTAACAGCTCAGTAATGGATAGGAATTTCTTCTCCGACCTTACTCTCCTTCTCAAGTAAACAGACAGTGGTGTGTAAGCCAGACAAAGGCCGGATCCTCAAACAGAAAGGATAGGTAGGCTGGGAACAAGAGAGGGCTGAAGCAAATGCCTCTCTAATTACTAATGTGTGCTGACAGAGGACTGAGGAGATCATGGGAGGCTTCAGTATTAGTGACAATGCAAACTTTTCTCCCAGCAAATAAATGTACAATGAGAAATTGCACTTTCAGCACTTTGAGCCTTTCTGGAATTCTTAAACCCATGGCAGCTGAACATTTCCCAAAAGTCCTTGCAGCATCTTACAGTCTCAAGGATCTCACCGCATGTCAAAGGCACGCCTTCCTCGCCAAGTTGCTGTGCCTCAGGCAGAGTTGTTGCTGTCATCTAGTACAAGGCTGCGCTGGGGCATTGTTACCCCAAGATCTTTGTACTACAAGCTCAGCTCAGAGGCTGGAAGGGACACCAAGAGGTCACGTGGGCCCTTCTCTGTCCCAAGGGAGAGCCAGCTAAACTGACGTCGTTCTAACCAACCTCATCTCCTTCTCTGTCCGGATAACTGCCCTTGCTGGTAGGGTACAAACAGCAGATATCCCATGCTTCCACAGTAGTAAGGCTTTTGACACTCATGGGATCCCTACAAGCACGTTAGAGAAGGTCGGTTGAAATACCAAAGGGTGGTTGCAACATCAGTTGTGATCACACAGGAGTTACTGATGGTTCTGCATTACAGCGGAAGATGCTTAGAGTGGCTGGGGTCAGTCCTACATTAGCTAGTGCTCAATGTTTTCTTTCATGACCTGGATGACAGGACAGCAAAGAAGCTTTTCCCTTTTTTTCTCCCCCTATGCTTTTGAGCTTGCAGGCCTGCTTGTGGATAGGGCTAGAACAAAATGGAGGAAGTGCCTGAAATTCAAGATGAACGTGTGCAAGATACAGCACTTTGGCAGAAGTAATGAAGTTTGTATATATGGGCCAGGGAGTTAGCAATCCTGTGGAAGAACATGCGGGATTTACTCTGTATTGTGATTTCAGCAGGTGTTTAATAATTTAATAATTCTAGTCCTTTCACTTTCCCCTCCCTTAGAGCAGCCAGAGCATTTGGTAACACCTCCTAGCATCGTCAGAGTCTGTGCTATAGCCAGACACTAACCGGCACAGGTAGGTGATGAGATGTTACAGAAGGTCATCTGTGGTGATTCTGGGGTGAAACAGACACCAGCTCTTCCCTTTGCTCCCTGCCCAGTGCTTCAGACACATGGTCATCTGGTCACAGTTTTATGTCAGCTCAAACCACGTGGAGGTTGGGGAGGTGGTGCCAATATTAGGGAAAGAGGGAGCTAAACAGGTGGAAGAATCAGGCAGAAGACAGCAGATCAAACCAACATGCTGTAAAAACGCTCCGCTGAAGCATGGTGACACTGTAGGGGCTGCTTTTCCATCAGAAATGGACTGGAGCATCCCCAGCGCAGCGGCTGATGCGCTCACCTGTCCAATTCCTGCTGAGGTAGCACAGATGAAAGCATAACTCTTAGCACCAGGGGGGCTGAAAGTGATCCACCCATCACCACCTCCTCTCCTCCCCTCTTCGGCTACCGTTGCTCTCCCACTTACCGTGTCCTATTTTCTTGTAAACAAAGTGGTGCCTGTTTTTTTCTTTAAAAGGTGTCACGTTGTTGTTGGACCTGAGAGTGTAATTCTCAGCAACTCGCTTGCTCCGTGTAGTTCTGTGCTGTCTGTTACAGCTGCCTGTGAGCTCAAGGAATGGTTGTTGACTTATTTGTATAGCTCTTTTTGTGTTTGTGCTTTCCTTTTTTTTTTTCTCTTTTTTTCTTTTTTTTTTTTTTAGACAGGTTGACAGCAGCAAGAGCAAGGATCAGAGCCTTGTTATTGGATCTGCTTTAGCTAGGCTAGGTCCCACTCTCTTGTCTTGTTTTCCTGATTTGCTGAGGCTATCTCCTGTAGCAGAGGGTGTTGTGAAGAAACCAGTGGCCTTCACTCTCTCTGGAAGAGGAATCAATTTATGAAAAGGGAATAGATAAGAACTAGACCACTTGGAACACGTTTAAAGTCTTTTTCTCCCGCAGGCTTGTCCTGAAGCATCACTCTAGGAAATTCAGGCAGCTGTACAGCTCTCTGGCTGGGTGGGATTTTAAAGGCAATCTTTGCGTGCACAATTGCATAAAGTAATTGCATGCACATTAACATTTTACCCAGGGTTAGGCATGTGCAACTGACTTGTTTGATTGCTTTGGAGCCAGAGTTGCAGCAAGAGACTTTGGGAACTCCTCCTCTTTGCTGTGACAACCAGCGTCTGGTCCAATGTAAAGTACAACTTCCGGCACAAATATGTAGATGTGTTTGAGCTTATTCTTTGTTCTCTGCCATTACCAGTACGTGGGTTGGCAAGCTGAAAATGGCTTTCTGCCAGCATTTAATGGGAGCAGCTCCCAGTTGCTGAACGTGTGTGCAGAAAGCAAATGCAAAAGAGAGAGGGTTGTGATGGTCAAAGCAACAATCTTTTATCTGGGGAAAATTCTCGTGTAATACAGATTCTGTAACTTTCCCAACTCTGGTTATGATACGTTTTAAAATCCATACTGCTGTGAAGGAGAAATTATAGCCAATTAAACAGGAGTACCAAACAGAGTCTGTCCCCAAATTTTCCCTTTTTGTATTTGTTGAACTGCACAATTATTTTAAATTGAGTGTTGCATATTCATAAACTGCATTTCCAACCACCCAGTCTTCTGGTTTATGGATCTAGTTGGAATATTAGCATATATTTTGGTAGCTCATTTCATTTCATTGATCCCAAAGTTCCTTACAGAAGGCACATACAACACTCATACAGATACCAAAGTGCAGCCACCTCTGCGATGGAATATAACAGGTGTTTAACGGAGTGGAGTTTCCTCCCACCGCATCAGCTAAACCAACATCGGCTTCTGCTTTTTCCAACAGGAATGGCTAGATGGATTGCTGTACAAACAGAACATAACAGCAGGATTATAGCACAACCACGATGCTAGCAAATTTCTTTGCTTAGATAGATATTAAATCCTGTCTTTGAGAGTGACCTTAGAGCCTAAGGGTTATTCTAGGTGGGCAGGTTGTGCAGGTGTGACCTGAGATGTGGATTTCAACAGCTGCAGTTGCAGTGGGGAATTGGGGTCACACGCGCTCGGTAACAAAAGCCATTCCAGGTGTTCAAGTGAATGAGGTCATTTGTGAGTGAGGGTGAGTTATACGGGGCAAATTAACAGGTGCAGGTGTATTTTTGCAAAATCACGCCTTACATATGAGTGGTGAAACTTTCCGTGCACGCAAACCCCTTTGAGTCTTTACCCAAAGGTCTTTACCTACTAGTGGAATGAAGGTTATCAAATGCCTGTCCCTTTTTAAAATGCAGAATCAAGGTTGGTAACTCAGGGGAGATTTTAGAGTAGCACCCAGCACATCCCTCTCCGCAGTGCCTACTAGGACTCTGCGGTGGCACCAATGTGTCTCTGAGTCAATAACACCATTATTTGCAGTTTCGGGGATCTCCCATCCAAATAGTGACAGTTTGTTTCTCAGCTCTGCTTAGCTTGTCAGATCTGTGGCAGGGTGGCATGGCTGTTCAGGCACAGTTACTGAACAGAGGGAAAGAGACACCTCTTTAATTTCTATCGCCTTTCACTGTGATGACATTTATCAAATTTCCTCTGTCTGACAAGTTCAGCTCAGATGTGCTCCTCTGCCTTCCTGCAAGTGCCCTGGTGATGGGAAGGGAGGATGAGCCAATGGGCAGCACTTGCTTGGAAAAAAAGGAGGGTTGGATAAAGGAGAAGGAGGGAAGATGCACTAAAAATAATGAAACCCCAAAGCAGATGACTAGACAAAGAGGAAAGGGATAGAGGAAGGGAACAAGGCAGAAAAAGAAACTAGTTAAGATTGTATAAAAGGCTTTTTAAGCCCCCACACTGCAGTCTGCACTCTTTAAAATACCTTAAAAAAGCAAGTGGTGTCCTCACTGTGCCATTTGCCAATGTCCTTGTCACACAGTTAATTCTGTATTATCCAGTCCCTTGCCTTGTCCTGCATTCCCCCTCTATCTCTTTTACCACAGTCACTGCCTTTCCCTTGTGTCTTCACGAGTTTTTTTTAAACTCCTTCTCCCCCTGTTTTGGGTCTGGAAGGGCCGTGAGAGGTTTCTTCTGTTTCTAAGTCGAAGGGACAACCCCAAAAGGTCATGCCCATCCTCCTTCTCTTTCCTAGGCTAGACCAGAGGATGTCCAAGGAGGAGAAAGGCAGTGAGGGATCTATACTGAACTTCGAGATCCTTCTGCATCTTTTTCCCATCTTACACTTGTGGATCTTGGTGCTAGGAGGACCGGATGTGGTCCCTGCCTCCTGCAGCCACCTTGATTAACTGCCTGTCCTAAGGGTGTCATTTGGAGACTGCTGGGCACATCAGTGATGCCATGGTTTCAAAACCCTTTTTCCCAGGGCCATGACACCCGATACCTTGGTGCACACCAGGCAGCAGTAGCGTGCGCCCTTCTGTGCAGAGCGGGAGGAGAGCACTGGGCACTGCAGGGTGCTGGCACCACCAGTGCAGGGGCTCAATCCAGGAACCATCTCTTTGTTTAAAAGCCATTCCAGCTCAAGCACACTCGGGTCTGCCATCGGCCCTGGGCACACAGGCTTCTACCAGCTGGTAGGGGCAGCGGCTGATTCCTGTCACATCGTTTCCAAGGGAGGAACAGATCACAGCTGCCCTCATCCTAAGCTCTGATCTCAGCGGAGTGTGCAGACTGTCTCATGCTAAGATGAAGCCATGTAGGCCAGGAGGTTTAGGCTCTGCTGGCCACAAAATTGTGTACAAAAGGAGGGACTGAAAAATCCTCTGTAATAAGCACGACCTGACTGAACAGAGCTGTGCTTGCTAATGACGTTGATGGGTTTTGCTTGTGGGTAGCAATGAGCCACATCTTTTAACTCCCAGGAGTAGGAATGGTCCTTCAGCTGCTGTTTGGTTTCTCTTTCTAGTAGGCTGACTGCTGCACATGCGTTTCGTCTGTCTTGCATCTGTCTTCTCAGCGTGTCAGAAGGTAGGCTCCAAGGGGATGCTGCTTGCTGGATTGGTAGCATCTGCCATCTTCTGAAAAGGATGGGCCAGATAGACTTGATGATTTTCAGACATAGGCCCGGGCTCTCCATGGCTGAAGGAGTGTTGTGGTGGAAACAGCTGCCCTCAGAGTTCAGAGGCTGATTGCAGCGCTGCCAAGTATCAGAGAGTTGTCAGCATTTATCGAGACATCTCCTGGGTCTGGAAATTTGTAGGGAAGAAACTTTCCTGGGAGACTCTCAGTAGCTCCAGTATTGGTCAGAAAAACAACTTCTCTGTGTGGCTTAAAACTGCAGAGATGTTTGAGAATGAGTGGATGGAAATCACGAAAGGCAGAAGTAAGCGGGTTCGGTTTTGGCCTCATGTCTGGAGCAAGAAAGTTCACAGGTGGTTCTTTCTTCATGTGAATCACCATGGCAAAGTGGAAATGTCCAATGGCTTACAGATCCATCCTTTTTGGCACTTACTACCAGACATGGAGAGGAAAGATTGTGGCAATAGGATGGCTGAAACAGAGACTGAACTTGGTAACTCAACCCAGGTATCTGTTTCTGGTTAGGCATGACAAATGGAAGAAGCCAAAGATACAGTCATTTGTTAATTCCCTGTGCTTGAAGATATCTGCTTGAACATGCAACATTTCCATGTTGATAGCATTTCTGTTCCATGTTACTGTCCATCTGCAAAGAGATTACACATTTAGCATCTGTCTACCCATCCGTCAGTGTTAGGTTTCTTAAGGCACCCATTAACGTAGGATTTCAGTATCTGGCTTGCTTGCCACCTGCTCTCTGGATTCTGCATCTTTCTTGGTAGTAAAATTCCCTCTCTAGTGTGGACATTTGCTACTTTGTATCTCAGTTCAAGTAGAGACTTACTAGCTCTCTTTCATGGAGTTTTTTTTTCTTTTCCTCTCTCTTTCTGTAGCTTTTCTTGAATGTAAAATAGAAGACAGGCAGGTTGAAACATTTAGTCTCTTTGCTGGAAGATACAAGCATGACCTGCAGTGCATCAGTTTTCTGATGGCATAGGACATCATTATATCAGCTCACTTTTGCAAATACTCAGCAAATTAGAATCCTGTCTTGCAAAACTTCCTAATTCGTATTTTTCACTTGTGATTCTGAAACATGTAGGTGTTTTCATTATTCAGGGATATTAAAAGAGCCATCCCAGTATGGGGAAAAGTGGCTGACAGACACCAAAGCACATGTACAGGTGAGCATCTTGACCTTTTAACTGCCAGGCTATTAGCCATGCAGTCAGGTAGAGAACTCCACTGCTGAATCTGCCAGGACTGGTTATCTACAGAGACTAAGTTGCTTTGTATGGTGCTGATGTATCCTGGAAACTCAGGGCAATTAGCTGTGGATGATGGGCATGCAGTATAATGACAAGTCCTCAGGGCCAAAGAGCTCAGCTGCTCCGCTCTTGCAGATCTTGGGCACTCTACAGGACTCATGTTCACTCTCAACTTGAGCTTCACCCTTGCCACGTAGGTAATGAAGAGGTTGGACTAACTGGGATAGAAAACTGTGGTAAACACTGTATGGGGAGTTTCAGAGCTCTGCATATGAAGCCTGTGGGTTACAGAAACTGTATAAGCCAAATAACTTTGACTCCTTTTTTCTTCTACTCCTTGAAAAGAAGTAGAAGCTAAATGCAGCCTATCCCTTGTCCCTAGCTGAAGCACTAACTTATTCTATGTCTTGTAATAGCACTTAGAAGCCATGATGTCAGTATTAGCATTGTACAAAGATATATCAAAGACTCCGTCTCTTCCTTAGAAAGCTTGTGATCTGAAGCCCAGGTCCTGCAAAGCCTTAAGGATATGTTTAACAGTATGTCGCAATTATTACTGATAATAATTGCTATTACAGAACATGCAGTTCCCGGATATAAATCAGAAGCCCAGGCTACTGGGTCCTCTAATGATCCACAATAAAGACAGTTCCAGAACCGACAAATTTACAGTCAAAATGTTGAGCATTGACCCTCTGTGGGATTTCTTGCAGTGCATGCAAATGCAGCACCTATATAAGGTTTTGTAGACACTGTGCATAAAATAAAGGAAAAGATAAGAAATAGATACAACAAAGATATAGGTGGAAGCATAAGGTAACAATGTAATGTAATATTAAGAATATAAATCTAAGCTAGAATTGAGAATATTCCAAGAGCTTGGTTTTTTTCTGCACCATTAACTTGATCTCATTGCACTCCAGAATATATAGAGATTCTCTGTTCTTACTTTACCTGTGAAATGTGCAATTTCATATATAATGTGTGATAAATAGGATGTACAATGGAGTAGAATCAATGGTGCAGGAGAAACTTTAACATATGGAATTGCTTGAGTTCAAAGTGCTTGATTTCTCAGTCTTAATGTTTTAGCAATGCTGAATTTTTTGTATTGTGGATGTATTTCTATGCATGTACCCTTCTGTAGAATCAGCTGAAAGAGAAGCCAGACTCAGCCAAGTAGAAGTGGAGTGTCTTTAACAAGAAAGACCTAACGAGCTTGTTGCAAAGCCCATCTGTTTGACAGGACATTTGTGGAGTGCTAGTGCTGCTGGAGGGCGATTCTGTCTGGTGGGAATAGATGGGCAGGCTGATAATTTTTGTACAGGAGAGCTAGGGATGTAAGGGAAGAAAAAAACATTTTTTGCATTAGTTTTGGTTATCTTTTTGTTGCTCTATTTGTTAATAACTGGACTTCCTTGAGACTCTTTTCCTTTTTCAAATTTGAGATAAAGATTCCTATATTTTTCCTATAACCTTGAGGATAATCCAAGCTGTCTCTATAGTATGACAGAGTATTTCTCCTGTGGAGTGGGGAGTGGTGGGGTTTAGAATGTGTTATTTTAGACAGATATCTATTTGGACAGAGTGAAAAACCTGAAGATGATAAATGGCCTGTATTTGCACATTTCCCAACTGAAATGCTAGCATTACTGTAGGCCCATTTCCCAAATCTGATCTGAAAGACATGCTTCATACTTATGTCTCTTCCTAGTGCTTTTATGCCATCATAAAGACTTTAGTATCCCATCAAGACATATTAACATTTTTCCTTGAGCTGGGATGGCCTGAAAGTGGCTTATTTTCCAGAACTCATCATGCCTTCTCTTGGTAACAAAGAAGTCCCATATATCCTCACTTTCAGTGCTCTTAGACGCTGAGGGCATGAAGGAGGCTGTGATGTGACAGTAGAATAGGTAAGGACTCAGATGAAGTCTATGAAAACACAGCCAAAGGGGCTCAGGAGAAAATAATTTTTACCACCAGTGCTCTTTCCCAGTGCGACGACCACAGCTCAGTTTTTGTTGTCTCCTTTCTTAAGGAAGGAAACATGGAGTGAGAAGACTGTACAATGGAGGAAGGTAACAGATGATGCGCGGAATCATTATGTATGAACACAAACATAAATATATCATGGAAAACATCCCATAACCCCAGCCAGTGTTCCCCCTCGTTCCTTCTTTCCCTTTCAAATCAGGTAAATTAATATTTTATTTCCATGCAGCTGTAGGGGAGACATGTATTATTGAAGTGATCATGTTTTCCCAGAGTCTCTCCCTGTTCCCTGGCTTTCTGTGGTAGGTAAAGGAAATTTAAAAAAGAAAAATAAACAGTAACTTTTAGGTTTGGATTCATGACAGTACTTGAAGTTCCATCCAAACACTCACAGAAGCACCCTCTGCACGCTTAACTTTATGGCTCAAGTCCTACCTGCCTTACCAGAACACAGCAAGGCCATCAATAAGGCTCCCATGAGAAAAGTACCTGAAGTTTGGCTCTTAGGATGGCAACTTGCTCCCAGCCTTGCCTGTGATTTTGGGTGCTGCATCTCTGTATGTCTCAGGTTCTTTGTCAAAAAAGCAACGCTTCCTTGCTTATATAGCATGCTGTAAAGTGCGTGCATGAGGAGCTCTAAGGAAGGAAGTGTATCGTTGTGTTGCAGACTCCGGCCTAGCAAAATTTGTGGTTGTTTTTTCTGGAACAGCCCTGAGGATTTCTCATCCACAGAATCAGGAAGATTTCAAATGAGTTCAGTAGAGACTTTCCTGGTTTGAGTTTCACAGAGAAGAGAGAGTAAAGCCTGAAGTTTCAGATCCAGACTTGAATTTGCAAAACAGGACATCCAGCAGAAAACATGGTCAGAATCTCCAAATGCAGGGTACTAAGCTGTCCTGTTAAAGCCACTCTAAGCCATTCCTCACCCTGCCAGAGCATGAAGGTGCTGATGAATTTGTTTGTGTTCTTAGTTTCAAAATGGCGTCTGGAAACAGATGAGTTTTAATGGAGCACATAGATGCCTTCTCCACACCAGGTATAGGAGCATATGGCTGGCCCTGTTTTTCTGTTGTCTCTTTGTGAATCTCTGAGTAAGATATAGCTGAGATTCAATGCTTTGACTCAGAAATAACAGGTATGTTCAGGTTGCATTTGTTTCCCTCATTTCAGGTGCAACTGTGGTTTTTTCTGGAGTCTACTTACTGCTGCAAATGTCTTTTAGAAGAAGAGCTGGAGAGAACAAATTGATCCTACAGGCTGATCTGAAAGATCCTCCTTTCTGGCTGTCACTGGTGGTAGAAGGGGGTGTGTTTGAGAGTGAGGGTGCTGGGTACAGCATGGCCATCTGCCTGGTCCCCCATGAGGTCCTGTGCAAAATTCTCACTTTTGGTGTGGCAAAGGCCTTGGCACTGTTTAGAAACCCAGAGCATCGCTTTCCAAGAAGATGGTGCCAGAAGATCTGCACTACCTTGCCTTGTCCTAGGCCCTACCAGACCTCTCCATTTGCCCCCAGGGCTGCCCCCCAACACATTCACCCCTCTGCTTGCTTTGTTTCTAAGAAGACTCACACAGCTGTAGCAGAAATTTGCATCCTCCTCTGTGTCCTCCCCCTTCCCAAGCACGCACAGAAAGAAAATTCAATTAAGCAAGTGATTTGCTGTTGTGTTTAAGTTACAATAGTAGTAATCACACCAATTATAGAAATCAGGTTGGCAATCATGGACCCTGCCCTCTGGGTTGCTATTAACTTCATTCCAGTGTGTGATTTCCCTCCGCCCCACTGAAATTGGTGAATGTCACCTGAGTATATCCCTGCTCCTCCAGGATGTAATAGCATCTTTAAAACCTAACAACCAATTGCTGCCCTCGCACATGTAGTCAGATTTATCCCTACTTCTCTCTATTACAATAATGAGTGGGTAGCAGATGTAGTCAAATGGTGTTGCAGCATTCTCCCCCTGCCCTCCCTCCCTTTTCCCTAGCAAGCAGTAGTTAGAATCTTAAGCAGTATCTTGGATTACTTAGTGGAAACATTTCCCAGGCCCAGGGGAAAAATAGTTACACAACTGCCTAGGATCTTTTTTTTTTTTTTTTCCATTTTCCCTTTTTCTTCTTTCTCAGTTCTTTGTTTCTTTCTACTTGGGTGAATCTTCTTTAATTATTAAAACTGTACAATGAGAAGCAACACTAAATATGATGACAGATGTCTCCCTGTGTTCCTCCTCTCCCATCCCCAGGATTACCAGTGGAAATCCATTCACAGCCAAAACATCACTTCGTTGCAGTGAAAAATTCCCTTTAATTTTTTTTTCATCTTATGCTCTTGTGGGTGTAGGCAGATTTCTTGTTGGGTTCCTCTTGCTACCTCTCCCTCCAGCTCTAAAGGTGAAGGGATGCAAGATCCAAAATACATTTGACTACTAGAACATTTTTGAGAAAGAAGCTGTAGGTCCAGTTTCTTTGACTCAAGCAGGAAATCATTCCTCTTTCTGCTGTGAAATGAGACTATTTCAGATGTGACCCCTGGCTTTCAGATACAGCAGCTCCACTGAGTATCCAGATATCCTCCGAAAACAGAAACAGTGAAATCACCGTCTGCTTTCAATAGAATTGGTCGTTGCTCAAATGTACATATGTATGAATTCAGAGTGAAATTGGGATGTGACATGTGGAGGGAATGAGATGAGGTGATGAATGAGATTAATCTGGCACTATTTTTAAAAGGCTTTGAGATCTTTGAATAGAAGTGCCAGTGAAAGAGGAAACAGAATTATGATTGTTCGTATCGATACTGTTCTCTCATCACTGCTTCGCTCGCTCTCAGGGCTGGGAGACCTGCGCACGTCTTGGGGCCAAACTGAACTACAGCATAAGGTTAGAGAGCTCTATCCAAGTGTTATCATGCATGCCCACTTCACCTGCCTTTACTGGTGCACAGCTGCTCCTGTCGTGCTCTTACCTTTCCTGCAGTCACCGCATCTGAGCCAGGCGTTCTCCGATCATTTGTGGCATTTGCTGCAGTCCAGAAAAGAGGCTGTTAGGGGGATACTAATTTAGCTGCTTGTTCAAAAGTCAAATTAGCCTCTCACATCTCTGCCTTTTTGGGATCATTGTTTTTCCTGTGGTTGGTCTGCTGTGTTATTTACACTTTTCACAAGAGAGGTGGAGAGCCATCTGGATTTGGTGCGCAGCCAAAGCTGGTCTGAATGCCCACAGAATTAAGACAGAGCTGCCATGTATGGGGAATATCAAGCCCTTTGACAGGTATGAGGGCAGCTCTGGAGTGGCATTTTCCCAGCACACTGTACTTGGTAAATTGGGTAGCACCGAAGCATTCAAAGTATTCTCTTTGTTACGTCTGTTGTCTGTTGCCTGTCTCACGCTACAGCTCTCTAAACAAGCTCGTTACAAATCAGTGACGCGCTTGGCTCGGCATGTCTGCACAGCAACGTTAGGACCAGGCCAGTAACCAAATAACTGTGGGCTTTAAGGTGCTGCCGAGCAGGCACATCCATGCCGTGTTGTAGCCAGGCTGCCATGGTTAAGGACCTGCTTCTTACCTGGAGCTTCCCAGGCTGGCCCTGAGCAAGCCGTCAGGGAGGCTTTGTTACATGTCTCTTCCTGGCACCTGGGGGTGTCCCATTTAAATAAGAGTGTACCTCGCGAGGGAACTGTTGCAGAAATACTAGATCTGGGCCTAGATGTTCAAACAAATGGCTGTTCCTCTTCTCCCTCTGTAAGCTGCACTTCCCCGTCAGTTTCTTGTCATCAGGCTGTGCTACCAGAGAGCTGCCCTGGATGCCCTGGGCTGCACAGGCAGCAGCAGAGGAGAGCGGCTCCTGGGACGCAGCTCCCTCCCAGGTGGTCACCACCCAGCTGCAGTTGGTGGCAAGGAGGCCACTTTCCCTGGGTGCCCTGGCGTGATGTCTCGTGCTGAGGCGCGGGCTGCGGTGGTGCCTTGTGCAAGAGGCTGGGTGCCTGCACAGTGGGGACTGAGGCTGCAAAGCGCTGGGGTTTGACAGCAGTGCCGGGACAGGTGTCTGGCTGCTCTCTGAACAATTCCCAGGTCGTATAATCATACGAAAAGGAGTAGTTTCATCTCAGAGATGGGAACAGATGGGGAAGGGCAGTGGCTTCATTTCAGGATTTGCAGGTGTTTCTTGCCATGGTGCAGCATTTGGCTGGCTGCACGGTGAGGTTTCCTTGGTCTTGCTGCCACCTTTGCTGGCCAGTGGGCCATGGGGCCCTTTGGCTCCCAGGGAGGCAGGGGAGGGGGGTGCAAGGTCCCTGCAGCTCTCCTTCTGCGGTTCTCCCTGCCTACCTCGCAGCCACATGTAAATCTCCCCCTGCTCTTCACCTGCCAGAGCCCAGGGCGATGAAGGATCAGGTGGCAGGTAAAGTAATCAATCTGGAGTGCTTTTAGCAGCACGTCCTGCCATCGTTTGACAGCACATCTCTGTCAAGGAGACTGTGTCTTTCCTTGATCAATAAATCAATCCGTCCTTTTTTACCTTTGTGCACCAGCATGTCAGTCATTTCTTGCCATGGACAACGTAGAGCTGGCACTCAAGTGGCACGGTAAATGTTCCTTCCTGCCAAGGCCTCTCGGGGGTGAATCAAAGTCCAGGGCTCCTGCAGGATCTCTGCCCTTGCCCAGGTAGCTGCGACAGCACTGCGCCACATGTCCTGTTACCTGCCTGGGTCTCTGGGTGGCATCTGCTGCTCAGGTCCCTGTACGACGTCTCCGTGCTGTGCCTGAGTGTTTCCCTGGGAAGCCGGGGGCTCATATCCATGTAAGCCAGAGGACTTGGTTTCCCCCAGGTGCCATGGTAGTCACTGAGTCAGACGTCTCTCCTAGGATGCTCTGCGGCAGGGCTCTGCCAACATCTCCCCTTGCATCCCTCAGGAGCTCTCTTCCATGCACTACAGAAGTGCCCGTGCTATGTTTTAGAGAGAAAAATATCATAATCTCCACTGGCTCGTTGGTGATGCAGGCACCGAGGACTTTGCTAGGTTGGTGCCAAGTGCAGGCTGACATGGGCTGCTGAGGTTTGCTGGACGGGGCTTGCTGCTGCTGCTCTGGGGCTGGCATTGTACCCAGGGCGAATGCTGCATGCAGGGTGGGCTGAGCTGGCTGCGCCTGCCTGCTAAGGTTTCTAGAGACATAGCTTGTGTCAGCCTCAATCTCCTATTTATCTTCTCTTGTTCCTGCTGTCACAACTCTTTCCTGCGAATGCAGAGTGAAGAGGGCAGTAATGTTGGGCAAAGAGGGACTGACAAACAGCTGGGGCCTCAGAGCCGTGCCGTGAATGATGCCTGCACTCTGAGGCATGTTTGCTTGTTTACTAAGGGCTGGACCAAGGGTCACCAAAGTCAGTTTGCTCAGGAATATCAGTCTGTAATAGCAGAGGGAAGGGCTGTGTCTCTTTTAGCATCTCCTCCACAGAACTGGGATGTGGTTGTGCAAAACTAGAAAACAACTGGTTTGGATGTTTCGTGCTAATTTAGGGCATCTGCCTTGGTTGTTTTTAGCTCCTGGCTCTCTTGGCAAAATGCTTTGCTTTCCTGTAGCAGCTTTTGCCCCAAGATTTCCAATTCCAAGTCCAAAGTATACTAAAGGAAACCCTGGTGTTTGGATACCATAAAAATGAGATGTAGAGAGACTGGGAGTTTCCCGATGGGGTCAGAAGGAGTCACTGCAACACAACAGAGTCATCCGGGAGGCAGCACCAGATTGCAGCCCGTATTATCCTGTCCCCTACCTTTGTGCTTTAAAAACAAGATCAGCTTTCCTCTCTAGACACATCTAATTGTATCCTTAGGCTATCCTGACTATAACTACACTGCTACTCTAATTAGGCTTATGGTTCAACATCTTTCTTAATTTCTCCTTTCTTTAATTTCTTTGAAATGTTTTAGACAGGCATCCTAACTTAAGCAACCTTTCATCAAGTAGCATCCTTCATCTCTCGCTCCCTCTCCCCTGGATGTGGCTGCGGCACACCAAGCCGGCGGATGTACTGTGAGGCTGTCACAGCTCCTCTCCAGCCAATGGTTGGTGGAGCATCTTCTTCCCTTCAGGTGGCTGGGAAGTGCAGCTGCAAACAGAGCAAGAGGAGTCCCGTCCTCATCATTGCCGTGAGGTTCAGGGGAGGGCTTGGTGTGCTGCACAGTGACAGCTGCAAAATTCCTGGATGACCCTGGATTTGTTCCAGTATTAATTGTTCTTACTTCTTTTTGGAGGTCAGGCCCTGCCGTCAGTTGCCAGCTCCTCAGAGAGTTTAGAGAAAAATGGAGACTAACAGCTTAAAATGTGGTTCTCGCCTCAAAAAAAGCAACTCGATAAAAATAGCCTCTTCCTCCTCTGTTGCTCTAATTCCTGTGTGACTCCAGGTCAGTTTTTCTCACTCTCTGATGGAAAAGAAGTTTTTGCCGTCTCTTTCTCTTATTCACCACAGAGCTCCAGGAGAGAGACCTGCAGTTTCTCAGCAGGATAGCTAACTAAGGTCTAAAGGAAAAATTGGGGTTGTTCTTGGCAATGAGGGAAAAAATGTCCAAAGCACCAGTTTAATCCACAGATCCTTGCTTAGGTCTGCATGGCTGAGAATAACACTGAAGTGTGACCAGCAACTTAAATCCTTCAGTAGGGCACAGCAGGAATCACAGATTTATGATGAACACAATTGTATGTATCTATTTCCAAGGAACTTCTTCAAGAAATTATCCTTTAAACGTTTTGGCCAACAAGACTTGCAAACTCTTTACGATGTAAGCCTGCTCGCCTGAGACACACAGTGCTGCTGTGTCACGTACTGCCTGCCCCTCACAATGCCAGCATGTAGGGTGGTCTGTGGGGCAAAGAAGATAACTCCAGGTTCTGCAGTCTTCTGCTTGGGGCGGCTCAGCACCTTCTCTTCCCCTCTTCAGTTCTGCTCAGGGGAGGATATACTTCTTCCTCTGTTTTTCAGTTTAAAGGTGTAAGGCATGTCTCCTCTTGCTTCTGTAATTGCTGTGAATGGGTGTTTTACAGAGGGGCTGTTGTGTGCTCAAGGAACGTTTTTAAAGAAAGGAAAAGTTGCAGACTACATTAACAAAGTGTGCAAAATCTCCTTGATCCAGCCCATCCCACATGCAAGAAAAAAAAAAGCCCACAGGCTGGCTCTCTGTTAAGCTTGAACATACACATCTCTTCTTATGCGCACATCTGCATATGGGGTGTGTACTGGGGGCATCCCCTCAGGATCTGGACATGGAAGTCCTTCATCCCCAGCAAAAGAGATTGCTCTTTCTCTCTACCCCCTCTCCTCCCTCCCTCCCTCCAGCTCTGCTGTCCAGGCTTGTTAAGGTAGCTTGATGCAAAGGACTCCTAACCACAGCCCAGGCTTGTGAAGCAGAAGGCTTCGTGTCCAGGGAGATCTAGCACCTTCTCATTTCACTGTGTCAGTGCTCTCATCTAGCTTCATCTCCGTTAACATCTCTCCTGCCCAGCCTGAGAGCTTCAAGACAGGGTTGTCTTGAGGGACAGGCAGAAATACGCCCTCTGTCACCCTGATCAGAGCTGCTTGAGAGAGAAGGAGAGATCACAGCCAGGGCTCCCTGTGAGCTGTTGTCTGGCTGGCCCCTGGGAGCAGAGGTTGGGTGGCCACTGCAGGCTGGAGTGCCTGTCAAATAAATGTCAAAACTGTGACCTTTCCCACCAGTGGTCACTCGAGACCCTGTGGCAGGTCTGCTATGGTTGGATGTGATGATCCTTGTGCAGGACTGGTTATCACTTCATCCTACCCACCTTTGCCATCTCTCTTATGTACTTGGCAGCTCCTCACCTTCTCTCCTGCACGATGATGTGGCTGCTGCACAGCTGCTGCTGGGGCTCCCCAGAGGCAGCTGAACTGATGGCAGGTCCCACCACCGGTGTCATTACAAGCTCCAGAACATCCCGTGGGGACAGTGCTGCAACTCAGGAACTGCAGCAGAGGTGGAAGAAATAGTGAAGCCAGGCTGGAGCTTAGGGAGGTATCCCTTTTCCATTCATTCCTCCCCAGGTCCCTCCTTAAACAATAAGTCTAGAAGCAGCGGAAGAAGGAACCAAAAGCTCTTTCCCAGTTAACTGTGCGAGTCTGCTAGCTGAGGGACTTTAAGGGCAGCTGCCAAGTATAGTAAGACTTGCACGAAATTCACAGGAGTTGGCTGTTTGCATGTCAAATGATGTAAGGAGAAGGGACTCACTGATGTATACAAAAATAGAAGTCACCAAGCCAGCTGGGGAGGAGAGGAGGAATTGTTGCTTACTCACAGGAAAAAAAAAGGGGTGTGTGTGTAATACTGTTTGACAGGAATTGCCTGCTTTCCTAATCTTTTCCTATTCCCATTTTTTCCAGGCTTTCTTAACTGGCACAAATCACCCCACAAGCATCCCTAGATTACCAGCTCACAGGGAATCGAAGCTCCCAATGCCCTGAAATATGATGGTGTCTGCTGCATGGGGGCTTTCCTAAAGGGGAAAGCAAACTCCAGAAATCACGTGGAGAAGGATTTAAATCAGCACACCATTGTTTGGAAACTTCCAGTGCCCTGTGTCCCAAAACACTTTCACTGTTTCCTGCTCATATACTCGTAGATTGGTGGGCCCTGCTTGCCCACTGCCCAACACTGCATGCAGAGGTGCCCTGCCATCCTGCATCTGTCGTGATTTACGTTCAGCCTCCCTCAAATCACAGAAGGTGCATGGGAAGGAGAATCTGACCCAAAATATGCACTGCATGGGTGGAGGATGGTCATCCCTGTCACCCCATTTCTGTTACCTGTTCCTGGGGACCTTCCTTCCAACTCCATCAACTTTTCTGCTGCTATCAGCACCAACACTCATCTCAGCAATAGGCATTCAGTGACTTAGTATTCAGGTTCAGCATGGGACTGCCCACAGAACTGCCTTGCAAACTGCCATCCATGTCTCAGTTGGCTGGTGGCCCTCTTGTCCTGGGCCAGTCCAAGTCCCCCAGAGGCAAGTGGGATGGATCAGACCATGTGGGCTGGTTCCTGCCCAGGGCTGCGAGACTATGTGTCCTGGGGTGCAGCTGGGGGAGCACCCCAGGCTGTCCTGGCAGAAATGTGCCTGCCCCCTCTAAGAGTCCTTCCACAGGGTCAGCCAGCCTGGCCAGAGGCTGTGAGAGTGGCGAGGGCTGAAGCCTGGGATGAAATGAGGGTGTGAGACAGAAAGTGAAGCAAAAGCAGGGAACAAGCTCTGACTGCAGATGGATTTTGCCCCCTTCTGTCGGCATCCTGCAACAGACCCGAGCTGCTGCCTCTGGCTGGCTCTGCATTGCTGTGCTTGGTGCATTTGGCTGTACAGATGCTATCGACAGCCACTCACATCCTCCCCCCAGCCTTTTGCTTGTTCCAGGCAGAGAGGCCAGAGATTATGACTGTAGCCTTTGGGGAACTCAGCTTTAAAGCCAGATGATTGTGCCACAAACGAGTATTTTAATTTGGGGTCAGAAGGTATCAGGCTGGGGCAGAGAAGTTGGTGGGGGTGTGGGAAGGAGTGAATACTTGAAGGAGCAGGAGAGTCCCATAGCTGAGGGGTGACTGCGAGGCAGAAAAGATCTTGAAAGATTTCAACGTATTTTTGCTCACCAGATCCACTTGTGAAACTCATGTTCTGCTAAAAGCTGTTGGTACCTGGGTATAGGCCTCACAGGAACATGAAGGCAGGATGCTCCCACAGGCCCAGTCTCCTGGTAGAGAGCAGGAGTGATAGAGTCACTAAAATAATGTCTGTGATTGCACTGACCCCCTACCCTACCCTTCCCTACCCTACCCTACCCTACCCTACCCGCCTTATGTCTAACAGGCTAGCAAAGCTTGCAGTCACTGCCAGTCAATGCAGAATTAGGTGCTAAGCGTCAACCTGGTTTGTTCACTGAAGCAAGTATTAAATGGGGAGGATCTCAGGAGAGCAGGTGGGGGAGGAGGAGACGACGCCATGTGCCTTAGGGATGCTTACATATGCCCTGTGCAGCAGAGGGGAGCTGTGCACACAGTCTTTTTTTCTGGTGAGAACTAGCGGTGTTAGATATCCTCAATGAGGTGAGCTGGTGCAAAAGGACTGGGGATTTTATCCTGTCTGCTCAGTAACTGGTCTGCCATCAAAACCGATATCTCAAGCCATGGAGACAGGCTCATCACAGCCACACACACCTTCCAGAGCATGTGGGGACTGTGTGCCCAGGCCAAACCAGTGGCAGAGCCTCTGAAGGGGCCAGCACAGGCTGCTTGTGAAAGGACCATGAGGAGGCAAGAGGCAGAGTGTATTGCATTCCTGGTTTCTGCACAGATCGCTTTGGAGCAGGATAGATATCAATGCTGTGGCCTGTCAGATTGCTTGAGATGCCTGATAGAAGAGTGCTGTGGAGCACCAGGCGGGTAGCTGAACAGAAGTGCTGGGAGCAGAGGGAGCCTGGAGTGGGTCTCGGTGCTAGGCAGTTCTGCAGGCATGTGGCGTCTCCCCACCAGCCTGCCTGGATGGTTCTTGCATGGGGAACTGCATTCTTTGGGCCTCAGTTCCAGAGGCACGTGACAGCTTTTCCTGGCATCATTTTGCTGTTCAGCATTAGTTCTGGGCTGCAGTAGGAAGGTTTTAGTTGCCTTATAAATAATCCCCCTCTCTTCAGTGTGACCTCTATGTGGGCTTGGTGTGTGCTGCTACACAGCTACACGAGAGGTGGGTGCTTTTCCACTGTGACTGCGATCCATGCAGGCTCAGCGTCATTTCAGAGCATCCTCATGGGTGTGCTTTCTGCAGATGCAACATATAGAGGGCTCAGAGAGCCTCCTGAGGTGCAATAATTCCAGACTCAGAATGTGTGCTTCAGAGCTATGTTGACCTCTTGCTTACATCCCAGCTCAAAAGCAGGTCTACTGGGCTAACCCGCTTCTTTTCAGACACTGTCAGGGAGGGTTCATCTCTGGAGCGGTCCTGAGCTCGCTCCAGGGCCCAGCTAGCATTAGCAGAAGTGAGGTGGAAATCTTATAGGGACCTTTGCCTTTTTCTTCCTCATGGCAGTGTTGAATACCACCTGATCCCCACTACAGTAAAAACAATGTCACTCTTTGGAAAAGGGGGAATGGGATGACCCTGCCTGATGGAGGGGGTTTGGGTAAGCCCAGGAAAAAGACCTGGAGGAACACCCCAGCTTTCCTGGCAGTGCGACAGTGGACTGGTATCCAAGTGTCACAGAGCATCTTCCAGCACATTGCTCAGTTTCCTCTTCCTCCCGTTATTTGGCGTTTATCTGTGGCTTTTGTGTCTCTTGGCTGCAGCTGAGGCCAGGCATGGGCAGCTCACCAAGGCACCTGTTCTTGCATCATTCCCAGTCTCTTTTTGTTATTTACTTTCCTCCTCTTCCTGTTTCACAAACACAAGAGATACAGGTCACTGGGTAAAGCACCTAGTCTTCTGTACAGATTGCATCCACACAAGGCCTGGCAAATTCTGGTCAAACCCTAGTTATGAACATCTCTCCAGCTTGGCCAGGGTGGGAAGAAAACAACTGTATCTGATAGATTGGCTCTGCTTTTCCTCGGTGAGAAGTGCATCTAGCACAGGCTGCATTACAGCATGTTGCTGTAATACCTATGAGAGGAGATGTCTGCAGCCCTCTGCCCTCCTGCTAGATGGCCTCATGCTTTGTCTGCTGCCTGGATACAGGGCAGACCTGAGCCCAGGGACTGTAATCTCCCTGCCTGCCAGAGCTGTGAGCTGGTGCCTCCTGATGTCCTGGCGAGAGCCTGTTGTGGGCTGCGGTGTTTTTCCCCAAGCAGCTGAGGGTGGCACCTGTGACTCTGGGAGGGAAAACTGGACAGGTTTTTGAAGTGCTAATGATGATTAGTTTGTCTAAGCCAGCACAAACTATCAATGGGCTTGAAATGTTAATCAGGAGAAGGGCCTAGTGCTGAAGAGCTGCAGAATGAGAAATGAGTTGGGAAGCAGGGGGAGAGCAAGGGATGGAGGGGGAAGAGATGCCTAAGTGGGGATTTGACACAAGTATTTTCAGCTGCTCAGCTCTTTGCTCTGTGAGTGGGACGGATGCCTTCCTCATCTGCATGCCTGAAATACCTCACTTCACTTACAGAAACACTCCGATTGTGAGGAACTTCATTCTGCCTGCCTAGGAAAAACCTCCTTGGGAATTGCTCCCCAGATCCTCCTCTTCTCCATCTGGGGAGTGACTCTGCACCCCACCCCCATGTCTCCCCATGAGATGCTCTTTATCCTTACACTGCTGTCTGGTGCTTGCTTATTTGGTATGTTGGTGTGCATCTACCTAGCACTGTCCTGGAAGATACTTGCACACACCTGATGTCATACAAACCACTGCCACGCAGGCTGCACTTTACTGTAGACTGCATGGATGGATGGATTCTGATAAACACTATAAATATGTGCACTGTAAAAAATATTTGCAAAGTCTTCTCTCTCTCCCCTTTTCCTTTCATAGATACCTGTGCACATCCATATATTTATCTCACATTTGCACTTGCTCTGCGTGCCAGTACTATCTTACATTCACCTAGACATATAGGAAGATCTTCCTCAGAACACCTTGTCATGCTGTGCTGGCACTCCCAGGTATGGTGGTTTTACCCAGCTAAACAGCCGACCTCCACCACAACCGCTCGCTCACTCCCCCTCCTCAAAGAAACAGGGGGAGAAAATATGATGGACCAGGGCTTAAGGGTTGAGATAAGGACAAGCAGGTTACTCACTAATTATTGTCACGGGTAAAACAGACTCAACATAGGGAGATTAATATAATTTATTACTATCACTAGCAGACTAGAGCAGTGAGAAACTAAAAGCAAACTAAAAACACCTCCCC
>VXAL01000052.1:412529-462885 GCA_013399475.1 Chauna torquata
GCTCATTGGTTCAGGTCTGGCCAGCAGCGGGTCCCTTTTGGAGCCGGCTGGAGCTGGCTCTTATCTGACATGGGGCAGCTTCTGGAATCTTCTCACAGAAGCCACCCCTGTGGCCCCCCTGCTACCAAACCTTTACGACGTAAACCCAGTACACCAGGTTTCTTCAGAATGGCTTTGATGCTTGCACATGTCTCCTGCTGGAATTACTTTATCAGTGAGTGGGAGTAAATATGTGCAGTGACGGTGTCCCCTCATCACACTCCATCCTGGTGCTGTGTGGATGTGACTCTCTGTTCGTGCACAGACTTTGCCAGGTGCTCCCATTCTGTTCTTTGGGTTGGTCTCTGGGCTCCATGGAACAGCACTTGCAATTAAAAAAAAAAAAAAAAAGGCAAGAGAAAGAAAAAGAAAAAGAAACATGTCGTTTCATAGCTCTCCAAGCACAGACATGTCTAACTTCCTGCTTAAGGATCTGAGCTGTACAGCTCACCCAATTAGTCAGTAACAGAAGAACTGCCGTATCAGGTAGAACCAAGGAACTATCTAGCTGTCTTTCCCCCATATGTCTCCAGCAGTGACCTATAGCAGATGCCAAAAGAAAAATTTAAGACTGGTGTAGACCTGTAATGATACCACTCTGTTAACACTTTCTGAGCCTCCAGTGATTTGCAACACAGGGACCTCCTGAGCCAGCAGTGGCTGCGTTGTGCTGGGTGGTTCTTCATGCTGTGAACTGCGGTACGCTCCCAGCCCCTGCCGTGTCCTGTGGCAGTGAGTTCCACCACTGAACCATGCTCTGAGTGCTTTATTTTGCAGTTACTCAATATCTGCCTACTTCATTTGGTTCCTATTGCTTCTAGTGGAAAAGACAGTGCATGGCCTTTCTTATTCACTTGTTACGTTACTGATGATCTTGTATTTCTGTCGCATTTCTTCTCAGTTGTCTATGCTATAGCCTGAAGAAACCTAATCTTTTTGCTGTGTGGAGAAACACCAAATTATAATAAGCTTGAGATGGCCCCCCAAACATCCGTAGCATGTTGCACAGCTAGTAACCTTTCCTTTAACTGATACTAGAATTCAACCTGGCAATGACTCCTCTAGCACTGTATTCATGTCAAACCAGCACACTTGTCTAGTCTGTCTGCCTTTTATATACTAAAGATATTAATATCCTGTATCTAGCACTCCACCAAAAAAGGCTTTCGAAGAACATCTGCTCACTGCATTTCCTGTATTCTTACTCATTTTCATGACTCAGGCCCTTGAGCTGTCCCGTCTGTGCCAGCCAGCAGCACCGTCCAGGGCACTGCACTCCTCAGAGGAGGCTGGCATCTCTCACAAACCCATCAGAATTAATGCAGCTGGAGGACTGTAGCCTGGCCTCAGAGTCATTCCTGCGATGTGCAAGCGTCTCATCCTTTTCACAGAGTGCATATTCCTGAGTATGTGCTTCTGTGAAAGACAGAAACAGGAGCTGTTATTAAAGCACCTGGCAAGAGTCCTGGCCTTGGTGCAGTTAGATGATTATTTGCATCCCTGGCACCTTGGGATTGCCACCTTCCGCATCCATCCTTTTACAGAGGAGAGGTTCTGCAGTCAGCTGTGCAATGTAATCACATTGGTGGCCATTAGGATTAGCTCTGATCTTTATGAGGCAAAATCCACTTGCAGTAAGAAGCTCAGACAAGATGGAGAGAGCAACAGAGCTCCCATCTTGCAAACTGATGTAGAGATAAGGAATTCCACTAAAGAGCAACAAAGAAGTGAGAGCAACAGTAATAATTAATCTTCTTAATCAAGTAATCTTTTCACAGCAAGCAGAACACAAACCATTTAAGTTAATGGACAGATACCTTTTTCTTTACCAGGCTTTGGATCAGAAACTCTTGCGAATGAGCCAGGTACCAAGTTTCGATGTAGCTGTCGTTCTTAAGCATTTACTGAGTGGCTGGTAGGAATGTGCTTTAGTGGGAGCTGCCTGTCAGAGGATTGCCATGATTTTTTGTTCAGGTACTATCTGCTCACCTTGTGCAACCACTACTTGCACTTGCGTAGCTCTGCTGTTTCTCTCTGATTAGGTGGCTCTCAAGTTTTACAGGGCACCATGGAAAATCTTCCAGTGCGGACAGTTTAACTGATACGTAGTCAGCACAACGGTACTCCTGACTTTGTCTCTCTCCCCAGGGACAGTCTTGCAAACCAAAGCCATTTGTGTTAATGTTCGCAGCAAGCGAATAAAATGGGCCACGAACACCATCAAAACAAATCTGCTGTTTATATTTGAATGACTGTTTGGTCATGCTCTAATAGCAATAATCATCAGCGGTAGCAGCAGGGAGCCAGCATGCGCGTTAACTGCATTACATTTTCATTTGACATGAGTAATTGTAACATTCTGTGAAGTTGTTCTAATAGTTATGATACACTTGTTGGTCCACGAGGTGGGAAGTGGTAGAAGGCCAAATTAAGGTAGTTTGCCTGACCCTCAGTAACAAATTGCTTCACTCTCAATCCATAATGTAGTAGAAGTATCTTGACTGTTGATGATTATTTTTAAACTATATTTAAGGCACATTGGCAATTTCCTCTTCCACATGAGTACATGCTAGAGATGGCCCCAGCCAGGAGTCTGGTGTCTGAATGCTGGATATAGTGGCTGAACCTGGTTTATAGCTCTTCATCTCTGTTCCAAACTAAATGAAAGCCCATGTATCAAGCCACTCCCATGTTTTGTAGAGGAAAGGCAAGAATCAGTTTTATTAAACAAAGAAAATTCTCAGCTAGTAAATGGATCGACTGAGTCTTCAGTCTAGTAATGCTCTATAGGGTCACCTTGGGTCTCAGTCTGGACTGAAAGTTGAGGTAGGGGCTGTTGATCGTATCACTGGGATCAGTGAGCCACAGGCTCTGGATCTGAGGTCCTCTGGCTTCAGGGTGAGAGTGCCCAGCTTATCACACTGGGAGGCTCCAGCTGAAGGCTGAAGTTGAGCCCTGAGGCTCCGTTTCAAACTCATCTCTGGTCAGCACTAGGCTGTTCTCTTTCTTATTTTCTAAATTAAAAAACAAAAACAAAACAAAACAAATAAAAATAACAAAAAAAAAGTTGAAAGCTGGGGACCTCACAACGGAGGTCTTTGCGTACCGATACAAGCAGCATTTAGGCCACACCAGTCTCTGCCTCAGTGCCCTCCCTCCTGCCTTCCCTGCTTCTGGCTGGCGTGTCACTCACCGTCACCCTGGGGTGACCTCCCTGCTCAGCACCATGAGGTTTTGGCTCACGTTCACAGCAGGATTTAAACGGAGTAGAATGAGGCTCCAATTACAGTTCTAACGAGGATGAAATTCCCGATTCCCATCTCGTGCTGAGTTCCCAGCTGTAGGAATTTATTGGATTGTTACAGCCATGCTGACGCTTACTTCTTGCTCTGCCGTGGCCTCTGCTGGGCAGTGCCTGCCTGCCTGCCTGTGCAGGTAACTGAGTTCTCTTTGCTCAGCCAGGCCAGGTGGCTTGCTCACATGGCAGTGAGTGGTTGTTTTGTTCGCTCACCTGTGCTCACATTACTACAGTATAATGGTTTCCTAATTGCCTCTATTAAGCACATTAGCACATTCCCAAACATATACCTGTCTCCCTGCTAGACTGCAAAAGGGTCTTGTGGTACCAAGAACAGAGCTCTGGAAAGCCCCATGGAGAGTGTTTCCAAGGATCCAGCTTTACTTGTTTCCAGCTTTTCTTGTTTCTGGTCAAGGATGAAACCAAACCCTTAACTCCAGTCTTTGCTCAAATCTTAGCTTGGTTCTGTACAGGGGCAAGACCTGAACTAGCACCAGCCAGCACATGCTCCCTCCAGCTCTGCTCTGCAGCAGTTCAGAGCAACAGAAAGCGTCCTTCTGCTCAGCTGGACTCAGATCTATCCTGCACCAGGCCAGTCTCCATGTGCCATCAGACTAGGTGTGACTGAGCAGTTACTGCATGTTACCACTGCCTTCCTCTTGGGCCAAGCCTGTGTACTCTCAGCCCAGCTGTGTCTTGTCGGTCCTTTCTGCTCTCCTCCATCTTCCATGCCCTTTCATCTCAGATGGGTTTCTTTCATGGGCTCGTAAGGTATGCCGAGTCTGCCCTGTGTGCTCCCAGTGCAAAGCATCTTCATGTCAGGCACAGCCTACTGAAATCTGGCACAGAGGAGAAAGAAGGAGGAAAAAAATAACGGTAAGTGAAACAAAGAAGGAAAACACTGTTGGGAGTTGGTACAGGTGCTTTCCATATAGGGCCAGGCAGCACTTTCAGGCGGCAGCAGCACGTGGCAAACATCACTTTGCATATGAAAATCTAGTTAAGCTAACGAGGTCCTTAATTAGGGCTTTTATTATCTTTTAATTCTTTGCTTAAAGGAAAGTGATTACAAAGCTCATCTTTATGATACAGCAAACTAATCTTTCATTTCTGAAGTGTTTTCTTTCCTTTCCTTCCCTTGCCACAATAATGTGGAAAGGGAGAGACAGAAGAAGGAGGGGGGCACAGAAAGGGAAACAAAGCTGTGAGAAGGAGACCACGAAGCAGAGTATTTGAACCTGTATGCTCTTGAAATAGCGTTTCAATGCAGATCGGAAAAAGCCTCAGGAACCTGTGACTCAGTAGCTGGGAGTGAGTGGGTGAGCGACACAATACACGAAAAGCCCAGGAGCACAGAAGGAGGAGGGGGGCTGTGGGCTCTTGCTGCAGTACCTGCACACCTCTGTCCCTAGCACAGGGCTTGCTGCCCATCAGTGCTACCAGCAGCAACTCCCCACCTTGCTCGCTCAGCCACGCCGAGCGGCCCAGCCTGCTTCATGTGTTACAGTCCTATAGGGTGACTTCCGTAAAGACCCCTCAAATTGCAAAGCAGAGCAGTGGGGGCTGTAGGACTCATGTGTGCTCTTCTCTCGGATGCCACAAACCTTCACAGCATGTGAAACTGCGGGATGGATGGAGCAGATTTGAAACAACCACACACTGAAAAGCTCTGCCAGCACCCCTTCCTGCCCTGTACCCCCCACCCTGGCTTTCCTGGCCCAGGGCTCCCCACAGCAGCTCTCAGCCCTAATGATCGGTACCCTTTATGTCCTCATGGGTTTCTTACAGGTCTGTTAATTTTATCCCATTCTGTTAAACCCACTGACGTACAGTCCTGGGCTCTACATAGAGAGCAGTTAATCCACTCAATTTTAATTTATTGCGTACCTTGTTATCCCTATCCTGGGAGTCTGACAAATGGCTATCACATTTTTTCTGTGTTTCATGTTATGGACATTTGTTGAAAATCACTAAATTCATGTTTCTTGTCAACTCTGCCAACTTTAAACCTCAGCTGCTCCTTCCCTTCACTTACCTCTGGAGGCATGATGCATTATGACCTGAAGTGATATCACCTAATGTTGTGATCGTGATAGATCTCTCCAACTAAAGAGTGTAAGGTGGGGTCAGCTTCCTGACAATGGGATGCCCAAGAACCTCCTGATGTGAACTCCACAGAGGCAAGTTCTGGGAGCCAGAATTGATTGGATGCTCTGCTGCAGCATGTGGATCGCTGTGCTGCTGGAGGAGTAGTCCTTCGGATGTCATATCAAAATGAGGTACTGATCATTTGTTGCCATTCAAGACCATATGACATTTCCCATAAAAGTAGGAATGTTAACATCAATGTCTTGGCCAAATTCTAATACAAATTATTACATGCTACTTTCTGAATTCCTCCTCTTTGCTCTCAGAATTTCCCTTCCCTTCTTTTTTTTCTGGAGTGCTTCAGCACTGCAAAAAAACTGCTGCATCCCCTACCACAGATAGCTGCATTACAGTTTTTGCTGATACGATCTTTACTGTATGTCTTGAATATATCAGAAAACACAGTTTGGTGAACATAAATACCATACACTTTTCATTGCTGTGATAGCAGTGTTTGGCATGCAATTTTTAATTCATTTACAGCTCAAATGAAAATATGGGAGATTTTTAAAGCTTCAGTTTTCAACCTGGAACATAGCTATGCATTGGACACTGGACATCACAGCAATTTGTTCTTTGCAATCTTTTCCCCTGGTAAAAGAACATCAGCTTTATCTGTGAAGTTGTAGATGATGTTGAAGACAAATAGACTGATTTTCCAAGGTGCTTACTGTCTGCATTTCCAATTCAAGCTAATGCTTAGTATCTGTGAAAATTAGGCAAAAGATTTTTTACAACCACTTCGAAGTGCTTTGTAGTCTCTTTTCTCGGTATCTTTCATATTTATCTAGATCGAAGGAAGTTTAGAGAGGCAAATACAATTACTAGTGCTTCTTTGTCAACCTGGCAATAGCTTCTGTCTATTCTGCCTAGAAATCTTAGTCTAAACAGGTAAGATACGCATGTATTATGGCTTTTTAGACAATGTTTAGTGAATGCCCACCTAATTTAAGTCATTATGATATTTTTAAGCTGGTGGATTAGAGTCAGTGTTTTTAACTGTTCATTAGCTTGTTCATATTAATCTCTCCAGTACAAGGTAGCTTAATTTTCCACTAATTCCTTAAGGACATACTGACTCCAGTTAGAATTGGAATGATTACAGAACACTGTTTAGCATCTCCATAAATCTGTGTAGATCTAATTTACATTATGAGGTGGTCATCCTGCTATTGCATTTACTTCATCTGGAACCCCAATTAAGCCATCTTTGGCCAACCTCTGGCCACAAGGTTGTGTTTTAGACTACAGGTATTTTATATACTAGATCAGCATCTCTTTCTGGCTTCCTGCAAGACTTGCCAAAGTCTGTCTTTGTGTTAACTTCCCTGTACCCAAATTAAAACATCATCCATTAAAAGTCTGACACCTCGTAATCCCTCAAAGATCTGTGCAATTACTCTTTGTAATACCTCGGGAACAGAACTTGTACCAAATGGCCTTTGCTTAAATTCACTGTGTAATATCCAAATGGTGTATTAAAAATCACTAGCTTAGAGCTTGTGCTAATTTTTTCTTCAAAAAAGTATGTCATGTATTATATCTAACATTTAGAATATTTCTGGGTTTTTTTTTTTTTTCTGCTAAGATCTTAGCTGTCCTTTATTTTGTGATTTTGATCAGATGCTATACAAATTTTATGGCTTCATCTCATTCATGTGAATCAATACACATCCATAGAATATTTGACTTCTCAGTTACAACCACATAATTCTTTCAAACTGTAAATTTTTCTTCTGTACCAATAAGTGCTTGCTTTTTCATATGGTCAGATTTAGTTTTTCTGCTCATTAGCATGAATGATACCTTTTTCTGGGTGGGCATCACATGGGAATTACTGATTTATTGAAGGGGTGTTTGGAGACGTGAAGATTCCTGTAGTCTGTTTAGAATTCTGCAGAGATTACAGCACACATCACTTTTTACTGACTCGGGCTATGTCACTTTGAAGTCCTAGTATTTTCCCTGGAACACATTGCAGTTTCCCGATTTAAAAAAATACAGCCATGCCATTAGCGTTTAGCTGTGTTTGCCTATCTGAGCCATTTATTGTGCACTCTCTGTGCCTACAAAAATATATATGCCGTTCTTTTCTGTTTTCTAAGCAGACTTTCCTGGTTTTAATATATGTGCCACAGCTTTGAAAATGATTTTTATTGTCTTTCCATTTTTCATGTATTTGACCAAATTCTAGTGTCTTTCTTAGCTTATATACTCAACCCTGTTGTGTGGGTTTGTGATAATGAGAAGAATTTAAATTTCTTTTCTGGATTCTTTTTCAGATTCCCTTCATCTCCAGTTTTCTCTTTTTGACATGATGCAACATGGACACTCATGCATCACTGAGTCATAGAGAGCCCAACTGTGCATTCTGCTGCCTTTAAAATATCTCTGTTCCTGGGTTAGGATTGTGTAGCCTCTTCTTCAGAGGTTTGCATCCGTCTGGGGTCTGATCCAATGCCCCCAAAGCCTGTGGAATAATTCTAGTAGCCTTCAATGGGCTTTGGATAAGGTTTAGGTCATTTTGTCCTGAAGCTATGATTTTCTCTTTCATTTAAGGGCTGTGGAGCTCTTCAAATTCATGTGACCGTGCTTAAATTTCTATCCAGTCCCCAGTGCATCAGATAGATCACATTACCCATGGTTGCAGTGTTTTTAAATGATCATGTTTTGTATAGTAGCAGCTTCTCCCTCTGATTATCAGAGCTTGAGCCAAATCCTCCCCAGTTGCTTCTCCTCCCATGCAAAAGCAGTGCATGCCAGCAAACACCAAGTCCACTGTGTGAACGGTGCAGTGGTGTTTTAAATGCCTCCTCTGCAGCTTATTGGCACTGGGCAACTGTTCAGACTCTTCCTGATGCTCTCTTTTCTGTTACAATTTCCTGACAATTCGAAGAATTTCGGGGAAATAAACTATCCTCTTCCGGCTGTAACTTCTGTCATGGTTTAGTGGGCACTAAGAAAGAGAGGCACGATGCTTTTATGGAGCAGAAGATTGCTTTTATGCACAGGATTACACTCAGGATCCTGGAAGCGCAAGAGTGATATTGAGCATGCTCAGAGTTTCAATACACATACCTATCTAGTCAGTCCCATGCTAATGTAATGCTACCTTAGCTCCAAAACGAAACACCTCCAGAGTTTGATGAAATGTTGATCGTGGGCTTGGTCCAAGCCTGGCTCTAGGCCTTAAATATTCCAACATCTTTTGAGGAGAAGCAGGGTAAAAAGCTGAATGTTGCAAGCTAGCCTTGCTATCTGCCATGAAAGAGAGAGGATGAAACACAGGAAAAAAGAATTAACTAGGGGGCATCCATCAAAGTCCTTCTTGAGGTGAATAATTACACTCTCTGTTAATTACACGTAGTACCATAGCTTGGCTTTCATGATATATGTCAGTTTTTACTGCTTTTGTTGTCAGTTTCTGGATGTCATAACTCTGATCCCCAGCAGTCTGTCATCAGAAAGAGCTATGCTAAATGAATTCCATAAAAAAGCATTTGCTAATGTTTGTTTCCTCAGGATCTGCAGTGCAATAGGGTAGCTGGAGCTTCTGCACCAAGTTTTCCAGCAGGGTGATTCTCAGAGCTGGCTTAGTTCAACACCTTCTGTAGAAGCTCTGGGATCACACCCATAGCCTAAGTAATTCTCGCTGCTGCGGGCAGAGAGGCATTTCTTTGTGCACAGTTTATTCTGCTGTCTGTAATCTCAATCACAAACCTTACAGGCTACTATTGCCACCCAGCTAGTTGTCTCTGGCTCTCCTATCCCTGTGGAGCACCTCATGCAGATATGTCAACCTTCAGCTGCACTAGCAGGACCTTAAAGGTCTTCTAACTCTGGTGTTGGATCTCATCACCTCCACCCTCCTAGTGTCTTGGCAAGGCTTACTTTCAGTGCTCTTTTGGAAACATTTCTCAAGTGAATTTTGTTTATGATTGTGGAATCACAGAAATAACCAATGAAAAAATGTATTTGCTTATTCCAAAAAGTCGTGTCAGCTTGAACTCATTCAATCAGGGAGAATCACAAGTATTATTTAACTTTGCTTTGTCATACAAAATGATCTGCTAGCCAGCTTTTGGAGAGCATATGAATTCTTGAAAGAATTATGGTCAGATATTATGGTTTAACCTACCCAAATAAAAACGTGTGAGGATGCTGTCGTTTTGTCCCTTATTGTGCCTAAAATAAATACATTTCACTACACATTTGAAATTTTTAATTTGCTGTAGTCATGTGGAAAAGTTTTATGTTTAGTCCACAGGCTGAAATATGTTCTCATCAATTTTGTCTTGAATACGTTTGCATAAGGAACAAATTAATCAAAAATGTCTATGTGCCAAAATTTCATGAAGAAATGTTGCCAAATTTTTTAGAAAACTGCACTGCAAATATTTTATCCAGCTCTGGTGATCAGGATGAGTAAGAATGAGTGAAAATTCTCAGAGTAGGTTTCTGTCTCTCATTCTTCCTTGCTCTTGATCATGATTAGTATCTGCAGGCCTGAAAATATTCACTATATTGAGGCCTGTAATACCTCTGTGAAATAACAGAGCATTATTGTCTTCTTCATGGGAGGCTTAGAAACTCAGATATTAAAGACTGGGTCAAACCACCCAAACGAAGAACCTGTTTTAGGATGGGAAGAAATGTCTGAAAATGTGTAGGCTATAATAGGTGATTATGATAGAAGTCTGTTTTGTAGGTAGAATATTAATTTAGATGAATCCTACTCTTAAGTGAGGTGTCCATGGCTGTGCAGGAAATCTCTGGCAGAGGAAGGAAATGAAACTGTTTCAGGGATCCAAGGTAATTTATGGGGCCTTCTTTCTTTTATGTCACTTCAACTATCCTTCCCTCTCACAGATTCGAAAATACATACATGCTGATTCCAGCCAGCTAGCAACCCAGGCAGAACAGCACTCATATCACAAGCAAGCAGAAAAATAAGCAGTCTGAACACAGCAGAGATGTGCCACTACAGAGGATTAAAGCCAAGAAGCATCTTCGTTCTGAGGGAAGTACTCAGAAACACTTGTCTAGGTGGCCATGCCTTCAGCAGGGGGTTGGACTAGAGACATGAAGAAGTACCTTCTCACCTGCACGATTCTGTAAGTCTCAGTCCCGTGTTTGTTCTCTGTTCTGGTCCCAGTCTCCGAAGCTTAGCTTTTGCACAGATCAGGTGCTGGAGCTCTTTTCCACCAACCACATGGTTTAGGTGCTGAAGATCACCAAGAAACTATTATTGGTGGCTGTGAAACTTTGAAGCCAGCTATGTCCACCCTGAGCAATGCCTCTAGCACAGCAATTTGTAGACATCCTGGAAACGTACTGGAGCACCAAATAGAAATGAGAGGGAGAAGTTGCACTTTGGGTACTATTGGAGGCTTGCAAGCAGATGTGAGCAGCCATCCAAGTTGCTGTTGCTTGTAGGAAGGGGCTGGGCCTACCAGTTCAGATGCTTCCCTTTAAACAAAGGGCTGTCTGGAAATACAGAAGGATTGCACAGGGTAGCTCAGGGCCTACTCCCTACAGACTTAAAACACCACCTGTTGAATCACTGTTTTAATCTGCCAGCCATAACCACAAGCCAGCAGTCTCAGCCCTGGCCCCCCCAGCTCTCTGTGCGGGGGCTGTGGGGAAGACGGGGGGCTGCCCCTTCCCTCCTGCCTTGCCTGTCTTTCCCTTCAGGGCACACTGAGTGGGGGAACATGGGACAGCCTCAGTCCAAGGCCCGATCTCCTCCGTGGCTCTCATCATGTTTTCAAACCACTTGGCAGTGGTTTGGTTTCCTTTGGAAAACAGAATCTCTTTGAATTTGGCAGTAGTAGTCGCCTAAAATTGCTTTTAACTGAACTAAAAACACACATAATTCCCTGAGTACTGGAGCTGATTTGTTCTGTGGTTGAATTCCCAGGTGTCAGGAAAAACTCGGGCCGAAGCTTTCCATTTGGTTACGATAATCATAACAGCACTGACCCATGGAGATTTTCTGATGTCTAATAAATTGTAGTTTTTTTTCATTTTGGGAAGGGAAGGCAATAGCTGGGCCTCTCTAGATCTTATCACTTAATTTCTGGAGTTTGTGGAGATATAGCAGCTGTGTCAGAACTAATTGAAACTGACTCTTATCTGGTGTATTAGACAACTTTGGGTTCAGCTGTGCTCTGTTTTCTCATGTAAGAGCAATGAAGTCATATAAAGCCAGATCCATTAAGGCAGGTACACCCTGTTTCTGTTCCCCATCATTAAAATGGAGTCCATGGCACTCTTACCATTGTAGGGGCTGTTATAGGGACTAAGCATGAAAGAATCAGAAGTACCTGTTTAGAGGGGCTGAAGAGAAACAGGGATACGCTCTGACTAGTGGGAAGAAGGTAAGGATAAAACATGCAGATCCTCATCAAGTTGCAGATTGGATTTGAGGAAGGAAGGGCAAAGAAGGACAGGAGCTTCGTCAGAATCTCTCCTGTTTGTACCTCCTATGAAAAACTTTCCAGGGAAACTGGACCTTCTGCAAGGATGTGATTTTTCTGCTGACGCATTTCTGGTCAGGTAGGATCAAGATGCCTTCTGACAAAAAAGTCAGTGGTTGAAGCCCTTTAGCTTCTTACAAATCAGGACTGTTTTCTGGTAGCTTCCAGGCTGAGTTGTGGTCCCAGGGACAATTCCTGCTACCACCAAAGTAGGTTTTCTACCATTATGTAATACAGTAAGATATATTTACCATTTAGGCTCCTGAATAAACTGCTTTAGCAGAATTTGCCGTCCTTGTCGTCAAGAAGTTGGAAAGGCTTGCTCTAGAAAATTGGTAGCATTTGGAGATGACTGAAAAAATCTAACTCCAAATGTAAGTGATCTTAATGAAGCCTTTACATATATATTATTTGTGTATTTATTGTTAGCTCTCCCTGTGAAAACTAGGTGCGTGGAGGAGTGATTTAATTCAATTACTTCAGGATTGTGCTTACGAAGTGTTCCCTTAAGATCTCAGCATGTCTCTTAACCCACCAGCATACTCAAAGACAGTCTGCACAATGGAAATCTGAGATTTTACATTCAAGTTAAATCCCACACAGTCACTCTTGTTTTACCCAAATCAGCTTACACTTCTCTCTAGGAATATGTTGCCCAGATGCTTGGGGCTTTATAAGAGCAAGTGTTAACAAGCTTTAAGCCACAATACAATTTTAAGTTTTCTCTGATAAATTACATCTTTGACTTGATGCCAATATAACCCTTGCTATAACATACTCTCACCATTTGAATCTCAGAAAGCAAAGTTCTGGTGATTTCATCCTTCAGAGCTAACAGACAGCTAACACACTTTTCAGGAAATGCACCTAAAGCATTTCTTCCTTTTTTGATTGAGTCTCTCAGATATGATTTTTAGTGGAAAGCAAAGTTGATACCAGCATTCAAAGTGCTTTTACCTAAGCGTTTTCACAGAGTCTCAAAAAAAGAACTGAAAGGGTCCTGAAGATTTCGCAAGCCTGTCTCTCTACCCTGAAGCAGAGTCACTTGTACATGTTATTCCTGCCATATGATTTGGTTTGAAAGCTGTCCAGCAATGGAGCTCCACACCCTCCCCAAGTAGACTTTTCTAGTACTTCACTGTGCTTATAAGTAGAGCTTTAATTTCTGTTGCTAGCTGACATACATTTTTCTTTCTGAAATTTAAGCCAGTTACTTCTTGCTCTGTCCACAGTGGACATGAACAACAAATTAATGCCTTCCTTTTTGTAAACAATCTTTTCTATACATGAAGATTCTTGTCATGCCTCATCCAGTCTTCCCTTCTGCTGACTGATTAGTCCAAGTTCTTTCAATTTTCCCCTGAAATAGGTGTTTTCTAGAATTGTAACCATTCTTGTTTGCTCTCTGTTAGGCTTTGTCTTCTTGGTTTACATGCTTCTTCAAGTGTCATGCCCAAAACAGGACACAGTATTCCAGCTGAAGCCACTTGATGCTTGGTAGAGTGGAAAGATCAAAACGTCCAAATTCCTGTCTACATGATATTTGCCTTTTTTGCAATGCAATAACACTGCTAATATAATTCCAGTTTACAAACCACTGCATTCCACCCACCTCAGATTTTCTTTTTCTGAAGAACTTCTGACTAATTGGTTGTTCCCTTATCTTGTGCCCATGCAGTTGTTTATTCTTGTTAAAGGCTTTAATTGATCTTTGTTGAATTAATTCCATTTTTAGGAGTACTTCTCTACTTTGTAAAGATCCTTTTAAATTATAATTTCAGCTTTCAGCGTTCTTGCAGTTTTCCTTGCAAGCTATCATGTATGTAATTTATAAGCCAGGTCTCCACTGCATTCCATCATTCAGGTTGAGGACAATGCTCAGTGTATTGGTCCCATGGAATCTCACTTGGTGCAGCTTCCCTTTTTGACGGAAACTGCTGAGAACAGCCCTCAAAGTAGGGCTGTGCCACTGGTTTTACACCTACCCTTGAGTCGTTACTAGTCCATGTTTTCTGAGATTGCTGAAGAGAGTATCACAGGCACTGGTGTCACAAATCCTACTAAAAGTCAAGATATGTGGCATCTATTGCTTGTCACCTATGCCCAAGGCCCATTACCTGTCATACAAAGAAATTAAATTGGCTTGACACAATTTCTTTCTGACAATTCAACAGGGTCTGTTACTCATCTCTTCGTATGTATCCTTTTAGCTTCTTACGTATAGTTCAGTTATTTGTTTCAATATTTTTTGTTGGGATGGAAGTTAAACGGAGTGGTCGGTAATTCCCTAGCATAATTTTTTAAAGTTAGACACCATGTTTCCCCTTTCCAGACTTCTAAAATCTCTTCTATTCCCTATGATTTATGTTCTCCATGAACTGAAATTGCTTCAGCCGCTTTTCTAAGTATTCAAAGGAAGAATTTCATCAGGACCAGCCAGATCGAAAACATATTCCTCTGGTTTTTTGGGGTTTTGGTTTTTGTTTTTTTGTTTTCCTAGGCTGTCATTGCCTGAGCTTTCATGGAGTTGACATTAATAGCATAGCATTAGACACTTGCTTTCATTTGACAGTCTTAGTGAACTGGCCCCCCAAATGATTCAACCTTTAGAGTGTCGTCTGTCCTTTCCCATAAACACTTTCCTTTGTGTTGTCATCACTGGTGAAGGAGGGGGATGTTTTCTTGTTACTTTTCAGCTGCATCCCTGCATCCTTCTACCCTCCCCTCAGTAGCCTGGTCTGTGTGATCTCTTCTGATACCTGAGCTCCAGAAAGCGACTGATTTAATCTAATTGGTTTCCTACTTCCTTCTCCCCCCACCTTTCTATGTTCTGCAATGAGATACTTATCAATGGGTCTCTTAGTATTGTTTCTTTGAGGAATTCCCAGCTTTCCTTGTCTCCTTTCTCCTTTAGACTCTCTTCCCATGAGATCTTATCTACCAGTTGTTTGTGTTTATTGGAGTCTGCCTCATTGAAGCTCCTTGTTTTCATGTTGCTGTCTTACTTCTCACTCATTTAATGGATTTTGAACTCTACCATTCCTTGTTCGCTCTCACCAAAGTCGCCTTCCACTTTCATTATCAGTTTACATTGGTTCCAGGTATTAAACAAACTTATATCACCAAAGAGATTCTTTGTGACTGCAGCTTTTTTTGCTCCAGAGCATTTGCTGCCATAATAGTGTTTCTCTTTCACGTCTTCCTTCTTCTGCTTGTCTGTCCCCTAGTCAATGTATCTATAGCAGCAAAACTTGAAAGCATTGGCTGAGCTGTAAATGTAGGGGATCAGAGCTGCTGTGTAACTGCCCTTCTCCCACTGGGTCACTGGTTAGCAGTTTTGTTTACTTGGGCTTTTGAATTCCTTTGGGCTTGCCTCACATTGCATGAACTTCATGGATGCTTTGCATTTGCTTTCTCTCATTTAATGCTCATTGAAGTTGAACAGCCCATTTCTTGCAGCTCTGCTTTGAGTAACATATCAGTACCAGTAACAACCTGATTGTATTATCTTCTTGTGTCAAATCCGGTCATTCCTACTGTTGATGCAAGTCCACATTAAGATCTCCTCTGTATCAGAAGGGGCTTCTCAAGTGTCTTCACTTTTACATTTTCCATGTGATTTCTTTTTGAATACACTGTTCTGTTGGCACAACTGTGTAAAAGGAAAAGATTGCGAATGCACAAAACTTAACCAGAGCCTATTTATGTTTCTTTTCTGTTTTAGATGGAAACTCTTTTTACATTCCAATCTTAAAGTTACTTGTGTTACAATGCAAATTTGAATGTGTTTACTTCTGTAAAATAATTTGTTGATTGTAGTTTTGTGCATATGGTGAATAATTTGTGCAAAGGCTCTGGTGAATGCATTCTTCTAACTGAAGTTATCCTGAATTGACTGTAGCTATTCTGTATTTAAAGTTTCAACTGGAGTTTACCTGATTTTGAACAGATGTTTGCCTTATGAGATAGATAAACAAAGAAATAAAACCCTCCCCAAAGGACAGACCATGTGAGGCCTTAACTAAGAGGTTTTTCCCCTGTATGAAATGAATAGGAATCACTGGGTTCCTCGTTATAGCTACCTAAAGGTGGAGTTTTTCAGATGTCAAAATGTCATTTAATTCACTTTGCCATTTTATAGCACAAGAACAACAACAGTAAAGAGATTAAAACCAGTTTAGTGGACTCATCTTGTTGAGATCTAATGCAGAAGAGCACTGAAAATTAGTTGATTGAACTCTAATTTTAAAAGTCACTGACATTATAAAAAAATGTCAGAGGGCATGTCATCAGAAACAGGCTTAAAATAGGATGTCAGATGACTGTTGAAGACCTAATTCTTCTTTCTGTTTCTTTTATTAATTTGTTTAGCAGTTTGCAAATCCTGAAACTGCAAAGCAATTGTCAAAGAGGATTTATTAGTAGAAATTCCCACACACTCTCAGATGACCTGCATTTATAGATTATATAAATGGTTGAACAACAAACAAAAAACCCCACCCTCTTCAGGAGGAGCTGAACTGAGCCCCAAGAGAGAAAACTTACTGCACAACAAGTTCTCTCTGTTCACTTTGAATTGCATCAACTTTTGCTCAGGACAGTGCTTTTAGTAGGAACAGTTTAATGGTGATGACTTTCTTGTCTGATGCTGATAAGGATTATGTTGGTCAGAAATGCTCTGTGCTAACATAGACAAACCAAGGAGACCCATTGTTTCATTTTCTGTTTCAGAGACATGCCCTTAGTTTGTAGGTGATTGCTTGTTTTGGATTTTTGTTAAAGGAAATTTTCTATAGTCAAAATCAAATGGAAGATCTCTGTGCTGATTTGGAGAACCAGTTGTGAATTGTGGCCAGTGTTCAGAAGCTATTGTGAAGGTATTGGTGTAGTAAGGAAAGGTTGTTGAGTTCTGGTGTGTGTCTTTCAAATGGGAACAACCTGAGACTGTAGGGAAGAGGAAAGCAGGTGGACAGCCACACACACAGCTGATTTCCGTCAGAGAAGGAAGAGGGGTATCTTCTACGATAAGAGCAAAGATGTAAGGAATTAATAAGAAGTCATGCCACACATCCCATTGTAGATCTTGCTTGTCCATCCCTGGAAAGTTGAGCTTGTCCAGAACAGTTCCTGAACAAATGTAGCTGTTGTCCACTTAAGGCACATTGAAATTTGTGAGTAGTTATCTTAAAATTTCAGTCTGTGAATTGCAGAGGTTTAGGAGCTTTTTATGAGCATCTCAAGTCTCCCTGTATTAGGACAGAGGCAGGACATTTCAAGCCAACATGATGGCTGTCGTTCTTACTCATGAGCCACAGCCTTCAGGGAGAATTAAGAACCAGAAGAATCTTGGTTATATGGGGGAGCAAAGATGCTTGTTTTAATAGTGCTGGGGTTCATTTCAATTGTGAAACCAGGTAGGAGGAAGGAATTCAGCTGCTCAAAAGACAAAAGAGGTTTTGCTTCCTCTTTATGAACTGGGATCTTTGGCTACCTAGCAGTCTCATCCCAGAAATGTTTGCACGTGATGAGGAAACAGAGTCAGAATGCAATTGTGAATGCTTTTTAGTCTTTGTATAGATTTTTCTGTTTCTTATGTTAGCCAAAGTAAAGAATGATTGATTTGCGAAAGCCCAATAGAGCCTGTAAGATTTTCCTAGGATGCGTTTCTGGAAGGGTGAGTGCTGATTTCCAGCCTTCCCTCTCAGCTCTGGAGGTCTCAGGTTATCAGAGGCTGGGGCTGGAGCCAGCACTGGAGTCTGAGCTGCTCCTGGGGGCTTGGATCAGCTGCATGCCACTGGGGCACAGGGGGGATGTGGAGTGGGAGCAGAGGAAAAGCACGCTTTTGCTCTTTAAGTGTGCCAGAGGGACTAGGGAAGACACAGTACAGCAAGGCTGTTCAGATCAAGGGAAGCTGAACAGCACATGGGCCCTGCACGTGAGGCACAAATATAGCAGCCTGGTGAGTGCCCAGCTGGGGCGAGCTTTATTTTGCTTTTTAAAGGAATGCTGTCAATTCATATTTGGCTGACAAATGTTTGTTTTGTTTAAAAAGCAGAAGAAAAAAAAATGTTTTGTACCTTCCCCCTGCCTTCCCACCCCCCACCCCAAGCAAAGAGCAAATAATTCCCATTAAGTAGTTCACTTTTTAAAAAGTTATAGTGCAAAGGGTTGTCTTTAAACAAAAACTGCTCCCTCATCATCTTATACCAAAATTGACTGGAGAGAAAAAGGAAACTGGCTGCATTGATTTTCATTGTCCAAGCTGAGAAGAGTGCAAAAAGCTAACAGGAAGAGGGTAAAAGACAAAATGTATTTGAGAATACTCTTCCTGATAATAATTTGAAGAGTTGTTTGCCATATGAGTGAGGGGATGTGTTCCTTTAAAAAACATTGTTGTTTTTTAAGCGGCTAGTTCTGCTGTAAACAAATCTTGGAAAGTGCCTGTGGAATTAGATGTATTTCAATTAAGGAACTCAAAGGAAATAGTTTTTTACCTACAGCAGAGTATGGAAATGAGGGTGGGAACATAAAGCGTTTTACAAAGCAAGATGTGAGCTCCTTTGAGTAAACAGGGAACAGCTGTGAAACGTTGCTAGCAGAAATTAAATGTTGTGGCCAAAGGTTTGTTTCTCTTTTGGACTGCTTGCTAAGGCATAATTGTTCAGGTACAAACAATCAATCAATCTTTAAGTGTAAAGAAAGGGTCAGAGTGTCCATTTCATCAAACCAGACCAGTACATTACTTATATGCCAGCTTAAATTGTCCACAGGAGGGAAGGATGTCAAAACGTCATGCCTGCCATGGATTTGTTCTCTTGTAGACAATGATTTCTTAAATGTCTGGTTGTGGTTGTTGTAAGTGCATATTTCTGAAATGGGTAGTCATTGCGCACCAGGGAGGCTGAATTAAGGGTATTTTGGAACATGCAGCAGGGTGTTTAGTAAGTCAGCTCTTACTTGCCAGACCTCATTCAATAATATATTTGCTTTCTTTTTACCTTATTTATTTATTTACTATTAGATGCCTGGAAGGGAGGTTTAAGCGCAGCAGCCACTGGCTGCTGTACCCATATTTGTACTTAAGTTATATAAAGTTCATGAATTCTTACTGGCATCAGAAGAACTGCTTGTGACTCAAGTTACACATGTGCATAAGTATTTACAGATCTAAGTCACAGTAATCATTAAATTCAAATTAATGAGACTTGTACAAGCTTTAATTTCTTTAAATGGGCCCATATTTCTGCTTGTACTTTGTGCAGGCTAATTCATGAGCAGCTTAAGGACCCTGTTTGCCCCCTTCATCTTTCTGCTCTGGGTACATTTGGCTTTCTGCCCGTTGATGCAGTGCTTCCTTGCCCTGCAAGCTTGCAGCCTGAGTAGTTCCCCATTTCTCATAGGAATCTTCCCTGGGTATGGGAATGAAATGACTCTCAGGCCAGAAAAATAAATGTCTGCGAGGCTTCACAGAGCTCCTGTCAGGGACGGATGAGAGATGCACAACACTGCCACATGATGTTCTCCGCTACAGCAAATGCACTTGGTTTCTGTGTAATGATTTTTTTTTAAAAAGGCTTCTTAATTGGCCAGAAGCAGAAATTTGAAAACAGCTATTGATAAGAAAAACTGGAAGACGAACAGTTTTCAAAGGAAGGAGTCTTTTTTCTTTGAAGGAAGATGAGTACTTTTGTAGGAAAAAACTAAGTGGTTGGATTGCATTTTAAACTAAATCCAGTGCAAACATGAGGCTTATGCAAATAGTAAGAATACTAGGTTCCACATATAATTGGGGCCAAAACTTTAACCTCTAGAAATAAAAACATAGCCAAAGTAATGGAATGTCTAAGCAGCTTTAGTACAGCATAGGATGCATCTCATTTTTTCTGTATGCAGCAATTTGCTACTTCCAGAGCAAGTAGAAAATGTTTTGATAATTTTCTGTGTTTTCAGTGGAAGAGAGTTTGGTTTTAGAAAATTTTGTTTTTTCCTAAAACCAGAAAAATTCCCTGATTGTGTGATTTCAGCTTTTGGGAGGTTTTCCAGCTAGCACTGGCTACCAGAGTGTCAACTGTGCATACGTTTGGTTTATTACAACTAAATGCGTTGGTGGTTTGTGACTTTCTGACTTGCACCTTATTTTCTGCAACTGCTGCCTATGCATATGTTTTCAGAGAGATTTGAATTTTGAGTCCTTTAGGGAGAAGAAAGAAAACCTCTTGGTCTTTTTTTGGGAGGTGAATTGCTTTTCCTTTCTTTCTTTTTTTTTTTTTTTTTCCCTCAAGTAAAAAGTCTAAGGAAACATTTAGTCTGGCAAAGGTTCAGTCTGGCATTGCCTAACTCTTTGAATTATGGGTCCAAATTCTTCAAATTGCAGTGAGGAGGAGGGAAGGGGGAAAAACTATCTTTTTAGCTTCGATACCAAACCCTGCAATTATGAGCTGAAGTTAGAGAAATGCATATGAAAAGTTATTTAAGTCAGAGCTTTGAGTGGAAACTGATTACAACCTCAGCTATGAAGAGACTCCAACCTCTCCATAATAAAACCGCAGTGGAAACCTTCTTGAAGTTTTTTGCCCTTCCAGATCTGCTATCTGCTCCTTTAGTCACCTGTGACCAACGCATAGATAATGAGGTAGAGGAAGGGTGTTCAGAAATCAGAGGTCTTCATCCTCAGTTACTTCAGAGATGTCAAGTTCTGAAAATTCTGCCTTTGAATTTTCCCTAAATCTTCTTTCTTGGGGGCAAAGAGAAAGGGAGAGAACAGCTTTCCTGGCAGAGGACAGTGGGGATTCTTTAACGTCAGAAAAGCCAGAGCTCTTCTTGATCTGCTCCCTGTTAATGCTGTAGTGTGGCTTCCTATTTCAGCTCTAAGGGAAAGGGTCTCCCCCGACTGCTCCGAACATGCATGCAAGTCACCTCAATGCTGGGACCCCTGTCATTAGCATCTTGGGCTGGTGTTTCAGCACTGGTGCCACGTCCATGAGATCACCCAGTCATGTTGATCACACGTTTTTACCGGCCAGGAAATATAGTGACATGGAAGTGGGGTGCCAAACTGATCCCTCAGCTTGTGCAGCAGCTGGGAGGTGATGATGGAGGGAGGTGCTTGGAGCAGATGTATGCAGAAACAGCCTTTACAGCAGCATTGTAGGGCAAAGGAAAGATTTGATCAGCTTTGATTTGTGCAGCTTGCAGGTGGTGACTCTTTATCTGGGCACAGCTGAGGAGCTGTATGCTGAGTGCGATGCGCATGCAGTGTCCCTTCTTGCAGGTTTGTGTCCAGCAACAGGAGCATAGGTGGAGTGGGCTGTTTGGCATTCCTCTGCTTGTCAGGGGATCCATTGCAGAGGGAATTCAGGTTCCCTGGAAAAAAAAGCATTAGATGACTCCATGTAATGTTTTACTTTCTCTAATGTCCATATGTGGAAGCTGATTCTCTCCCTTAGCCTTTTCTCTTACTGTCTATAATAGACCAAACAAAAAATGGTGTCTTGCTGCTGTTGTGGGATCAGGAGCAGGTCCACAGGAAGGAGCTCTTCTCATGGCACTCTGCTTTCACTTGGGTGAGCTGCAGTGCTGCCGGGGGGCGGGGCGGGGGGGCTGGACACTGCTATCAGTCAGCTTGGGGAATTTATGCTATTTTGTTGCAGGGGTTTAGAGGTTTTTTTTTGTTTTTAAACTAATTGTATTTATCTTATTTTTTATGGCCCCACAGTCACTTGTATTGGTGCAATTGAAGAGATGCAAATAATGTTCAGACACGAGGACAGGAATAATGGGAGACTCTTATATTGATTTCACAGCACCAGAAAATGTACCTGGGAACCAAGATCTTGGTTCTTTCTGTATGTCTGACTTTGGGAGCATGGTTACTCAGCCACTGGTTCTTCACTTTATTAAGAGTAAGCAACAGAAAAGAGATTAAGGCAATAACAACAGCTGTCAGAATATAGCCTTTTTAGTGGTATATTGGAAAGGAATTTTGGCCTGGGTCCGTCTCAACTGAGAACGCATCAGCGAATCCTGGGAAAGATGAAGAAATGAGTGTGTGGCAGTGTCTGTTCTCTAGTTTGCTGTAAACCATATGTCTGTCTGTAGCATACACAAATACCGAGTAGGTGAATAGGTGACTCAGATATTCAGTTGGCCAGATTTTATGATTACCGGCACTATTCAGTCATGCAGGCTCTGCCAAATAACTTTCAGGCACTTAACACCTGTGGATGCTGTCCCTGTCAATGCGCCAGAACTAAATGCCATCTGAATAACAGCAGCTCCAGCCCCTTGATGTTGTCTGTATGTCTTGCTGAGCCAAGCTTAATGCACACAGGAATTGTTTTACCTACAAATGAAGCAGAGTTGCTCTGCTTGGTGTTGCTGTGTGTTTTTGCACTATATTACAGTACAGGCAATGAGAAAGAGACTGTTTCTCATTGAACTGCAGGTAACATGAATGCAATTAGCAGTGTTGGTATTTGGCCAGTGAAAATACAGTAACATGCTTGGAAGCCAGAGAGTTAACGATGTTAAATCTTAATGAGCGGCCAAAGTCTGCCCTCTCCCCTCACTTTCTTTTTGCCTGCCTTAATGTATAACTTCCTACCTTTGAATTGTAGGTAATTAAGCTGGACTCCTCCGTGTGGAAATGTCACACTTACCACCTATAGGCTTCCTATCTCCAGCTTTAAAAGGAATTATTCTTCCTGCAGCTCCTGCTGCTCCTGTGTTCCACTCTTATTAACCTCATGGTCACAAAGAACAGACCCTCCTGTGTTTTCATTAGATCTGCCTTCTGAAGAGATGCAACCGGGAACCAAAGGAAAATATGCAGAGAAAAGAATCAACTTCTTTCACTTGTGAGGTGAGGTGAGGATTGGGAAGCAATCCTTCTACTTCTTGTGGTCCCCTCTGACCTGGTCCTTCTGCTGGATCTGTCACAGCCATGTTTTCCTGGTTTGTCTCTCAGTGAGGAAGCATTTATCTGCTATCATTCAGCCTCATCTTGCAAAACTTTCCTGGTTTGATAGTTCGATACTGTCATAGAACTGAAGAATATTTTCACCCAGATAGGGAACTTGCTCTTGCAGCATGCTTCTCTTTTGTGGATAATCTTAATTACAGCTTGAGGGCACTCTGTGTGGTAACGCTGGACAGCACAGGCAGTGCTGGAATCTGTGAACTGACGTTCTGGAGCTAAGCTAGAGAAATTTAAATCCATTTGAGCAAGAGAATCCATCAAAATATAGTGTAATACATCGTAAAACCTATTCAGACCCCTTCACCCGTTGCAGCACTTAGCTCACTCTGCTGCATTGCTCTGTGCCCACTCTGCAAGATGCATGGATGTGCCATGGTGGAGCTGAGACAGTGTTGGATCTGCAGCGGATGCCAGTAGGAGACTGATTAACAGTGGTGGCTTGGTCTCCTCGTTAGATGTGCCAGCTTGTGCAGTGATTGTACCTTCAGGGTACAGCACAGACGGTCCCAATGTGATTTTCTTGATTTTGAGAAAAGATGTGTGGTTAGAGAGAGGAAAAAAGCAGAGTGTTTGTAAACAGAAGCTGGTTTTTGAGCCACTAGAAGTTGCAGGTTCTTCATGATTACACACAAGTAAGGTTGTCAGTTCGCTTATGCTAGCTGTAGCCATTTATGCTTGTATTGAGTATTTAAGTAATTACCAAATCAGAAGGAGATTTTTTGGTAGCTGCTTTGCCCAGATACAGAAATGATGGTTCAAGATGCCAGGTGATTTTAAAAACGAGCAGTGCTCAAAGCATTTGGGAAAGAGCCTATCTGCTCTTGTTTTGTGGTTATGCAACTGGAGGTGCAGGAGCATCCTTCCCCCTGGCAGGGCACAGACCACGAAAAAGCCAAAGCTCAGGAGCTGGATGTTCTCACCTCCCAGCCCAGACTCTGTGACAAGGCACTGCTGAGATCTGCGAGAGACCTTACCTCTCTCCCAAGGGAGATTAAACTACATCTGGATGACTCAAATTTTGGTATGGAGCTCATTTCCATGATTCATTCCCTTGCAGTTTGAGTGGAGGGAGATCTGGATTTTCTGCAGCAGGTTAGGATGGCTGCAGAGCTCCTTCTCTCCACTCAGTAGTGCTGTTGAGTGCTTGCGGTGTGGAAGCAGCTGCCCAGCGCTCCCTACACACTGGGGCCACCTTGCTGGCTTGATCCTTCCCCTGCCCGCTCACAGGGCTGGTGGTGCATTGAGTGTGTAAGACAGAGGCATGAGGAGTGCTGTTTGGTTTCCTGCCTTCTGATGTTAAAAGCTTCTTCCCCAGAAAACGTTTTCCCTTCCCTCAGGGCTCTCTTCTCATCAGTTGAGAACAGGAGTTAGGCAGACGCACAACTGATTTTTCAGATCTTCATAATAAACAGTTAGCAAGGCTTTGGTATGTACTGTGCTCTGGAGCCCTGGGATATGCAGAGATACTGCTTTTCATCACCAGTTCCACAAGATAACAAAGCCTCAATTCTCCCTTATAGCAATCTGAGGAAGTGCAATCTTTTTGGTTTGCTTGGAGAGGCCAAGAGACAGAGGGTACCAGCAGTAGGGCACAATCACCAGAACCATCCCAAGCCCAAACAGCTGCTTCCCCATGCCAAGGGAAGGACTGCTGCTCGTCTGCCTCTGCCTTTTTCTGTATGATCGAGGTGTGTGAAGCACTGTGGTTGTTGTATGTGATGAGGCCTAGAAGAAGGATGAATAGAGGGAGGCAGGAAGGTCACATCCATGCTGCAGCAGTTCTGCTTTGTCTGGTGTGGCTTCTCTGTACTGTGGGTATAGGCACAAAACCTGCCTAAGGATGTGCATCTTTTGTGCTAAGATCCCTGAATAAGAGGAGGTGTAAATTGCTTCCTGTCCCTCCAAGCTGTGGGATAAGCCTGCTCCAGACAGGTTAAAGTATTTGCCTCTGACCAAAGTTGGACTCTCCCTTGCTGGCATGCTCTTGTCATGAGTAGGGAATACTGCTGGGGTTTCATTACTTACAGTTCACGTGCCCTCATCTGGTTCCCCAGCCAGCTGTGACCGTTGACAGTCAGTGACAGGCTGTGGCTAAGCTGTTAATCACAGGAGACCAAGTATGCATGTGAGGCTAGTGCCCATCCACTGACCTTCAGGGACTTGAGGCAGGAGGAGTTCGGGAAGGTTTGATATGGGCTGTTGGCTTGGCAAGGAAAAGTTTTAGCAGTAATATTTTATGTAGTGAGAAGGAAACTGAGGGAGCAGTTGTGGAGATCTGAGAAGGGAATTTGGTGATCAAGGTTCGGGAAGAGACTGCTGGTTTTGTTTGAGTAAGAAAACATGGATGAGGCTATTTTTAGGATCATCATGTCCAGGCAAGTGGATGACAGTCGTACTTCACAGCAGAAATTCTGATGCTGAAGTGCAAATGCTGCTGAGCTTGTGCTGCCAGCCTAATGAGGAGAGGAACATGACAAGCCAACTACAGCAAAATAAGGATTTAAATAGCATGTTTCACAGGGGATTTGAATAGGAAAGAGGAGATATGCAGGAGCAGATTGCAGAAAGAGTGCCTTCTTTTTGGGTAAGAAGCCCCAAACCAGCTTTCGTCTTAGAGGGCAACAAGGCTATGAACATGTGGAAGCAGAGGTAAGTGGTGTTCATTCAGAGGTTTCTGCTGGGAAAGCTGATCCAAAGCCCCATGCTTGCCCCATTTGAGTGTTGCCTGGTCAAACCTGGTGGGGAAGGAGCTGTTTCTTTCATCCGAGCAGCTGCTCTGGAGCTGTCATTGTTTCCTTTTATTTCATCCTTCCAGGGCCGGCCAGGCTGGGGTAGACATTCAAGCGTACTCCCACTAGAAGGAAAAGCAGAGTTTTGGAGTTTGGCCTTGTCTGCTTGCAGGTTTTCCCCTACATTCTCCATCCTTTGCCTTGGACCACAAAAGACAGTAAAATGAAAAGGGAAAAAAAAGCAAAGAAAAAAAGCCCACCATACCTACTTAAATGCAATGCCCCCATTTCTCTAACTTGAGCCTTGTAAAGACTGCAGAAAATGGCAGCTGAGTTGGTCAGAGTAAGCCCTACAAGGTGAGCTCAGCTCTGATAATTCTGAGGCAAAGGGCCATGCTGTGGCCCTACCTCCCAAAGGGATGTCCTGGTAAATTGTGTGGTAATTGTGTTTGTTGTCTGCAGCGTGTAGACTCGTTATACTAGGTACAGGTAACAGGCAGTTGCAGCTTAACCTTGTCATTTAGGATGCTCTGCGAGCCAAGCCTTCCCTCCCTCCCCGGCCCAGCTGTCAGCACACATGGCTGCAGGAGCCCTTCACAGGAGGACTGCAGGAGCCCTGCTCACGTCTGGGTCTTGTGTTTCGGAAGGTCTGTTCTGAAGTGCTGTGTGGGTAGTCGAGATATCTAGGCTCGGGGAATTCATGGGCAGACAATGGGAAAGAGCTGTGTGTGAGATCATGTTTGTCAAAAGCCAGACCTGAAGGGAGAGGTGTGGGCCGAAGGAGCAGCTCAGCAGTAAGGGATTGTTTCTCCACTGCCTGTAGGCTGGTAGGCCAATCTTTGGCTCCTTTGAGACAATTAATAGCCAGCCAGTATTGGATTGAAGCACTTTGATGAATATCCTGATCTGCTGAGTCCCCTTGCTGCTGTCGTGTGGGATGCCAAGGCTTGTCAACGTGACTGATCGTAGCGTTGTGTCTCTCTCTGCATATGAGTAAGAGGCAATGCGCTCATTCGGACGTGCTCCGCTGCGCAGCCCGGCCTGAGGTGACAGCGTGGCTGGGAAGGCAGGCCAAGAAGCAGCAGGGTCGCCAGCTCAGGAGCAATGAAGCTGTCAAGTGACTCAGCACTCACCCCTCGTGGGGACGAGAGCAGGAGGACAGCGTCTGGGGAAGGTGGCTTACGGAGGACCAGGGTTCAGGTGGCTGTCACCACAGGAGAGTGGGGCAGGTCTTGGCAGCTAATCCACTGGGACCAGGTGGTGTGGCAGTGACACAGACCCTGTGATTCCTACAGCCACATGGGGACTCGGTGTCACCCAGTGGTTCCTGTGATAGCAGACCATGGTCGTTGTTGGTGGCTGTCGTGGCTGATAAATGAGCAATCTTCCCTGACCGATGGGATGAATGTCCTGCATCTTGTGCCAGTGAGGCTTTTGTCTCTCCTGCTCTGTCTGCCAGATCTTTCGGGCTGGCCCCGGGTATGGGATTTGCACTGCTTCTAAGTAGATTGGTGTAGGGACAGAGTTAATTCAACTGCTGGAACAAATTGGTGGAGCCTCTTGTTTTGAGTTGGGGGACCCCAGTTAGATGTCATCCATGTGCGCTAAGCTGACACCAGAATGTCTTTAATCCAAAGCAAGAGCAGATGTGCAAGGAGACAAATCAAATTTAGCAGACTGTTTTAGAAAATGATTTTATTAAACAGGTACAGTTCCTGCGTGCAGATTGGACCAGAGCTAAAGTGATTGTTAAAATGACTGTAGTTAAACTCATATAAATTTGAGTGCAGACAGGCTTTTACAGATTCATTTGTGTGGATCAATCGTGCTGCTGATCCAACAGAAGCACTTTGCAGAGCACAGAAAATAAGTTAATGCATTGGACATCAGTTATGGGCCAGTATTCAACAGGCTCACCTGATGGTAAAGGCCATATCCGGGCATGCCGGGTGGGACACTGCCATTAGTTACATTGCGGTGGCATATGTGTCTGTATCTAACCTGCCTTTCAACATCACCTGCTGTCCCTGCTGAGCTGTTAGTCCTGTCCTATCTTAGTCAAAACTGATTCAGCTGGGAGCTTTTTTCCTGGCTCTGACTCTGCTGGGGCTTCAGGATGTCTCTGTTTTGTAGGGGTGAGATCCAAGACTTTCAAAGGCCGGTATCATACCTGACATCTTTCTCAAGCTCAAAATAATCAGGGCGGTTTCTGTACCAACTCAAAAATACCAACCCTTTCTTTAAAGGAGACTCCAGCGGGAGTGCGAACGAAGCTGTAGCTCATCTTTAATAATGCTACTTTTAAAAATAAATCATGTTTTATGGATCTAAACTTAGCCTCTCCAGATAAGCGAGTCCCGGGGCCGCTAGTGATTAATATGCAGCGCCGGAGCGTGGCCCAGCGGGGCCCTGATTAATAGCGATGACATCATGACTTTTAAACATTCAGTTAATGCCGGCCCTGGTGACAAATGGGGACGCGCGGCACCGCTTCCCATGGCATTTGCGTTGCCGGTGTGAGGGCTTGGAGCAGCACACTTTCGCCTCCCCAGCCCCGGGGCTGGGAGCAGTGCCCCTTTCCCCCCACCCCCAGCCCTGTTTGTGTGATTGCCGAGTCCCCCAAGGGAGAGACAGGTACCCACCGGCACCTTGCTCTGCCATCCTGCCCTTCAGGGAGCTTGTGCAGGGGCTGAGGCGTATCTCCTGATCCCTGCTGCAGTCTCCCCATGTTTTAGGGGGCTGTTTTCCAGCACCCCTGACACAGTATGTGCCCCTACCGGGAGTCAAACCTGGGTCTGTACCCTGCCAGGCATCATCAGGCAGCAATAAAAAGTCTTATTTTGGATAGAGCATCCTTCAGCTGTAGGAATTAATTAACGAACGGGTGCTTGCTGCACTGCCAGGGAGGAAGGAGCACTGCGGCACAAGGCGGTGAGCTGCGTAACTTTTCCCACCGTGCAGTTTCCTGACCTCTCGGTCTCAGCACCGATGGTCAAACTCACCGGGCAGTGGCTCCAGCAGATGCCCACTGTGCCTGCACGCCACAAGGTGATGAGCACCTGACTGCTTCCATTTTTCCTCTGCTGTTTTTTGGGTATCTTACAGGCATGAGGCTTGAATCAGAGTGCTGGTCCTGACCTTCTTTGGTAGTCTGGAAAGCTCTGGCTAGATCTGTGTCTGGATATCATAGCATGGGTCCCGTTTGTACTTCCAGTTCCCAGGGCCTGAACTGGACCAGCCCAGTGTCTGCACAGCAATCCAGTAAACCAGACTGCTAAAGCTTTAGGATCCTGCTGAGCAGGTTTCTCAACTGCCAAACATTTTGCTAAGATTTTTTTTGCCTCGTTTCCAAATAAATTCTCCTCCACCATTCCACCAGTACCAGTGAGAAAAGGGTTGTTTGAAAAGCTCTGCATGTGTATTCAACTGGTAAAACCCCATGAATCCAGATTACATTTTGGCATCCAAAAGCAATCCCAGGAGGGTTCTTGACAGTTTGGATTTTATAATGTGATTTGTCCTTTGCAGATCTCTATACCCCACTAGCTTGTAGCTCAGGGACTAAATTTGTGACAGGCTCTGGACTGGCAGACATCTCCGACAGACTCACTGCTTGTGCTGGGTTAGGGGGTTTGCCAGGCACTGCCCCGTAGCCCCACAGCTGTTAAAAGTTCCACGAAAAGCTGGTGGCTAGAGATTCTTGTATTAAAGTTATTTTTGGTCTATTGCTGTCTCTTTGAACCTTCCTATATCAAGCAACAGCACTGCATCTTTAACAGCGTTTATTGTGGAGTAGCTGGGTTGCTTTGGACTTGGTCAGTGTGTAGGAAGGCTTTTTTATTCCTAAACCCCTCCCTCTAAAACCTGAGACATCTAACTGTTATGCCGTGCAGTACGGAGCATATTTTATGATCTTAAAGGTCTGAGAATGTAGAAGTGTTACCAATATATAACCTTTCAGCTCCTGAGCATCAGCAAGGGAGATGTTCCCCCTCCCCTCTGGCATGACTGGGAGGGTGCAGACACACTCCCTGTCACGGAGATCTTTGCTTTGTGCCATCATCTGTTCTGAAACGCTTCACCCTCGTAGCAAATCCTCTCACCCTTTCTCCAGTCAGTTTCATTCTTTGCACTTCCAAAGTCCTTGCCACCCCACCTTCAGCGTGTGCTTCTGGGGCAGTGATAAAGCGCATCTTGGAGTTAAGGCAGCATGGATGGGATCAGGGGCATCTATTTTCATGTCTCAGCCATGGACTTGTGTGTACTTGGTTTCTCTGTGCTCCAGCTTGCCCCTCAGTTACAGAAACAAATTGGTATTTGTCATAAGCTCTCATGATCCTTGAAGAAAATGAAGGGCCATTTAATATTTTTAGAATAATAATAATAATGGAGGAAAAGGGACATATTCTGGTATCTGAGAACAGCAGGTATTTATTTAAGAGTGTACTTTAGAGTAATAGCAAAAAGGACCTTTAATCTCAGGATTTCAAGGCACCTTGTAAACTATAAACATTGATTCTCCTTCATCTTGTTATTCCCTATGGGCATTTTGCCGCTATAAGATAAAGCAAGGAACCCTGATGATCTTACAGCAAGAATAAATGAACATCAGAGAGGATTGGGGCTAAGTACAAGTGGGATTCAAGCGGCAAACACCGCCGGGGTGTGTGCTGGGAATGAGTGGTTTATGTCCATGGTATTTCACCCATGGGGGCATGTGTTCTGGATAAGTCAGTCTCATGGACACCTGTGAAAAAGAAATTTATATTGCCCTGGGGAAGCTGAGTAGTGGGGCATGCAAACGAGACTGGTCACTCAATAAATTTCTCTTCCAGAAACGTAGCTTTTAACCTGACAAGGAGATGAGTGGGTGAGTGTTGTTGGATCATGGAGGGGACAAGCAGCAGCCAGGGGAGTTTTCCTTTGGCTCCTGTAGATAAAGATTTCGTATTAGAAGCTAAAGGAAGGGGGCTTTAGATTTGCCTCCCTAAGCACGTGTCTGCTCTGTCACCTCTAAACTGATTATGATATGCCTTCTTTTCTTCTTTAAATCTTTCCCAGTTTATAGAAAGTGAGCACTGAAAACCAATTTGAGCTGTTCTGAAATTCTGGTTTCCTTTGTTTCTCTGCATTTCTGTTGGATTATGTCCCTGGCATTATTGCCAAGAAGTTAAATAATACATCTAGAGATGGAGGAAACTGAATAATGCAGCTCTGCAGCTTATAGCTTTTCTAATGCTGTGCCAGAGAGCTTTTTGAGTTGAAAATTGTGACTGGCAGGCAAATTTAGACAAAAATGTTTGGAAAATTATTTTTTCTCTTTTCTTTTTTTATCTGATAAGAACCAAAATGTACTGCTGAAAACTGTAATGTTCACAGCAAAATAACCATAGAGATTCAGAAAAAGTAAACACAGATAAGTAGGAAACCTGTTTGCTTAACAAATGTTGGTGACTGCAGACCATGGATTACTCGAAAAGCATGGGCTGTGCTGCTCCTTAGCAGAAAGGAGCTGGACACGGCTGGTTCATCTAGAGCGTTATGCAAAATCAAATGATAAAGGAAATTCAGACTGGGTTGACTGAACCCTTTTACCACACCTACTGAAGGGGGTGGAAGGGTTTTCATCGTTGTGTATTGTAGAGCTGGGGACAGTTGATCTTGGACCCTGGGTGTCTCAGGATCCTGTCACACCACCTGGGTGTCCTCTTTATCTCTTTTCTCCTCTGTGGGTCCCCTCTTTGCTGCCTGCTGCACCATCCCCAAGCCTGTTCAGGAAGCTACCTGCTAAGCCTTGGTCAGTGACCAGATGAACTCTTCCTCCCTCTTGCCTATGGGAGGAGAAAGAGCTAATAAAGCCCCTCCAAAACTAACTGAACAGAAGCCATTATTTTTTGTCCAGGCCTTGCTGAGTAATAATGATCTGCCTTTAACCACCCACTCGTTCCTCTGCTTATCCCTCTGGTTGTTTGTGACCTTCACTCATTGTATCCTGTTGAATAGAGCTTGTATATTCCTGACACACAGGAGCTGCATCTTCATTCATTTGTGGTAAATGCCTAAGACACTTAGGGCACTTGAAATTAAATAATCAGCCGTGAAACAAAAGACCCCAAATGAGCACACAGACACATTGTCTGTTTTATTTCCAGATAAGTTCCATCTAAAAGCCAGCAATGCATGATGCTTCTTGCTGCTTTTTTAGTTTAAAACAGATGTTGTATACGTTATTTGAAGCCATATCCTTGTACTATATGATGCAATGATAGCAGGAAGCAAGAGGTGAGGAGCAGGGATATCTGCTGCTTTTATAGGTGAGGCTTGGCAGAAGGGAGGGCTGTGGAGCAAGGGCTCTATATTCAAGCACAATAGCCTATGCTTTTGGGTCTTTCGAGGCAGGGTGTTTATATGAAGCTGAGGGGTGGTATGTGTGTGTGAGGGAGGGGAAGCAGTAAAGATTTTAGTGCTCTACATTGGATCCAAGCTGCGTGGTCAGCAGGGGTCTGAGGTGTGCCAGACTCTGGAGGGCAGTGGGTCTGTGCTGGAGGTGAAAGAAGCAGCTGCAGGTTTTGTGGTGGTGCTTGACGCTCTGCAAAGCTAATACTGTACTATCGCGTGTGAAAAATAGGAAGAACTGTGAGAGAGAGGCATATATTTGCACCCAGGGTAGATTCAGAGGGGTCTTATGCACAAGAAGAATCCCCTTTCTCCTTTCCTCCATCACATTTTTGGGGAAAAAGCCCAGGGAAGATGCATTTGCCATCTCTGCTGAGGAGAAGCCATCTGAGAACAGCCTCATGCAGCACCCTGACCGTGGGTGGGATGTCTTTGGGAGGCAAATGTGTAGCAGCACAGTGAATTCCTACCATTTTATGTCTTTTCCTGGGAGGAGATAAATGCATTTGATTTAAAATTTTGAAAAGACTGGAAGTATTTTGTGTTCGTATGTGTGCGCCTAAATCTCCCCTTGGATCGCTGTAAGCGGCTGCTAGGCATGTGCAGCTGGAAGATAACACGTTCATCTCCTCCGCTGAGGGCACATGGCGGCAGCCGGGCCTGCAAGCCTAGGTTATCTGTTCCTGGCATGCCGCTTGCTGCATCTCCAGTCTCTTCCTGCCTGGCTCCAGCCAATTTGATGTGAAACCTTAGACGTATGAACCGGTGGCTACCATTTAGTCCGTAGTCCCTTCTGAGCCTGGGAGGTCTGGCCAAGGGGCAGGGGTGATCCTGTGGGATGACACTGGGTAGAATAAATTAACCGAGTGGGGTCTGATGGTGTACAGCAGTCGCAATAAAAAGTCCTGTTTTGTGTGGGGAAGTGCTCAGGTTGCTGGTTACCTGCCATAACTCGCAGCCACAGGTTATTCTTTTCTGTCCTTATTCACTGCTTCTGAAAGATTTGGCGAGCTCTGCAGCAGGTCGATGAGCATGGCCCAAGACCCTCGGTGTGTGAAAGCGATGGACCTGAACAGGAACAAGTTGGGCAGAGGAAATTTGGAAGCCCGTGTTTCTAAGTAGCAAGTGAGGGGAGGATGTATATCTGCATGGGGCCAGTTTCCACTGCTTCGTGGATGATTGTCTGTTGTTATATGATTATCAAATGGGCTTGGTGACTCACTGCCCCTTTGCTATGTTGCAGGGTGTTCAAGTTGTTAAACATCTCCTCTGTCACTAGCAAGAAGTAACACCTTTCCAAACGGAGAAGTGGTCAGTCTGCTTCAGGTCTGGTCTTAGGGCAGTCCTCTCTCCCCACAAAAACAAACATAATGGGAATGCACAACAGAAGACAATAAATGGAAAAGTGTGTTGGCACTTCACTCCTCCAGCGAAGACCAGAAAGTTCCTATGTGGATAGGGAGCAGGAAAGCCGCTCCTTCTGTGCTCTGTCCATGGAGTCAGAGAGTTTTCTATTGAACTTATCAGGTAAATCAATGGGAGTTGTCCATGTTAACCCCTCAGGCAGCTTTGGAAACCTAAACTATAGGCTCCAGAGATGTCAGTTTATTCTTTTTGTCAGCATTTAAAATTGTGGGGTTTATTTTTTAAGAAAGGGGAAAAAAAGTGAAGGGGAAAAAGAAAGGGGAGGGAGGGAAGAAAGAACCTATACTAGGAAAGTATTAAGGTTTGATAAGGTAAAGATAAGTCTTGGAGTCAGGGAACCTTGCATCACTCATTCTGTGTGCTACAGAAGTTGTGACAAAAAGTAGGTGACAATATATCTTGGTATTTAAGGAAGAAGATGAAGGCTGTGCTGTGCTGACTGGTACAATACAGTTCTAATGTTTTCTTGCATTGGCATACCTGTGCAGCTATCATATTTTCAGTTATCTATTTAATATTTATTTCTTTTTAAATCAATTTTTGCAGGGTGGGATTTTTATTAGAAAAGACTTTCTGTAAACCCTAACTTTAGTGAAAACCGCTGCATAATCCCCACTTTTCAGCAAAGCAGAGCCCTGAGATGGTGAATGAGTCCCAGAAGGGTTGAGGTTGGAAGGGACTTCTTGAGATCACCTGGACCAGCCCTATTGCTCAAGCAGGGTCAGCTGGAGCAGGTTGCCCAGTGCTGTGTCCAGCTGGGTGTTGAGTGTCTCCACAGATGGAGACTCCACAGCCTGTCTGGGCAACCTGTTCCAGTGTTCGACCACCTTCACAGTAAAAAACAAAAACAAAAACAAAAAGTGTTTTCTTCTGTTCAGTTAAGATTTCCTGGGTTTTAGTTTGTTTTTTTTTAATGAAGAAGGCCCTGCTGCAAGGCCCTGCCTTCCTGATTTTTTTGTGAGAAGAGTGGAAGAAATAGCAGTGTCCTTGCTATGAAAGGTGGAAAGAAAACACAGAATGATTCCTTTACACACTTATTTTAGCTTAGAGAAGTGATGGGAGAGACCATCTGGAGAAAGCAGGAACTAATTTGAATTGGTAGAACATGGCTTCATCTGAAAAAGTTTGATCCACAGTTAGCTTTTAAGTGTCTTAAATCTCGCGTTGTGATTAGAGCTTCGCATTTTCTTTGTACTGAAGACAAACAGGTGCCAGCTGTAAAATTTATTCCTGGATCCAGACTCAGAGTTTTTATTTTCCACAAGCTTCAGGAAGTTTTGATTCAGATTTTATTTCTGTTTTTCTTCTTTCCCTCTCTGGCCAAGAAGAAAGGTCTAAGCCTTGGTCTGGGGTCTGTGAAAAGTGGTGAATATGCATAACTCTTAGGAATGGCATCTCCCTTTATGTCCTGGGGTGTTACAGCAGGCATTAAGCAGGAGCTCCCTGCTTCCCAGGGCTGCTAGTAAAGATTATCACTGTCTTACAGATGAGGATATGGAGCAAAAATCAAAGGCAAAATGACATGGTGGCCCAAGATGACCCAAAGAGCTGGTGCGCGATAGAAACTGCTGCAGCCCTGGTTCCTGAACATGCACACTGGCATCTATAGGAAGGCAGCCACAGATGTCACCTCTCTCTTTTGAAGTTTGACACCTCAGGACTAAATCCTGCAGATTAATAGGCAGGTCTTGAAAAATGATGAGGATCCTCAGTTGCCCCTTAATGCAATGTGGAGGAGGATCTGTACTGGCAGGGATGACCAGAGTGGGTGCTGCTCAGGAGGAGCTGCCAGACAAGGAAGGATCTGGGTCTCTTGAGAGCTTGTTCAAACTGAACCTCTGAGCAGGATGATTGCCCGTCAGTAAAGAAGACAACATAGAGAACCACCGACTGGTTCTTGACAGTGTAATGGGATATTCATGACACTATAATGGGATTTTGGTGAAATGTGATATTTGATTCTCATTACTGGAATACAGCAGGGGCCCTTTAAGTCAGAAAAATTGATTTTAGAATAGGGTTTGTTAGAACCTTTCAGTCCCACAATCGATGTAAATGGGCAAATATCATTCTCTTTAAATCCAGTTTCCTGAGACACAGCTGTGCTGGACACACATCAGAGAAGCAGGGAGAACGCTCCCATGCACCATTAAAGCAGCAAAAAACAGACAAATTCTTCATGTGCAGGAAGACCTCTGAGGGAAAGTCTGAGGGGGCCAGGCGTGAATGGGCCAAGTTACACCCTTATCCCTGGTGTAATGCCATTGAAGTCTGGAGAAGAGAAAGCAGAAGGGAGCTGTGAGAACTGCCTGCTGACACATGAAGGGATGTGTTGCAAAGAGGAGAGAGACCAATTATTCTGACTAGCCAACACGGGAAGTGCAGAGAATATTTAGGTCAAGTGTTGGGAGAAACTTGCTAGTGGGGGACTTATTAATCAGCTAAGGTGAGGCAGTGGAAGTTGGAAAAGCAGGTCTGTACTTGTAGGCTGGGAAACAAATGAGTATTGTTTGTCTGGAGGAACAGGGAATTGGGGATTTTAGGGCATGAGGCTGAAGTCCTTTCCCTGGCTCTGGTGCTGAGTCATAGCAGTCCTGTGGAGGGGTTTGATTTGTAGTACCTGCAGGAAAATCTAAGCTAATATCAGTCTAAATAAGTCCATTGCCAAACAATAGAAGCTGATCTGTAAGGGCATGAGCAGTATACATGTTGGTAGCTACTTGGTCATTGGCTTGCATGGTTGCTAGGTGAGGTACACTTGCCCAGATTTGGGGTTACCTCCACTGAAAGAGAATGTGTGCCCTCTGTGTTGCTGAGGAGAAGGCATTTATTTCTGTTACAGAAAGCTAGATGGAAGTTTGTAAAAATGTCCAAAAAACATTCTTAGGAACATTCTAAGTGATTGAAAACCAGTTTTTCATCTCTGGGAAATCTAAGAGTTCAAAACTTATGTCAGCTGACCTGAGAAAAGATCATGGGGAACATTATAATCTTGGAAGCATTCACCGAGTCTAAAAATGTTTTGCTTCAGCCTTACTGAAGCATTTAACTTCTTCTTTGTGTTATATTCATCTAATGAAAAAGCAAATTTTTTTCAGCCTTATCCAAATGAGATGCTGTCATGAAAATTTTCCTTCAAGATTTCAGCACAATTGATATTTTCCTGCAAAACATGCCTTTTCTGTTCAACTTGAATTTTCTCCCAGAAACTGTTCCTTTCAAAAACCTTGGGCCAATGCTAGTTACCATTAAGCAACTGCTGTTACTGTGGTAGATGCTTTAAAAACACAGTCAGTGAGAATGTGAGTTTGTAGCCTGTACGTCTTGGCACTGAAGGACATAGCAAAACACCCTGTAGCTGCTACCAAGATGGACTGGGGATAGTTCATTTCCTCAGCTGAAAGCATCACTGCCTGACAGTTGTAACCAGCAGAGCCTTACCTCTTACCCTCGCAGTGAGACTAGACCTTTTTCCATAAGCAGGATGTGAGGAGGGCGAACACCACGATGCACGGGCACGCTTACCAGCCAGTCTCCAGCACCATGACAGAGCGATGCTAAGGTTTCCTTGGAGTGCCCTGTGGGTTTCTGTTTCTCTATTTCCACTGTCTCCTTAGAGTCACCTTTCTTGCACTTTAGATTGCCTGTGGTTTTGGTCATATGTATGAAGTTTTTTCTCTTGTAAGGGCAGCCCACTGTTGAAATGCATATTATGACTTTGTATTAGGAGATCACACTGTGGAACTTAGGGTCGTTGATTTCAGTCCAGGCTGATGATGCAGCTTAGACACATGTGTGTGCAGACCCCAGGGCTTCCTTTTTCTTTTGTTGGACATTCATGAAGATAAGTAAATAGTGTAAATGTTCCCTGTCATCTGCACATTTTTTTCCTCCGTTTCAGTCCCTGAGATGGTTGTGTTCCTGGATTTTTATGATGATTGTACAAGCAATGTCTCTTGCTACTCCATAAAACACATCAGAATGAAACGAACTCTATTTTCCTCTCCCCCCTCTCACATGTACAAGCACGTAGATATATCCCTGTGAACAGACCAACAGGAATGTCTACACATCATTTAATAGGTACACTTAGCTGGAGCCTGATTTCTCCAGAGGAATTGCAGTGACCAGGCTTTGAAATCACATGCTGGTCTTAATGCCAGATGTGCAGCTGCGGAGCACATGGGTCACAGGCTGGGAGCCTGATGGAAGAGTTCAGAGTGAGGTTGGTTTGGGTGTGGATGGGCAGGACAACTGCATCTTCCGAGGAGGTGCTAAGGTCACTCACAAAGCCACTCAGCAGACAGTGCCATGCTCTCCTCGGTTCCTGCAAGGGCAAGGTAGCCTGTTCTGTGTGGATGGCACTGTGTCCTCAGCGCTGTCTGGGGAATGCAGTGAAGTGGAAAGCAGAAGCAAACACAAGAGTGAGGGAGCCCTGGCTGCGTAGCAAAGCAGCTTCAACTCCTGCTGGTTTCTGCCCTCCCTGTGTTTCCAAGTGCATGGGCGGTGAAAGCAGGACCTGACACCGAGTGCAGAGATGGAAAAAGCCTGAGAGCTCCATCCTGTCCCTCTCCAGGCAGGCAGGTGCAGGGCTTCTCTGTGAGCTGTTAGGATTTCCTGAGGTGACATTAAGTGGATTCATGGCCACAGCTGAGCCTGACACCACAGCAAGCCCCAGCATGTTGTGGTGCCATTATATGGCCTAATGAGGGGAATAAGTACACTGGGAAGTAGGGAATCCTCTCTCATCTTGGAGGTTTGGTTGGCTAGATGTGAAGCCTTATCAGCCCAGTTCCATGTGGGAGACGAGGTGATTTTTAGTCCCTTCAGTGGATGGGAAGTGATACTTGAGCCCCGTTGCCTCCCAGTCACCTCCATCCTTCATTACCCTCCCATCTCCTCCCGCTGCCCCCTCCCTGTATTGCCACCCACTCGTAATAGCTACCGCACCAGCACACCACCGCTGCAATAACAAACACCGCCTCGTTTCAGCATGATGAATGAAGAGTTTTAATGAAACTGGCCTAAACCGTTCCTGGCAAGCTGCCTGTTTTTTGTTTGTTTTAAGCACGGGTGATCCATCACCCTCCCGACTTCTCTCCATCGCAACATCCCCAATCAATGCACTGCGCCAGCCTCCCGCCTGCATCCCTCAGCGACCCTGTCCCTGGCTCCCCACAGCTACCTCAGTTCTCTGTAACCCCAACCCCCTTCCAGATTTGCTCCCTGGGGTGGGGATTTTGGTTGAGCGCCTCTCCTTTGTTAATGGCTATGGCTGCGGGTTAGCAAGGTGCTGAGGAACGTGCGTACACGAATATCATCTCTGTTCCTTTCCAGTTGACAGTGCTCACACACACACATGCGCACATATTGCTCACTAATAGTACAGTTGAATGTCTGGTGAGTATTAATTACCCTTGCGGTCTGCTTTTTCATTAGGGTGTTCTGTCTCTCCTGGGAGAGGCTGTAAATCAAAGTGTGATTCACGGCTTTCAGAATGGACAAATATAAATAAGCAAGCCCTGAAGAGGGGAAGAAATAAAACTGAGCTCCACCCAACCTCTTGGCAAAAAAAAAATATAAAATATGTGATTTCAAAAGCAGGAAGCACTCTAATCAAGTGAGCGGGTGCCAGCCCTCAGCTCAGCACTCTAGAGACTTTTTGGGAAGGGGGGAGATAAGAGAGGTTTCTGTATGCATTGCTTTGTTGTCTTGTGCAGTTTTTCGTTATTACAAGGCAGAGAGAAGTAACCATGTTGTTCTTTCTTCTTATTGCTGTTGAAGGAATTAAGCTGAAGTGTGTGTGCATGAGAGATGGAGTAAGGCAGGGCAGAGGGAGGGAGCAAGCCAACTCAAATCACAGAGCTCAGTGTAATATCAAATGTGGGACTCCTGCAAGAAAGAGCAAGGGAGCAATGTCAACCTATCTTGCTTTTCTAACCTTTCTCCAGCTGTCCTTAGTACTTACGTTTTTCAGAGCAGCTTGATGAGATGTGCTGAATAAATGCCATTTTAAAGCATTTCTCCAAACATTTGACAACTTTTCCTGAGAGAATAGCCTGCTGAAGTTTATTTACATCAGAGAGGTGCCTGGGGAAAGGAACTTTACTTCTTTAAGCAGAAGATGAAGCAAAATATGGGGTGCATAAGAGGCAAATGGGGGAGAATCCATAAGAGTTAGCAGAACGTATCTAAAGAAACTTGGAAACCAGAAATTTCAAAAGAAAATTGGAAAAGTTTCTGGATAAAAGCATGCGTGGGTGTTTTCATCTATTAAAGCTGTTCTGTGTCGCCAGGTTCTTGTGGCTTTCATAAGAACAATGAATGCCAAAATTTGGAGTGTAGTTGCTCTTAATGTAAAGTCAGGTGTTTTTAGAATAGGGAAATGATGTGTACTGTCCTTACTGTATACTACTCTTGATTTTCTGGTTGAAGGGTTTTCACAGCAGAATCAAGACCTTGCAAATCACAAAACCAAATGATGCCAGGAAGGGATTTATGTTTCTTCCCTGTCTTTGGAACCAAATTCCTTTACAACCTCTCCTGGTACAGAGCATTCAAAATACAGCTTTCTCTGCTCAAGGCTATATCCAGATGAGCAGTTCTATATAAATGGGGTAGGAAGAGAGATTGTTGGACAAAGACTCTAGAGAAGTCGTCTTTTTTCTTTCTTTCTTTTTTCCCCCCTTTAAAAAAGTCTTAAGATCTCTGATGTTTCAGAACAAGAGATCAGACTTGTTTAAAACATTTGCCTAGACAAACTGACCACTAAGCACACCGTTGCATGGAGGTATTCATTCGAAATCTGCACAGCGTTTCCATTGCTGTGCATTACAACTTTGCAAGCTTCAGCTTGTTGTAATGGAAGAAGTCTTTTCTTCTTTTCTTATGTACTTGCTGTCTCATCCCATGACGATAAAACCTCCTGGGGAGATGAAGTAACCTTGCAAGCTCAGTAGGGACATACAGATTTTCTTCTTTTGCCTTTTCCGTTAAGAATACTTGGTTGTACCTTGTTAAAAACATTCAAAATCCCACATGGTTTATCCAAGCTTGCTCTTTTAATCCCAGGGTTTGTTCATTCAAAGAAATTGTATCCCATACAGCTTGCTAACTAAAGTGGCCCCATTTTCTTGTACTAGGCTGGCACTAGATGCACCCTGTGTAGGGGACTGGAATGCCTCTCCTGTGTTTGTGTTTGTATGTTTTCCTCTCTGCTCACTTGCTGTAAAAATTACAGCTGACCTTGAAGAGAACAGTATGGTCCTACATCCCACCCTTTGAAATCAGGGTATCCCTCAAATCTAAATGCCTCTTTTACTACCTCCTTTCCTGAACCTTGGTCAATTTTTCCTGAAAAGAGCTTAAAATAAATGTACTAAGATATCTCATTACCAGGAGTACAAGCAGGGATTCAGTTAGTCGACTGCTATAATGCATAGGGAGATAGAAAAAGCATATGGAGCCTGGGCTATCTAATCTAATCTCACTATGTCTATATAATCTGGGTAAATGGCTGATCTATTACAGAGAGATAATAATAATTAAGGCTGCAACCAGGTTCCATTAGCAAAATTGATGTGCCCTGATCCCTATTGGGTTTACTTTGAAAGCAAAAGGGATTTTTTTTTTTTTTCCTATAGCTCAAAGAAAATTAGTCACAGTATTTTTTTTTTTCTCCCCTCAGTTGCAAGACATTAACAAATTAACCCAGATTTGAAAGTTTGGCTCCTACCTATCATTTGTTTTCTCATCTTCTAGCTAAACATAGCTTTATCACTGTCCTGTATTCCAAATTTTGCATGTGGCGAAAGCCTCTTGAGGATCCACTGTTGGATGTAGTAGTGGAAAATAGGTTGTAAATCAGCAGAATCATTAACTCTTGTTTTATGTAAGAGCAGTGATTGCTCTGTACTTTGGAAAGAGGTGTTCTGCCACCTAGTAGCCCCTCACTAATCCAAAGAGAATATAAACAGTCATTTTTCAGGACACCTAGGAAGGAGGTTTTCATTTACACAAGTCCTAGATCCTCTGGGTATTTGCAGTTGTGGTGGTGGTGGCAGAGTAGCTCAGATCTTTTTTTAATTTTTTTATTTTTTTATTTTTTTGAGAAACTCTAGTGTGCGCCTTTGACACCAGAGACTTGTCATGAGGAGGTTCATGAGTATGGCAAGGTAGAGAAGTGCTTGGGAATGACACTTGGAGTGTGCTTTTTTGGTTTGCTTTGCTTACATGGCTTGCTACAAAGGTAAATGGCTTCATGACTCGTTGACTCTCTTCTGTTGGTTTTGGGGTATAAACTACAAACTGTTCTAGCTGGAGGAAGAGGGTACTTTAAACCAGCTTAGATTTTGGAGCTTTGCTTCTAAGGAGTCCTCTCAGCACCCTCTATCTAAGAGCCAGGGAAGTTTAAGTTGTGGCAGCCTCCTGTCTGCCTTCTTACAAGTGACTCTGCAATGCACCACTGGCATGGCAATGAAATGCTCTGACAAGGTCCCTTTTCTGTTCTTACCAGCCCTTTTCCCTACCCAGCCACATCTTTCTGGCAAGAGAGGCAGTGCAGTGCCAGGGTGAGCAGCTCTGCCTTGGTTCTGCCCTAGGAGAGGTTCTCCTTATGGCTTTCCTGCAGCTTCAGAGCAGATTGACAGGATCAGAGCTGAATCTCACTGATTGCACCAGATTTGAAGAGACCAGCTGCATCATCAAGTCTGGTCTCTTTAAGTCATGCAATATCTTTAATTTAGAAAGGTCCACAGAAAAAAAAAAAGTGAACAACTAATCCAAAGATCCTTAGATACAGATCACAAAATGCTTCTTAAACACTATGGTGCCCCATAAGAAGGGCAGATTTTGTTTGGGTGTGTTTTTTTGTTTGTTTGTTTGTTTTTTGTTGTTGTTGTCATTGTTTGTTTTTCTCTTCTGTACAGAACAGTGGTTAGTAAGCCCAGCTCTGTAATGAAGAATTAATTTTAAGATGTTGGAGTATCTGCCAGGGTAAATGGCATGGAGCATTACTTCTTTTTGACTGTGGGCAAATACAGTGGTGAAACCCCAGCAGATAGGAATTGGATTTGAACAAGCAGTGGCTTTTAGCTACAAAGCTCTGATCTGCAGAATGGCACAGGCTGTAGAAAGGGCATTGTCTGCAGGAATACACACTGCAATGCTTTATAGAGGTCCATTTACTGACGAAAATCTACAATCTGGAGAGAGTTTAAATATTTACCTTAGGACCAAAGGTAGAAATGCTTGGCAGATTGTGTTTCTGTCTGCAGTGTTCGGTCAGTGCTCCGTGGATGATAAAGAAGAGGGTTTGTCTTGCTGTGAGCAATTAGCTTTTGGCTAGGGGTAGGGGTCTGCACCAAAGAATGCCAATTGTCTGGTAACTCTAGCTTGTCTTGGTCTGCAGCACTTGTAAGACAGGATGCAAAGGCTACACGTAATGGTACTGTGAAGAGAGAGACAGTGATTTAGCGTTTGTGAAGAGTTAGGCAGGCGTTTAAACTGGTCATGTGTAGAACATGCAGAGCTCAGTCAGCGAGCTGGTGCTCTTCCTCCGTGCCTCCTGGCTCCTGCTGTCTTCCTTGACTTATTCAAAAAAGCAGCTGGTCTAAGCTGCTCTTCCAAACTCGGAAAATATTCAGTACCCAAAGGGGAGGGGGGTTGTGCTGTAAGAATTTCTGTTGTTTTTCTGATTTGAACTTCGTGATGTTTATGGAAGCAAGGAGCTGAAAACAAAGGCGGGAATTGGGCAACACATAGTCAGGAGCCACATGAAGCCCCTCAGCCCTGCCTTCAAATCAGTGATTTCTGTTTTGTCTGGCAGACAGCCTACAGCTCCCACACCCCCTCCTGCCCTGCAGCCTCTGCTTTCCCAGCCAAGGGTTCCCCTCACTGTCTCCCCCCACACGGCATCGCTGACTGCTATGAGCCTGCGTTTAATGCCCAGCTTCCTCTGCTCCTCAGGTCTGTCCAGCAGCTTCCCCAGCTTTCCAAGTGTTGGACTTCCCTTTTCAGGGACTCCTGGAGATGCCCATTTCTCAGTTCAGATAACTGCAGACCCTGTGCTCTGTTCCCTGATGCACTAAGCCTCAGAGCCTTGGAGATAAATATTGAAGAGCAGAGCAGAAATCGCTGCAGTTAGATTGAAAGCTCCAGTAGTTTGGACGTGTATCCAAGGAGCTATGGAGAGATTTCTAAGTCACCTCCCTGCTTCTATTTTCCTTTCCTTCATTCCCTACTGTTTCTACTCTATCCCATATGGTATCTGTCAGATACTATACTCCTACCCCCAGAACTCTTAATAAGGAGGAGATAAAAGTGTTCCTTTATTAATAATTGTGAAAAATGTTGTGTGTGGAGTTCAGAACTGGGAGAGTAAAAGAAAGACAGTAATTAGCTTGTTTCTGTATCTCTGCTCACTGAGGCATTTTGGACGCAGTGAGAAAATTCTTGACAGATTTTCTTTTCTTTTGGTTCCCCCCCCTCCACCTCCCTTTTCCTTCTTTTCTTTTGAAGTATCATGCAAAGTTCTTGGGTTTGGGTTTTCTTCTTTTTAATGATAAATTCTATAATCCGTGTACAATTTTTTTTTCTCCCCTCTGACTTGTCAGAGATATCGACTCACAACATATCCCTTTGTTTGCCTGTTTTTCTAGGCAGTTCTGCATTTGGTCTCCTAAAAGGAAGTAAACATGCCAATTTTCCATTGACGAGCAATGTTTAAGAAGAAGGGGTGATTTCATTAGAGGTGTCCGGAAAACCATTGTTCACCAATTTCATTTGTCCCTTTGCGGGGGACAAGGGAAGAGAATTTAATATTCCTCATTCGTTGTTTTTGTATCCTATACTAACACATGCTGGAAGGACGAGGCAAATAGTTTTCATCTGCTGTTCACTCCAACTCTCCCTAGAGGAGCTGTGCTGGCTCCCTCACAAAATGCATGCTGTCTTCCTAGTAGAAAGGAGTTCTCATGTAGGATATAAACAACCAAATTTCCAGCGACTCCAAGTCCTCGCTTCCAAGCGCCCTGGTTTTGGCTCTTCTGAAATACCTGCCATGACTGCTTCCCGATCGCTTGAGCTGCGTCTGAGTGCTTGAATAAGAGTGATTGAGCTGAGCCCTACAAAGATGAATGCAGATGGTGTTCCCTACAAGTAGCGCACCGGAGGAGATCGGTGAGCTACCAACCAACTAGCAAAGCCTGCCCTACCTGTAGAGAAAACGCCTAGGACAGCGGCAGCCCTGTGCTTTCAGGAGCCCTTGACCTCCTGAAAGAGGACAGGAGCCTGAAAACAGCCCTTGTCTGTGGCAGTCACCTGACCAGAAGACAGAAAGGGGCCGGCGAAATGCCTTACCAGAGGCATTTTCTGGAAGTAGGACTGAGAAAGGCATTTTTTGACTCGAGGCCCAGGGCCCTTACAACTACTGTGTCCCTGAGTCATGCATGTTGTAGAAATAGCAAGTGTTTATCTCCCTAAGTCTTACAAGCAGGAAGAAACTAAGAGGATGGGAAATATAAGGAGAGCACTAAATGAGTGTAGCTTTGCCCCATATTTTCTTTTTGCATGGAGTGGATCTAAGTGGCAAGAGAGAGTTCAAGTTCGCGGGCAAAAGAGGGGAGTAAGACATCACTTTTGATGACGTCAGTAAGTGAGAAGTCTTTCTCACCTTACTTTGGAGCCCCCCTTTGGGAGTTTCTTTTTTCCTGCAGGGTACGCTTTCTTGATTTTCATTAAGAAACAGATCAAAGTCCAAAACTAGTATGGGATAGGCTTGATATATCCTTCCAATTTTGAAAAACATTTCGCAGTGGACAGTATTAAGAGGGTACTCAGAGCCGGTAAGAGATTATTTTGACTGTACGTTTTTTCTGCAGGAACCAGGTGGCTCTTAAAGCATCCAGCCTGCATAGTGTGCAAACTCTCGTCTAGGACAGGGGCACCTGAGTAAATTTGGTTAATTTCTGTCCAGTAACCAAAAATGCTAGATTTAAAAAAAAAAAAATGCTGGCTCTTTATATCAGTTCTTAGTGCATTAATTAAAAGCTCCTATGAGACAACAAGGATGAGTGGGATGCAATAAAGATGCTAAGAAAGAATAAGAACATTATTATAACGAAAGCTGATTAATGGGGCTTCACATAGTGGTGCTAATGGATGTTTTTGAACTTAGAAAGGAAGCGATGAGACAATTGAGTAATGAATTTTGCCATCAAAAAATCGCAGCTGAGCCAACATCACCATATAAAAAGGGAACTGATTTATTGATTATAATGGAAAAGGCTAGTAGATGGATTTAGTGAAGACACAACACATTTTTTTCTACAGGAATACCCTTAAAAGGCCACTTGTTTATACGTCCCTCCCCACAGTGGAGGAGTAGTAATTACATCCTTTGTTTATATGGTTCTTGAATGTACTCAACATTAGGGCCAAGCGTGGGGCATATGAATGCAAGGCTTAAATATAAAACACAAAGGTTGAGGAAGCAACAAAGAAGACAGACTACAATGTCAGAGCACTGCTGTGTTACCACGGGAGCCTACCTGCAAAGCAGAGAGGACCAGGGACAGTGGGGAGAGCTTTGCAGCATGTTAATTTGATGGTATATGGATTGATCCCATATTCTCAGTGCTGGAACCTCAGCTGAAAAAAATGTGTGTGGGTTTGGGCACACTGTCTCAGCAGAGAGGTGGCTGAGAGTTGGGCGACAGGAATAATGATGTGCCTGGGAGGATTCGCGTGCAAAGAGAAAGATCTTTGAAAGTTTGGAACCAGCAGAGCTCATATGTTGCTAAGAAGGAGGGATATGTAAAAGTCCACATGTTTGTGAGAGAGCTCCTCTGTTTTCAGAGGAGAGAACAAGGAGATGTTTGATGATGCTACTAGATGAAAAAGGGGAGTATTTTTTTCCATGTAACTGGCAGGTTGGCTGTAGAAATCATTGTCATGTAACATCATCAACAGCTAGCTTTCATCAGGGCTTTAAAGTAGAAAAGATCCAGTATTCATTGAGAGTATCCAGAGTTGTCTTAATCAAGGATAATACATTCTTGGAAGGAGAGCCAGCCTCATGTGTAGTCAGTAGAGTTTAAGGCTTCTCTAGGTCTCAAAACCCAGGACAAGGCCTAATATACAAGGGCAGGCTGTTCCGCGTCTGTCTGTGTGGTGTACTTGTACCTTCCCTGAAGCATCTGGTACTGACTGCTGTCATGGACAGGACACAGGACCAGACAAACACCATGGCCAGTACGGTCTGTGACTTGCTGTGCTGCTCAGTGGAGCTTCTTTTCTAGCCTCCTCAGCACTGAGTAAAGGAGTGGGTGTGCACAAATGCCTTGAGAAAGCAGCTTGCCTTATGACCATGATTTAACATTTTACCTGTGACAAGTCTCAGGTCTCAATTGCACTGGAGTGCAACGTACAGCACCCTGCTGCATTCTGTACACAGCCTTTCAGGGACTAATTATCACCTCATTCTAAAATCACTTTAACCACCGGAGGGAGGGAGATGACATCTGCTTAACATCTGCACAGCGGCAGGCTGCCCACAAGCTTGAGATGCGCAACACAGATGAAAACATCCAGTTGAAAGTGCAAGGAGTGATAACTGTAGCTGGCCATTACTGCAGAGCAAGTGTGCCTCTTGGGCACTGAGCTGTGCACTGTCGTGGTTTCTTCTGATATATTTTCTAGTAGTGAGGACCCAGTTGCATGTTTTGGGAGACATTCCACAACCTGCTGCTGTATCATGCTGTCAGGAAGCTTTTCTCACATTCAGTCTACATTTGCTTTTTTCCCTTTGCTGTTCATATTGATATCCTGTCTCCTATTCCCAACCAAGACAGGCATATGTGACCCTTTCATTTTTTGACCATTCTAATTATGTCTGTTTTGTTGCTCTGCTCTGCTCTTGTTCATTTTTGTCGATATATTTTGCATAATGGAGGTGCTCAGGAGCAAACATAGTGGCCTGCATGTGCTCACATGACAGCTCCACACAGAAAAGGGACTCCCTCCCTTCTCCAGACAACTCCACACATACACATAAATGGCTGAGGGAAGGTTACAGGTTCATTACAGTCTTTGTCTTTGGAGACTTCAGGGCACAAGATGGGAGAGCAGTGACAGTTGTGATGGGCATCTACTCGTGGTAGAAATTTTCAAGTCCTGCTCTTCACATTGGCAAGCTTTTAGGCCATCAGAGCCCACAAAACACCCACTCTCCACACCACAAGTTGACAGGACATGCCAGTCCTCTATCCTAAAAGATGGCTGAACCTCCAAGGGATTGGAGGTTTTGTGGACTGGAGCCCCTCCAAACACACGCTACTTTGATTCTGAATCTTATCCAACACTACTGATCCCAAACGCTCTCTTCTTAAGGGCTTTTTTTTTTTACCAAACAGTGAGAGTCTCACGATGATGTCAACATCATAAATCATCACGTGTGCAATGTAGAAAGCCCACAGAGATGAAGGGAGCGCATTGTCCAGTGAACTGGTCTCCTCCTTCATTTCAAACCACGGATTACCACTGGTTCAAAGTCAGACTCTTTCTCTTTAGAGCAAAATCATCTGGTCAAATATCAGAATTTCCAGCAAAAGGGAAAGCTGGGAAATGAGGGTGATATGCTACAGGCTTGTGGGCTCTTGGCTCTGACATAAAGAGGTATAGGGAAAACCTGACCTATCCTGGAGCTCTTCAGGTGTCCTGATCCCTTGAGCAGAGGCCAAGTCAGGTATCTTCACAGCATAGGTCCAGGGGACCCTGCAGTGGGACTGGAGAGGTAGGGAGTGTCGTCGTCCTTTTAGGTGTAGCATATAGCCCAATCCTGTCAGTGGCAACTGCAGAGGGCCATCCATGGGCACATCCAGGTACCCCAGTTCTTTCTGCCATTCTTAGTGTTTTCATTCAGAGTGCTTGATTTTGCTGCAATTATCCATCCTTTGAAATCAATGATGAAAAAAACACTGGTTTGAATGGGAGTGATTAGATGAAAGTCAGCTATCTGAAAAATGTCGTCCTTGGTGCTAATTGCAAGTTTACTGTATGCAAGCTAGGAAGCAGGATTAGTCTTTCCAACAGGGATTGAGGTAAAGTGTAAGGCATGTTAATTGGTGAGGCGGGGGACACATTACTGGCTTCTGCTTTGGGAGAGCAAATACTGTTGCTGCCTGGGCCATACATGTTGTGGGATCAAGTCTGGGTCTTGCTGAGGTCCTTAGGAGCACTGCTGTGGAGTTAAACTGGGTCACTTCCTGCTGTCGATGAGAATAGAGAGTCCCAGTACCAAAAATCCATCCCGAGCTACAATTCTGGAGCAGCTGTGCTGGTTATAGTCGGACTTACTCTGGGCTCACAGCTGCAACTGAGAAAAGGATTTGGCAGGTTAGTCTCCAGGGCTGTTGAGCTGGCACCTCTCACCAGAGCTATGTTTAGTTAACGTTTACAACGAAAAAGTGAACGAGGCACGGTTCTCCAAACCTTGAACCCCGCCGAGGGCTGGTTGATCTTGAATGCTGGCAATCCTGTTTCCCCCGAACACAAATAAGCCTGTATGTGAGTGTGAGCAGCATTTTTCTCCCAGCTCTGAAAGAATGCAACACAAGTCAGATTTTATAGTACATGAGTAATGTAAGATCTGCCTCCAACTGTTTCTGTATACGGCTCTCTGTCCTTGCTTTGGGAGTGGTTTGAGTATCTAACACAATATCTATTCAACGCGTCTTAACACCTGGACTGAAAGGTGCTAAATGCTTGGACTTCCACTGGTATTTGTCACAAGCTGGTGGCTGACTGGGGTAAAAGTCAGGTCCCTGCAGCCCAAGGCTGTGGAGTGAATGGTTATTTGTCAAGGAAGCAAAAGGTGCAAAGCCACGATAAGAGGCACAAAAGGTGCATGGAGAGACCCTCCTGATGTGTGGGAATGACCTGAGGTGGCACCTAGGGCAGAGACCAATCAACACCACCAATCCAGGACTCAAACGATACGGAGTTAGTGCTCTGCAGGGTGATTATTGCAAACAATGTGCCTTAATTGTTTACCTCTGTTTGGTGGAGCCAGCTTGCAGTCAGCTCAATAGATTTCAGTTAGCTTTACCAGTGGGCTAATACTTGTTTCTCAGCTGTGTTTTAGAAAGCAGAATGGGTTGTGGCATGCTGTCTGTTACTGCAGTTAATAACAGAAGAAAGGCTGGGAATCCAGAAGAGATGACAAATGACAACGTAGGTGTTGTTTGAGCTGCGGCCGAGGTCCCCGAGCAGTGCTGTGCGGACGGGCCGGAGGGAGGACGGAGTAGCAGGGGGAGCTGCAGGGGGATTGCCGGAGCGGGGCGCGCAGTGCCGGGCTGGCGTAGCGTGGAGGCCAGCTGGTCAGGAGCAGAATGTACGTGGGTGTGGGAGCAGCTCGTATCGCACTTCAGCAATTCTCCTGTCTTAACAAGAATGAAATATCTGTCGTAAAAAAAAAAAAAAAAATAGAAAAGCAATTATCTGGATTGTGAGAGTTTGGCGGGCAGCAGTCCTGAGTCTCTCCCTGCAATAAAACCTGCCGGGAGAGGCTGGAACAAGCTGTAGTCATCCCCAGCTATTCCTCCAGCACAGCCCCAGCTATATTGTTGAGAGACTCCACAAAGTCTACTAGGGATTTTGTTATTGCTATTGATTTTACGTGGGAGATTCTTAGATACTGGGGGAACAGGTCTGCAGCATAAAACCTTACGATGGAGGGATCTTCAGAATGCTTCTGGCCTGTGCTACCACAGCTGTGGGCAACTCAGTCCAGTTTCACTGGCCTCCTAGCAGCTCTTGCTGGGAGGAGTGAGAAGGGAATAGCTACTGTGCTCTGCTGGAGGCATAG